>JBAMNC010000924.1:0-150342 GCA_037902135.1 Cetoscarus ocellatus
TGTTGTGTTACACGTTTACGGCTGCTGTGTAACAGGTTTCTGTTTACACCTGCAGTGTGTTTATGGCTGTTGTGTTACATGTTTACGGCTGCTGTGTAACAGGTTTCTGTTTACACCTGCAGTGTGTTTATGGCTGTTGTGTTACATGTTTTGCTGAGGCCCTGCAGTGTGTTTATGGCTGTTGTGTTACATGTTTCTGCTGAGGCCCTGTAGTGTGTTTACGGCTGTTGTGTTACACGTTTACGGCTGCTGTGTAACAGGTTTCTGTTTACACCTGCAGTGTGTTTATGGCTGTTGTGTTACATGTTTCTGCTGAGGCCCTGCAGTGTGTTTATGGCTGTTGTGTTACATGTTTCTGCTGAGGCCCTGCAGTGTGTTTATGGCTGTTGTGTTACATGTTTCTGCTGAGGCCCTGCACGGTGGAGACTGACATAACCCCCACGGTGACTCCGTCCAATCAGGAGAGGAGGGGGCGTTCCCGTCGGCTTCATTCTTCACAGTACTGTGACCACAACAAGCAGCAGCGACACGGCGGATGAAGAGAAGTCACAATAAAACATAAAAGAGGTAAGAAACAAATAAGATCTATAACATTTAAAGGTAGAAAAAGAGGCTGCTGGATATTTGACGTGTGGACGTTGGTGACGTAAGCGCAGCACAGGACGTTCTGCAGAGCGACTGATAGTTCTGATTAATCAATAAATATCCGAATATCGAGACGTCGTGTTGTTTTACATAGCCTACTGTGTTAAATGGATACATACGGAACAAACGTCGCTTCTGTGCCGATGCTCTGCGGCTCGTCGCGGTTCTTCTCCGGCCGGTACGTTGTGTTCTTGGCTGAGGCTGCTCTGAAGCTGCTCTGAAGCATGGCGGCCTGACTGAACACGCATGTTGACACAAAGGCATCAGTGACAGGACGACTGCGGTGTAGCACAGTCATCTCTCAGTTTTACTGTCACTGATATTAAACTTGTCTTTCAAAACACGAGGTGACACAGCGGCTTTCAACACCAACAGAGCAGAAAAGGTGGCCTAATTATTCACCATGAAATATTCAGTGGCACATTTTAATGAAGAGTCCTGCCAGCAGCAGGGGAGGATGGACTCCTGGACAGTGTTGGTGTTTTAGAGGCCTGGAGCAGAGACCAACACAAGGCCCCTGTACACGTTCACATGGATCTATGTAACCACAATCTGCTTAATAAAAGACAGTGGAGGCTTTTTATGGGCATTGTAGGTTTGGAAATATCATGATTTTTAACCAGAGTTTTTTTTTTTAAAACTAACCAGAAAAGCACTCCACACCAAGCAGCTCGGTTCTGGCTTTACCACAACTACTGTAAAAGATACAACTCTGGATCACCAGAATAGGGCCAGGATCCAGACCAAACACAGCACATACATGGAGGTTGCTATCCTGTATTAACACAGCAAGTTTTGGGAACATCACTTAATAGTTAGATAAAGTTCAATGTTTTATGTGCCATCAGACTTGATCGAATCCAGATTAAATTTACCATGATGTTAAAGACATGAACCCCATATTATCCTGTAAAACTGGAAGCAGATCTGTTACAAAATGTGTTTTTTTTTTATTTCGCCCAGTATTTTTTGTAATTATTTACATCCAGACAAAGATATGTATCACCACCAAAATCTAATCATTTCTAATTTGAGCCATGGTCAACATCCCCTGAAAATTTTAGCAAAATCCATCCAGTAGTTTTTGTGTTATCTTCCAAAAAAAACCAAACATGCTGGCAAAACATAACCTCCTTGGCGGAGCTGATTAAAAGAGAGGGGACACCTCCTAAATTGTGCAAAAAAGTTGATAATATTTGCAAAAGTAGATGAAACTTGCAGAGAGCAAGGGTTTCCACTCCTCCATCTTCACCAGTCCCAACACTTTGTCCAAACATTTGCAGTTTTTATGTGGAATTTGTACAATCACTGTTCACATGGACTCAGGTAGCCCAGTGTTCTAGTTTTGTTCATATGCAGGACAGGGCTTGGCGTTAACATGCAAACACAGAACCATGCTTGTCAAACACCCTGTAAACATAATAAATACAAGTATCTCTTTTTATGATCACAGCATATTTGCACAGCTGCCTGCAATGTTTGTTTTGTTTTCAGCTAAGCTGATGCAGGAAGCTGTCAGATTGGGAGAAGCTGTATACATGACACAGTATCCACATTTACTCCAGAGTTCTCAAGGGTTACTGTAGCGTCCTGGGCTCTGAAACGGGGAGATGTTTAAATGCACAAACACAAAAACAACAACAGGATTAGGGCTGGTCCTTAAAAACTTAAACAAAAAAAAAAAATCCCAGTTTTTTTTCCACATACTCAATTTAAAATTTGTATCAATATTTTCAGTCTCAAAAAAATAAAACCCTCCAAGTGACACAAATTAATATGAATGAAGTTTTGCCTTTATGTTATAAAAATATGTTCCAAAACTAAACAGACTTCCCTCTTAGTTAAAATTCATGCTGTAATTTTGCCATTAAATGTTGATTATGTAGTTTGAACTAAGGCAGGCTTGTCTACATGAACACTGAAGGCTGAGCTATTTTCACAGTATATTAACATGGAGCTCTCTGATCAAAATATAATCTCATTTAAAGAACAAATAAAGGCCTAAACAAGTGCAAAACCTGAAAAGGCCTGCAATCATGAAAACGACACATTTTCAGTATTTATATTTTCAAACATTGCAACAACTTATGATTGGAGTAAAAGTAAGCTGAGGAAAAACACTTTATTTTTCATTTTTAAATCTTCTGCAGAAAATAATTTGAATTAATCGATTTAACTGATGTATTGCCCAGTCCCAAACGGGATACTTAAAAAATATACTTACAACCAGGATACTAGAGTCCATGGAAACAAACTTCATGTCATAAATTTGCATGCAGTTTTAAAAGTCACTTGTTTTAGTGATTAATAAAAAGCACAAAAAGTAGCTAATGACCCAAAGAATTTATTATCAGTATCAGCAGGTATTAACATTTATGCCAGTATTTACAGCTGATATTCTGGCCATACAAATTCAACATAGATACCCTGTATATTGGCAAAATGTACAAATTTAACATAGTGGTTAACCTCATTAACATTGAGTGTCCCATTTTATAAACTAAAAGTATAATTAATGTAAGAATAAAATGTTTTTCCTGCTTTCCATCAGTTTCTAACACAAATATACTGTCATCAAAAAGGAACGGGTCAGTTTTAGTCAGGTAGTGGCCTTGTGTCCTTGACAAAAATATCAGTCTTGCTGTCGGCAATAATAAGTTTGGAAATTTTAGATATCTGCAAAAATCCATTATCGTGCATCCCGAAACATATAACGTTTGTCCAGAACTTGCAAGAGCCGGGGACACCCCTGCCTGTTCCACCATTTTTCTATTGGCAAGAATCTGGAGATGCCATACATATCAAAATACAGGGTTGATGATATATCTCAAATACTACAAGCAGGGCAATATATCACTATTTTTATATAGTATTTAGTCCCGTTAATAGTCAGTGTTATTTATTTGAAGCATTATCATTGCATGTCACAGTTACTGAAATACTGACAACTAGAAATGATCTGAGAGCACAAACTCTGCCAAGGCATTTCCAACATTGTTGGGCAAGTAATTGTCAAAAATGAGGAAAACTGCTCTCTTTTAACAAATCATTAAAAATATTCTGGATCCACATCTGAATGTAGAATCACCTCCAAAATCTAATCAACTGAACCCTGTACCATGACCAACATTCCCTAAAAATGTCATGAAAATCAGTTGTGAAGTTACCGAGTTAATAATAAAAGTATGGAAAACGCCCTGTCTTGCAGTGTTCACAAATACTTGAAAAAATCCTGGATCTTTATCTGGATTGGATCACCACCAAAATCATATCACTTCGTCTTTGTCTCATAATTAACTTTTGTTTAAAATGTCATCACAATCCATTGAGAACTTCTGGAAGTTTCCTGTTAACAAACAATGGCTGGCAAAGACGAAACCTCCTTGGTGGAGGTAATAAATGTAACAGAGACAGAGAGTCAAACGGCTGAATGCCTGCTCCCATTCACTGGCCAGATGCTGAACAACATAAAACAAAAGTCCCAAATTCCGATGAATTATTATTTGGTATTGACATTTCATTATAAAATATAAATACAATACTGCACCACAATATATTGGAGTATAGTTATTTTCTAATACACCTAGTTGATGATTATATTTAAAGTAACTCTACCTACAATGACTGTCTCCTAAGGCCTTATATAAAATCAACCTCTTTGGTGCACAAGGCCCTACACAACTGACTGCATTTGCTTTGAGGTGAAAACATTTTAGAAACCAGTCATATTCCTGCTGTGATTGATAGTATGACAACATTGAGCCTTTTCATTTATTACAACTCAATACTGCCATGCTACAACATTTTTAGAGCTAGAAATTGATTAGATATCTCTGGCTTCTTACTGCTAAAAACTTCTCACTAGATAATAAAGTAATCAAAGATTTTCTGGGCCATCATAAACTCAGGAAAGAGCACAGTTTTATTCCTGGGTAGAAATGGTGTCCAGTCGTATGTAAATAAATTAAAATGAGCTGCTCCCTCTAGTTGTTTACCTGTTCTCATACTTTATTTTTATTCACACACACTTCCTCTGCAATGTCAAAGACAGGAGCACTTCCTATTCTTTTCTATGCTTACCTATGAAAAAAATTATAGTTATATACATTACAAAAGCAAGAATCCAAATCCAAGTTACTCTGAAGTTTGCAGCAATGCATAATTTATTGTCTAAATGTTGTAATCAGTGTGTTTGTGTGTGCTTAATCTGTAAATTCATAAAATTTTGTTTTTTTTTATACAGTGGGCTTACTTCTTAAAAGTACCTCAGCACCGTACAGTGAGATTTGAGCAGATTTCAAAGTAAAACCCTTATTTTTATGTCAGAAACTTTGAAAAAAGTATTATTGATGAATGCAAAGAAGAAGAGAGATTGTGATAATCTGATGTCTTTACAGGCACATTTTCTCTGGTGTTGACACAGGGTGGATATTCGTCTTATGGCTGTTAAAAAGCAGATTGGTGTCAACTTAAAGTTATTATGCTTCTTGTGTTGAAAATGTTAGCAGTTTTTTTTGTTTTAAGGCTCTTTTATTGTCATGATGATATACCTATCGACTTTTACGTTATTGACATGTTCACAATAAAGATATCTGTACTTATAAACAAAATTATTGCCATGTTCTTGTGGGAAGTGTACTAAAAAGCACACTAAGACAAATGCTGGTTGACAGATATTTTTTGAAGTGTTATAAAACAGCTACATTGAGAAAAAAACACCATAAATCGCTGTTACACAAACTTCTAAATAATTAGTTAATGCTGTATGTCCCAGAAAGTACAGACAACCTCTTTGTTAAGTTACAACGAATATTTATGAAGTTTAAAAGTGAGTTTTCAGCACGTCGACTGCACCAGTTACAGTTTGTTCTCCTGGGAAACGTTCTCTGGAATGTGTCCAGAACCAATTTCACATTCAAATGCTTGTGTGGCATGCGGTTAGTCAGCACATCCTGCCCTACAGTCTGGTAATAGCAGTTCCTCTCTCCTCATGCTGTTATTTTTGTGTTGTGTACAGACAGCTGCAGCAATGGGCAAGTCCCAGTCACATTTGGCCAAGCACAAAGATGAGAGTCAGGATGCTTTGACGGCTGACGGTCAAACAGAGGAGGATGGAAAGAATGGAGATGTCTCTCAGTTCCCCTACGTGGAGTTCACCGGACGAGACAGCGTCACATGCCCCACCTGTCAGGGCACCGGCAGAATCCCCAGAGGTAGGGTTTTCTACATTTGAGCTGTTTCAGTCTGTCACCATCAACACCTGTTACCTGTAACCCTAAAAGCCCCTAAAAGGTTGTAATCTATTTAGGTTAAAAAAGAGAGAGAGAAAAACCTGCAGTCCCAGTTCTTGTGTCCTCATGTTGTTTGGGGTTGGACAGGTGCACAGGCCTTTGGTGAGGACATTATTGAGGCAAAAGGGCAACTATGTATACAAAACAGACCCTGCTGCAATACAGTGCCACTTAAAGTCAAGTAGTTCAGTGATATAAAAGTCATGTGGCATGCAAAGTACAGTAAATATCAGCTGCCAAGAGGGTCTAAACCAAACCAAACAAGAGGTGATGAGTCAAGACCAAAGAGTGTAAAAATACAGGGAGTGACCTCAAGCCACTTCGACCCACCTTCACTGTCTAATCCTGTTGAACTGAAGACTTTATTCAATTAAACTGTGCTCCATGAGGTGTGTTTCCTGAACAACAAACCAGTGTCTCAACTTTGTGATAAATCAATCAATCTTTATTTGTGTATCGCCAGTTCATGACAAGTGTTATCTCAAGGCACTTTACAACAGAGCAGGCTGAAGCCATACCCTTCACTTTATAGATACACATATGTGCATATATACAAATACATATATTTTTATATATTTGTATATACATATACATACATCCAGAGATGCATCCATCCAGGCAGAGACAAAGGGACCAAAAATAGGAGTTTATGATAGGGACAAACCCAGGGACGCCCAGATCATAAATCTGTCCTCATCACATTTGTCTCTGCTGAATCTAGATTCAGTCAATCAATCTTTATCTGTATTGTGCCACATTTGTCTTTGTTGAATAACATTTTATTAAAGGTAAGCCCCTTAAGATGTGGCATCTAAGTTTCAAGAGGGTCCTCATGTCTGCATGGATGTAAAGATAGTTACTATAGATGTATTATCAATACAACCATGGACAGAGAGATCAATCTAATATGATCAATCTATATGTGTGCTGTTGGCAGGGACTACCGTGTATTGAATTTTGTTGATCTCTTTAAATTTTATTTGCTAAAATGATGTTGGACACCATAGTTTTCTTCCAAATCCGACCAAATCCAATTTAAATTTTCATAATGTGAAAAAAAACTGAATAAAAAAGACTTCCTGGTTTGCACAAGGAGCTTCCTCAAAGAGTAAATCAGGAAGTATTTTTTTGCATGAGCCTCATTTCCCCACAAAAAAACATTAGAATGCAGTTAAGTACACAATTCTCATGGAGTGCAGTTTTGGTTGACCAGAATCCTCAATTTTAAAAGAGATGTAACAGTAAAGACAGTAAAAAATGTGTGTGATGGAGTTTTGGCAGCAGAATGGACAGCAGCCAGAGGATAATGGCGGTCCATCACAAGTAAGCATGACAAACATGAATGAGATACAAAACAGAACGGCAGGATAAGGTACGGTCCCACCTGTCTGAGCTGCAGTCTTTGATAGATCATTGCCTGTTTTCATGGTAGTTATTAAAATGCTGCGTCTGTCATGGTGGCGGCAAACACGGCCTGTTACAATTTATATCATCAGTATTCTTGTGTATTAAAATCACTGTCACGTGGGTTTATTTTAAAATATTACTCATACAATTTGTTTTGTTAAAAAGAGAATTTCAATTTTAAAAGCTAGTTAAGAGCAATCCTTCCACGATCATAGGACTCAGATACACTCAGCAGCAGCACTCTGAGGTCCTCTGCTCAGGGTCTGCAGTGCATTTAAAACAGCAAACGTGGACCGTGCCTTTAGGCTGTGGTTCCTAAACTGTTGAACTGCCTCCCACTTGAGCTGAGAAGTGTGGATATTAAAAAACAGTTGAAGACCCGTCTATCAAGACTTGCTTTAGCTGGACTTGTCTGCATCTGCTGTTGTGCGCATGTTTGTTTTTATGTCTTGTATTATCTGTTGTAAAGCACTTTGTGACATCTGTCTTCAAAGGTGCAAAATAAATAAATGTTAATGATTTACTGGCATATAGTAATGACAATATAATGCAACATAATATGAATAGATGTGCAACAGTTGTGCAAGAAGATGCAGACTGATGTTTTGTGTGAACATCCATCTCAGTGCAAAACATAAATCACAGTGGCAGTAAAAACATGCATGTTTACACATAAATGGCTAATTAATACTTCAAAGACAGAAAGTGGAAATATATCAGACTCCAGAAGGCCAATGCATAGCGTCTAGAAGTAATCTCTATATAACTTATATTAATACATTAATCAAGATGACTGCAAATTAGGCCTGCATGAATTTAATAAATGTGAATTATAGTATTCTAATATTGCAGTCAGAATATGTAATCAAAGTATCATTAAAGAAAAATCATGAGTGCACATGTGATAAAACTCAAAGTTTTTATGTCTATTTTCTGTTCCTCACAGCATAGGCCAGATTTACACAATGATTTCTATTAAAAAAATATTAAAAACATCATCATCTCTATGCAAAACTTAAACTTAAGTTTTTTTTTTCATGGTTTATCACCATCTGCATGTGTCTTTCAACATAATCTGCTTCCACACTGTTTCTCCTCAATTCAAAAGTATTTTTTTCTTCACTAATCTGAGGGTTACTGAAGCTAGTTTAAGGGTCATCATGATGATAAAGCACCATCATAACATTCAGACCTCCAACCAGTCCTTCAAATGCAGGTCTAACAAGTGAGAAAGCATTGTTTATTTACAAAAGATTTTTTTTTTTGTTGATTATTATATTAACTCAGGTCTCTGCACTATGCAACTTTACGGGAATCAAATCAAATTTGTAGCTCAGATTTAACAAGACATTAATGAATAATGCAAAGTTCTTCTACACATTTTTAATGCAGTTACTTCTTTTTCTGGTGATGCTAAACTGCTAGAAAACATCAACGTCAAGGTGTGGAAATAATTCAAGGAGACGTAGAACAGTATTGAATAATACCACTTTTAGAGCGTACTCTATCCAACAGTGAAATGAAACTTTATCCCTTTTTCTCTTTGAATAATTCAACAGGCCAAGAGAACCAGCTGGTGGCTCTGATTCCATACAGCGACCAAAGACTGAGGCCGAGCAGGACGTAAGTCTGCCCAGAGTTGAAACATTAACCGTGTTGGCTCCCTGTGTGATGAAATTCAAGGCACAGGCTGACAAAGGCAGGATAGACTTTGAAGTTATCAGCTTGTTTCAGGGCCTCACTTCTGTTTTATGTCTTCTGCAGAAAGCTGTATGTCACAATTTCAGTGGCCCTGTGCCTGCTGCTGTCTGGACTGGCTGTTTTCTTTCTCTTCCCTCGCTCCATTGATGTTTCCTACGTGGGAGTGAAGTCTGCCTACGTCTCCTACGACCTGGACAAACGAATCGTCTATCTCAACATCACTGTAAGGCTGCTGGCCATCATCTCCTTGTTTTTTAATCATTCATGTTTGATATTCAGTACATTTACTTCACACGATTGAAGTGACTAAAATGCTGTGCGTCGTCACGTGACTCAAAAGTTCCTGCAGAAAAGTCTTAATACATTCATGATATGATTTTTGAAACTTAAAGGCATAAATAGTCTTAAAAGTCTTATTTGTACCTGTGGGAGATCTTCAGATGGCACATTGACTAAAACAGTCTTTATCAGCTCTGTTGTGGGTTATTTAAAGGCTGGCTCAGAAAACACAAGTTAACCATGGCAGCAAAATAATGCCAAGAAAATAACGAGCGATAAATGCTTCTACCCACGCCTGCTTTCTCGTGACTGCTCCTCTTCTCTTCTTTTGGACGGGCAATGCTCTTACATATAATCTCAAACAACAATTAGCATCCATTTGGCTTGTTACATTTAGCAAAACTAGAAAGCACTTGGAGAGCACAAACCTCCGCCAAAGTTCACATATTGCTGTTACATCTATAAGCAATAGTTCCATGATAAAGTTACCATCATAATATGATTCCTGACCCTGAAAACCCACACCTAGCACTCAGAACCATGTTGATATCATTACTAGTTACACAGTTATTGAGCAAAAATGACTGTTTGCTAATGGTGGTTACCTGGATCACCACCAAAATCTAATCATTTTTAAGTTGGGTCATGACCAATATCTCCTGAAAATTTTAGCAAATTCTGTCCAGTAGTTTTTGCTTTATCTTGCTGACAAACAAACAAACCAACATATGCAGGCAAAAACATAACCACTTTGGCGGAAATAAGCCCCTCACTCGAGCAAAACCCTCCATCACAAATAGGAAAGGGAACTGAAAACCAATTCCAGTGAGATCCGATAACAACTCCCTCAAAGATATCATTTGTGTTTTTGCTTATCAATTCCTTCCACTGACAGGGGTCAGTTTCTACATTTGCCCATGTAGAAAACCAGCAGGAATTGATAAGGGAATTGTTAAAGAATTGGATCAATAAGCAGGATCGTTAATAGCATAGGTATCAATAAAATCTGTATACTTAACCTGTGTTGAATAGCTGTTTGTTCTGCAATGCAAAAAGAAATGTTTTAATTTCTCTAGTTTGGGCCCTGAAAAGGTCTTATGATGTCTTGAATTTGATTGAAAATAGAGTAGGAGTCCTCTGGCTGTTGAGTCCAACTCAGATCCAGATTTAGTGCCAAATTCTGACTGAATATCTGTTTTTCTGTCCCACAGTGACACTGTTGTGCTTTACTTTTATGCCCTCATTGATGCTGTGTCCAGGAGCAGCAGAGATATACTTAAAAAAGACGATAAGTGCTTCTGGTCAAAACCTAATGACCATTTTTGTAACTAGCTGGTGCTTATGGTTGAGCTTTTAGAAGATAAGGGTGAACTCATGTTGGTAGTTCGTGTCAGAGCATTTCTTCAATGTCTTTGGTCTTAACTGCTGACGGGTGAGCACAAGCACAGGTTCACAACAAACATGAAAATATGTTGCGATAGAATTGTAAACTTTGGTTCAATAGTGATAAATTTGATATTTGAGACCTGTTTTGATACCACAGTAAAAAAATATGTATATAAAATAGTTCTTAAGAAAAGATGAGATACAACCTGCAGTGCAAAAAATGCAATCAGTTTGTTTTTTAATCTAAAGTTGTTCAGATATTAGACTAAGGATAGTTGTTACAACCATTTTTTGTGATCTAATAAAGTCAAAAGTGAATGTAAATTAAAGATTTTTTAAAACAACTCGCCATTGAAGTTTAATGATAAATTTTTCAGTTATGTGAACAAACTCTTTGTGGCCTTGTGCTGAAAATCTGATTCAAGATCTGTTTTGTAAGCTTTAATCATGTTGGTACTTTTGATGGTCAGTTTAATGTATTGTATTATTTTAGAAATATGGCACTGAAAAAATATCAAATTGTAATTTTTTTTGACAACTCTATTTCATATCCAGACTCTCACACTCTTATCTTCTTTGCAGAGCACTCTGAACATCACCAACAACAACTACTACACAGTATCGGTGACCAACATCACAGCCCAGGTGCAGTTCTCCAAGACGGTGATCGGTAAAACCAAGATCAACAACAGCTCAGTGATCATCCCGCTGGATGAACGGCAGGTTGGTTGGAAAATATTTTACTGAATATACACAAAGACGATCTATTTTCAACACAGTTATGAACTCATGGCTGATAAAATAGGTTCCAGGGTTAAAATCCAAAGAGCTTCAAAAATATACTGAGATTTTGTTGGACTTAAGTAACATCATTCACTGGAAAAAATCAGATCTAGGCAAGTGTGTTTGTCTACTTTAAAGTCAAAAATAGACAAAACACTTATTCTAATCCTCATTGACTTAACCAGCCAGGATAAATATCTTACTTTAAGGAATAAAGGCAAAAATGAGGCATTGAATTGCTTGTAATGAAGAGAAAATAGCTGTCAATGAAGCAAGGAAAGTTTAAATCAAGTTAAATTTGTCTTGTCTTATTGGCAGATTATTTTACTTATTATTACTAGCAACCCAGGCTTTATTTTTTAGTGTTTATATCTTCAAATAAGATCATTATCCAGACATGTATGGAAATTGTGGATTAGTATAAATCTAGTGAGCTTTTTTTGTCTTGAAATTGGACAAATACACTCACTTAGATCTGAGTTTTTTTTCAGTGAACAACTCTCACAGCCTGAACAACAGCTCATTGTTTTAACCAAAGCAACAAAAAAACACCAAGGACCCTCTTTTGTCTTGACTTTCACACTTCTCATGTGACAACTATAATATCAGTTTTATTTCTACCAAAGTCCAGACTTCAAACAAATTTTCAAGCTCCATTTAAGCCTCATGGTCCTTAAGTCTTGTGACAACAGAGCTAACAGGACCACAGGCCTCTTATCAAACATGATTTATGACTTTGCCAAAGTGTTTTCTTTAATGCAAAAACTTATATGATCATATACAACAATAATCGAACATTTTTGGTTTGTTGCAGCTCGACTACACTGTTCCCACCACCATAGCTGATGAAATGAGCTACATGTTGTAAGTATCCTTAACAGTCACACAGATATCCTGTTAACACTTAATCCTGTAAAATCACTCATTGCTGTTTCTCTTTCAGCGACTACTGCACCCTGTCGACCATCAAAGTTCACAACATAGTTGTCATGATGCAGTAAGTATGGACTTATTTGCTGTGTTAGTTACTTTAGCCACCATCTTAACGTTGAAATCATCTTTTAGTATGGTACATCTTCACACCAACATGAAATGCTGCAAACACTCCTCCGCACTCATAGTTTCACCCACACACTGCATGGCTGCTGAGAAACAACACAGCCCTCTGTTATGAGGTGCTGCTCAGACCAGCAGGGGACAAGAGGATATTTGGGTGTGTGGCTCATTTACACGTCAACATTGACATTTAATGTGACAAAAACATTTCTCTGAAGAAGAAATAATCTCTAGAAGTTTACCAAATCCCTAGTGACCAAAAAAATGAAGACTTTTGGTGCAGAAGAACTTTGGATTAAATCCCAGTCTAATTGGAAAAGAAGCAGCAGCCATTAACACAAAACCTAATTTAATGCAATTCAGTGGTTTTACACCAAGTCATCACGTCTTCTAAGTGTTTGCTGCAGGCTTCGGTCTAATGCAGTCTAAAAACCTGACTGGTTAGATATCTTTCTATACTCACGTGCTGTGGTTGCAGAGATCCACTTGTTTCAATGTTACCAAAAAGTTCTGCCAAAGACAAAAGGATATAATCCACTGAAACCCAGATCTGACCTTGATCAGTTACACTCATGCTGATGTGACGTTAGTTTTGTTCTGCTCGGTTCAGCAAAGAACCCTGTAAGGCGAACAGAATCCCGAGCTCAGGTTTACAGGCTGGACAAAACCTGGCTACGAAGTAATGTGAACCTTCTGACATTTTCTCTTATTAACTGAAGTAAAACAGAACACATACCAGGATGACTTATTCATTGGACACATCTGTAAGCAGCCTAAAAATATGCTTTTTCTGTCTTATGCGAGAAAGCATGCAAATATTTTTAAAAATACTTTATTTCTAAAATGTTTGTATGAAGGAAATTGCAGTAGTGATTGGCTTTTGTATCTCAGCTGATTGAAAAAGAAATTCCTGCTGTAACCTGATTCAGTTTTCAGCAGCCCAGTGACCATCTGTATCCACACTGGCATTGGTGTAAAAAATTGAAGCCAAACTCCCATGGCAGGTGCTGACACACAATTCATTTGGATTTGGAGTTCCTAAGTATTGAAGCGCTGAAAAGCTGCAGTAATGATATCTTGATGTTTTGGCTAGCCAAAAAGGAAAAGTAAATTACCAAAAAAAAAAAAAAAAGGTTAAAGATCCCTAAAGCTGGCAGTCTACAGTAGAACAGATTTTTTTTATTCTAGTTTAAAGCAAACACTCAAAAGTAAAGGCCAGTTTACCAACACCTGACTTAAGCCTGGTTTCCACCCAGTGGTCTGGTTTGGTTCATTACAGTTTGGTTCGGTCTGAAGCGGTGAACCCTGATCTCGTTTCCACTGCCAGCTGTACTTGACGGGGGGTGAAAGCTGGGAGGAGAGGCAGGATTGTAAACAAAGAGCAGCAATGGAGGACCTCCACTCCAGTACTCTGTGGAGCATTGTTTCAAGCACACAGTCTTTAGAGCAACAGCAGAGGACAGTTCACTCTAAATCCACGGCTTATTTGAACATGGCGAGTGGTGTGTTTTCATTTCCACTGCTGTCGCATGAGAATTGATGATTTTTGTGACCAATCAACAGACTGCAGCACCCTTTTCGGGTCAGTTTGGTCCCCCCTACAGAAGGGTGCCAAATAGTGGGACAGCACAGGTCAGTAATTTGAGTACCTTTTCCCCTCATCCTTACAGTGGAAACACCAGGAAATGCATGCCGTACCAGTGCTGCATTGCATTTACATCGGGACTGGGAAGAGGGAGTGGGAATGACGTCATATCTGAGTTATCAGCATTCCAGTTATAAAGCCGGAAAAAATAAAGAATAACACTATAGCAACATTTCTATATATAATACTGTATATAAACATCGAACAATACTATGTCTGCGGCTGATTTAGTGCGACAAACACTGGTCAGAAGGGCTAATAAATGTACCATTACCGTAGTTTAATAACTGTTTACACCGGGGGCAGCCATCTTCAATTGTCAACTCAGGGGTGGTGAGGTTCCCACGACTTCCCAGTAGGAAATTCCGACCTTGGGGGGCCTTCCAGATGAAATTTCCCACTCGGAATTGGAAGTCCCAACTTCCCAGTACAACTGGAATGCAGCAAAAGCCAAACTGAACCAGACTGCTTGGTGGAAATGCAGTTTAAGTGTCTCTATTTTTTCTCGAACCCTCAAATGCTTTTTTCTTAATTTAAAATCTTAATTAAAAACCATTTAATCACAAAAAACATCCCCTTTATTCATGAGTGTAATGTTTACTGTGATATGTGACGTTTTGAAATCTTTTCACTCTCCATTTTTAAGCACCCAAAATGCAGTTGTCATGTAAACAAACAGCCAAAACCAAACAAAAGATCACCATTTTTTTGTCATAATCTTTGTCATGTAAACAGGGCCCATCTCTTGTGTGTAGACTTGTAAACAAATATCCTTTAAATTAAGTATCAATACTTGGAGCCAGTGTACTCATAATTCAATGGCCTGTGCCAGGACAATGATGTATCACAAGGCAAATCCTTCTTTCATTTTGAGCCAAGAATATTCCTGTGCATCCTACCTTTGTCCATTGTGAAGTGGTTGACAGTGATTTCTTGTTTCAGGGTCACGGTGACAACATCGTACTTTGGCCACGCAGAGCAGGTCTCCCAGGAGATGTACCAGTACGTGGACTGTGGGGGGAACACCACCTCCTTGCATGGGCGCGTGCCGGTCTACAAATAAGGCAAGAAGAGGGAAGCAGATGACTTGAAGCAAAGTGCTGCAACTGAGGGTCTCACAGAGAGGACTGGGCCTCTGCCTAACAACAAAGTGAACATGGACGGGGTCAGATCCTTTCCTGATAAGTCATACGGCTCATCTATACTTTGATTTCCAACCACTTCCTTCCTTTTACACACCAAATGCAAAGTACGGAGCGGTATTGGCTGATGACTTGTCAAACATTGCTGGGCATAAAAGAAAAATCTTTCCTGCCAGAGCCGGGGTTTTGCAGGATTTGCCTCGAGGTTTGAAACCATTTTCCACCCTGGTGCCAAGAAAATAAACAGATATGGTTTAATATTCAGGTTGACATTCCCATCATGTTTACACCGTCACTCCTCAATAGTCAAATAAATAGCTGGAAGCAGTAGTTTCAGATATGATGCACTTTAACCCTTACCTTGAGATATTCAAATGAATACTGAATGAGTACAACAGGAACACTGCAACTGCTACCACCCTCTTTCCTTCAGCACCACTTTTGCTAAATCAAACAAACCTGAGGGGCAGAGGTGTTTAAGAGAGAGTGAAGACCACTGAGCGGTTTCCTTCTTTTTAACCATTATTCTTTGCTTCCTGCATCAGCCGTGTCATTTTTTATTTTTTCTAAAGGTAGTAAAAATGACATTTGGTAAGTCAATATAGAGATGGTTTTATTATATGTCTTTGGAGGGATTAAATTCCTTTTTTTCTGCTTTAGGTAGTACAAGTCTTCATTTATCATTCAACAGGGTGATTGAAAGCAAACATGACTACTGTGAAGACTTTAACATAGTGCAATCAAGCTACAAAACAACTTTGTAAAAGGGATATTGTTTTTAATATAATAGGAAATGTAGGAGCCTTTGCTGGCTTTAAGTACAAACATTGTGAATGTTAGTGTGAAATATTAATCTTTCCTTCTGGCTTGCTTCAAACATGTTTTATCCAGAATATCTCTGGTGTGAGAGCAATTTTCCTTCAGTTTTGTGGACTGTGGTGTCATTTGCTCTTGTGTTTTTTGCGTTTTTTCACGATTATTTGCTCAGCATTAACAGAAGTTGACTGCACTTCTAGAGTTGTTTTATTATCACGATCTCTTTATTTTTTACAGGGTAAGATTTTGGTTGATGGATTGACAGTAAATGTATGTTAAACATGTTATGAAAATACTGAGCCTCACACCTATGATGCATCCATGCAATAAATTGTAATAATTCTGAAGTTCAGAGTTTTTCAGCTCTGTTCACATGATAGCACATGTTGATAAAATGCCACCTTGCAAGTTTTGCTTTTTTCCATCAAATGTCTTCACATTCTGCAAAGTGAACCGTGGATCCAGCTTGTCTTGATATTTCAGACTGTGTGAATATCTTTGTTATAAACTCACTTCAACGATTGGTAGTTACCAGTGCATGACGATGGAAATAAAGTCAATCCGTATTTTGAAAGTGTGTGCAGTTTCTGTCTGCAATACCTTCTGTAGACAGCAGGAGGAGCTGAGATTTAACCAAAGGATTCATCAAGATCCCAGAGCTGTTATTTCATTATCTGATGCAAAACTTTTAGATTAATATACAATTCAAAACACCTTACATGCCACAGCATCTGTGAAAAGCTCAGAATTAGTTACAACAGACTGAAACTTTAACTGATGTGTCGATATCAGCCACAAAACAAAGACCAACAGAGAGGTTTACTCTGAATGAAAGGTTTTTAAGTCTGTTACTCCTGCTGCAGGGTAGATGGCCAATCAGTGATTGACAGCTAACCAACGTATCCCTGAAGGTATCTTTTGAGGCATCTATAAATTAAAAGAAAATAAAACCAGCTTCTGCCAGTCAGTGAGTGAATGACATCATCTGCTGACTCATCCAGATTCAAACTGCAGCCAAGCAGCACGGACACCAAATCTGTGAAACAGGTCCTCACTATTGCCACAATTTTGACCAAATCTCTCTACAAGTTATATGCGTGAACTGGAAATTTTGTCAGGATTCCATCCGTGTATCTTTTAAAGCTGTCGGACTTTTTCTTTTTTCTGTAGAGGCTTAACTTCCACAGTTTGTCCAGAGCTGTCTTTTCATTCCCCATTCATTTCAATGGGAGGAGCTGGGAGGGCTACTTTGAGGTTCACCAACTTTGAGGGCTTGTCATTCGAAAACCGTTTGAGAAACAACAAAATCCCTTGAAGTTTTTGATCATCAATGCCTCCTCTGTCATCTGTCCGGGTTTCAAGCCGATACCATTTACGGCCTCGGAGGAGAAAATTTTTTTCTGGAGAGTAGTAATTTTCCTTTGAAAGGCGAATTGCCGGTTTCCTGTTTGAGATAGGTCAGGGGTGTCAGCGCGGGATCTTTGGGTCTCGATGAGACGAACGTTTTGACGTTGGTTTGATCTCTCTATGACATTCCTTGTTGCCGTGGCAACCATTTTTGTGCTCCATTTTGCACCTTGGTGGCGCTAGAGAGCACATTTTGTTATTTTTTGTGTTGATTTTTTCGTTTTCTGAAACTTTGTACACCATTGGGCCTGTGTGTCAGTTTTGGCATGGCTATGAGCCTGTTAAGGGTGTGAAATCACGGTGTGAAGTGGGGATGATCCGGTGAGCTCTTATTTTGAAATCCAAATTGCAGGCTTCCTGTTTGAGATAGGTCAGGGGTGTCAGCGCGTGATTTGTGGGTGTTGATTAGACGATCGTTTCGGCGTTGGTTTGATCTGTCTGCGACATTCCTACTGGCCGTGAGGGCCGTTTTAGTGTGCCTGGGTGGCGCTAGAGAGCTCATTTTGGCATTTTTGGGGTTAATTTTTGCATTTTCGCAAATTTTTCGCCGAACCTGCCATGCTATAAATGGTAAATGGACTTGAGCTTATATAGCGCTTTTCTAGTCATTGACTACTCAAAGCTGCTTTACACCACAGGTCACACTTACCCATTCACACCCATTCACTCACTGATGGTTCAGAGTTTCTATGTTAGTTATCCATCAGCATCAGCTAACACTTTCACACCCTTTCATGCCCATTTTCACGCCACTGACACAGCAGTGGGAGCAACTTGGGGTTAAGTGTCTTGCCCAAGGACACATCGCCATGTGCCGCCCGGAGCTGGGCTTGAACCTGCAACCTCCCGATCACGCACTATCCAGCTGCGCCACCGACGCCCCATGCTATGAAAGAAGAAGTCATTCATTTGCATTTTCTCAGTCTGGCAGCATTAGAAGATATTGTATTAATGTTCCAAGATATTAATATACTGTATGTACAGTGCTTAGCAAATGTACTAGACCACCCCTCAAAGTAAAATATTTTTTTATGTTTCTGTAATGATCAAGACACCAGGATGTAAAAGTTAACCAGGTCATTTTCAGTTTGAAACAGGTTTTTGAAAGACTTCTAAACATTTATGTTTTCTTGTTTTTATAACGGGTGGTTGAATAAATTTATGAAGCACTGTATGTTTATTCAACAGTAGAAGTAACCAGTTGTAACAGAGTGAGTATTCGCCCTGCAGCTGCAGCAGAAAAAGAAAAGTAAACACTAAACTGCACAAATGAATGTTCAAAATTATGCCTCTAATTTCAGTGATTAAAACTAAGGGATTACCCATAATTAGGTGCAGAGGGCTTCTGTCTTCAACGCCATGGTGAAAAGTATCAACACATTTAGACTTTTACCCGAATGCACCCCTAAATGCATTTTTAAGACCCTGAAAATACATTGTTAAATAGATGGAAAATATGCTATGTTTTAAAGCTAATGAGAGCTAGGGTTATTGGAGTTGTATGCCTTTACATGAAATAATGCTCTTAGCATATTACAATCTTTTAGAATGGAGGCATATGCATCTGCAAATTAATGCTGCATCATAAACAACCTTTAATGGCTCCATAAGTTAATTTAGTCCTCTTCAAACATTTACCAGACTAAAATGTAGAAAAATCATCAGGCCTGCTGAAAATCACTAACACAGCCACTCACACAGTGCTTTTTTTTCTCCTAAATCAGGATGACCTGAAATTGATCATGTATATAGATGACTTTTTAATTTTTCTTTTAATCTATTCACTTATTCATTTATTTTATTTTGTCATTTTTCTGTTTTAAATGTCTTTTGCTTTTACAAGTGCAATAATTGTTGCTATTATGCTTGCTGAAAATCTCAGTTAAAAAAAAAATATCAGCCACTCAATGAGTGGTAATGCCATTCTGATGCATAAATTGTGACATCAATACATACCCTCTATGGTGCATATCAGTTAACTAAATCAATTTTGTATGAGGCACGCTCAAACATATTAATACTTTTCTCATTTTAATCCAACAACACTGTCTTAAGACACAGTGCCTAACTGTTGTCTAGGGAACAAACTGAGAGATAAATTGACCGAGCAGCTGTAACACACAAGGTCACCCACTAGAGGTCAACAAAAATGATTTTAATGGAATAATCTACTTTTGTAGTAATGTCAAGTCCAAACAATCCAACAGCTGCTAAACTAGGCTTTATCTGTCTGTAATCAACATTAAACTAAAACATGCAGCTTAGACTTTTCATACTAAAGCAGCATGAAGCAGTGCAGTCTCTCATATAGCTCTGGAGCTACAGCTACTGCCTGAACTGTCTCCAGTGTATCATGGTATGTTAACATCTGTTACAGTCATCTACACCCCACTTCACTTCCTGTCTGAGATCCAGGTCAGTGGTTTGGACCAGAGTTACACTGGAATCCAAACACAGACACATCACTGAGCAGGATCAGACTTCTCTCTGTCTGACGGATACAGTAACAGTGCAGCAGGTTTAACAAATGCAAATGTGGATCAACAATAACTTCAGCTTTTCCCCAATGGAGGAGAATTTAGGGTCTCACAGTGCAGTCACAACGAACATTCATTTCTGCTGATGTCTATCACATTCTGACTGATAGATGACGGTTATGCCAAGAGTTCTTGTTGTCTTGCTGTCAGCAGGTGTTAATGCTTATTATGGGAATAGCTGGAATCACAGCTCTTGTTATGTCAAGATAATCTGTGAATCTAACTATTGTTGAAGTTTATATTAATTAGGAAGCAGGGTAGGTGATATTCACTGACTAATGGAGAAGGGGTGGGATTAAATAAGTGATAATAATATGCTTCAATTTTGCAGAATACTATAATTCACTTGAGTTTTTTGTTTGTTTTTGCATGTTCACAATAAAAAAATGAATCTGCCTGTGTTGTTATATGTTTGATTAAGTTTGTTTATTTTAATCTCTAAGCACAAAAGTGCAGAACCCAGAAGAAAATACTGATACCAATATTTTTTTTGTCAAGAGCACAAACTCTAATTTACTAAAACAGTCTATTTTTTTTTAAACAGATGTGAAGCCAAAAAACAGTTTTTAATTCTTTAATTAAATGACACTTTTGATTTATCAAAGTAGACATTCGGTGAAACCAATCTTACTTTTGTACATTCTGCCAATATTAAAGATATATATGGGAAATATATGGCCAATTTATGTGGCCAAAACATCAGCTAAAAATAGCGGGAAAAATGTTCATATCTGCTGATAACAAAACTTTTCATATTATATCATGTATCCCTAAAATGTACCAAGGAGATCATTAAAATCTTATGAATGATCTTTTTGAACTATTCCCTCTAATTTTTTTAATCTTTTACAGTCATCTAAAAACATCACTTCTGGAGCTTACATGCAAATTTTGCAAACCAGGTTTTTATTGTATTAAAAGCAAATTTAAGATCTTGCTGTCCAAATGTCTAGCAATTTTTATCTATGTAATAATTAGGTTTAGTTATAATTTCCATTGTTTGTCTTGCATCTCTGCTGTCTCTGGTAATAGAATACAGTTTGTATGATTATATCAAGGCTCTGACACAATTTACTAAATCAAATTCAAGGCTTTTTAATACCTTTAAAAAATAAAAATAAGAACTTGGGTTTTTTTACAGCTGCAGAAGAAATGTCAATCAACACAGTTATGGTTACAGATCTCTCTTTCTCATAGTGTGTTGAAATGCTGATTTGTTAAAGTGATGTCATTATTTAACTAAAATGTGAAAAGCCAGGGGGCTAAATATGAATTTAGAAACAATAAATAATTGTGTATGTTTTTCTCCCAAGTGCAGAAAAGTAGAAGACACAAGAAAGCATGCACTTGCATATGAACGGAAAAAATTCTAATGCTCAAGTGGTGTTGCCATCGTTTGTCTGTTCTAATGTTATCTAAAGACGTATAAATTAAAGATTGTTTTAGTCAAAGTGCCATCCAATATCAAGACCTCCCTACGTCCCTACTGCCATTTTCATGACAGGAAATATGTGAGGCTACTCCTACACTACAGATAAGAGATACTGAAGTATGGATACTTTTAAAAATAGTCATTTGGTATTAAATACTTGTAAAAAAAAATGATACCAAATACTCTGACAAAACATATATCTGTGTTCCACCCCAACTGTTCCAGATACTGCCTGTGTCATGTGGAGACCAATCATGTGCATCAACAGATAAACAAAGACACATATAAAGATATAAGAAATATCTTAAAGTAAGGAAGAACTTAATTTGTTCAGTTTAAGAAGATTCAAATCAAACCTTTGAGTTTTATATAGTTGTTTTATTACCTCTGCCAAAGAAGTTATGTGTTTGCCGATGTTTGTTTAGTTTGTCAGATTGTGAACATGATAACTAAGAAAGTAAAGAACGTACTTTGATGAAATTTTCGGGGAATGTCGCTCATGGCCCAATAAAGAAATGATAAAGTTTTGGTGGTGATCTGAATCCAGATGCAGATACAGGATTTTTTTAAAGAGTTCATTAAATTGCGAGATAGGGCAGTTTTCCTCATTTCCTCAAGAAGCACTCAATGGATTTTGATGATATTTTCAGGCATTGTTGTTCGAAGCACAAGGGAGAAGTGATTACATTGTTATGGTGATTCATATCTGCATGTGGATACAGGAATTGTTTCAAGGATTTCCGTTTAGCTGTGTTGTTCATTCTATGAATGCACGATCCTAAAAAGTTGTACCTTCCTGTAAAAGTGAATCATCAGGCTTTCCAATGGTAAATTAAAGAATACCAATTAATCAACTGAAATAATGTTTCCACACATTTTTAAGAATATATTTTGCGAGCTCATACCAAGTAGAATTATTTTGAATTTTCATTGCAGATAATTACTTGTAACTACTTTAAGGTAACTGGCTTTTCCATGGAAAAGTGTCAACTTGATGTTTTTATGTTGAGAATCAGACAAAATGTTTTCCTGCCCTCAGTCATCAGATTTCACTGAAGACAGAAACATCCAGCACTGCCTTGTGTTAATGCCATTAGAGCAGACCCTCCTCTCACCCCACAGTCCAGAACAGCTCTGCACTTCCTCTCACCAGGTAAAGGAAATGACTTTTCCTCATGTGCACTACATGAACTCACAGCATAAAACAACTCCGGCCAAGAGCAGTACAGTCCAGGAGTTCCTCTCCAGAGCTTTAACAGTTTATTAGAAAACTGTTGGCACAGAGAATTCAGGATTATGTGAGGCTGCTCTTTATCTTCACCGCTTATGAAATCAGATCAAACCAAATCTAGCTGCAAGGCTTGATACCAACTGACTTAACTGAATGAAGCCTTGTGCTCTGCTGATTTGTTGAAATTCTGTCTGATTGTAACATACACTCACCGGCCACTTTATTAGGTACAACTTGCTGGTGCCAGGTTGGACCCCCTTTTGCCCTCAGAACTGCTGTAACTCTTCGTGACACAGATTCAAGAAGCTGGAGACTTTCCTCTGAGATTTTGGTCCATCTGACATGATAGCATTACACAGCTGCTGCAGACTGGTCGACCATACATCCATGATGTGAATCCATTTTGCCACATCCCAAAGGCACCCGATTGGATTGAGCTCTGGTGGCTGTGGAGGCAAACAGAGATCTGTTAACTCATTGTCATGTTAAAGAAACCAGTTTGAGAGGATCTGGGCTTTGTGACACTGTGCTTTATCCTGCTGCAATTAGCCATCAGGAGACTGGTATACTGTGGACATAAAGGGATGGTCAGCAATAGGGGTGTTAATCTTTTAACTGATGCACCATGATTCAGACATACATGAAGATGCACTGATGCAGAGACAGTCAGTAACTATTTAATCATTCAGAGGCTGCTGCTGGATCAGCTTTTGTTTCAAGGAAGAAAAAAAGCAACTTTAGGAAGGTGAGACCTATGAAATTTATTTATTTTGGTTTACAATGAAAAGACATTTTTGCCGCAGCTGATCTCAAAAGCCATTTTTAATTAATAGGAGTTGATATTTTCTGATTGCTTGATTTTTAATCTAAAAAGTAGCCTGGTGCAGTGATATGGAAAATCAAGGATACTACTCACTGCATTGCATCGTGATATCAATGTAAGTTCCCTTCACCTGTGGGGTTTTTTACTGGGTTTTGGTCATTGCTGATAGTAATGTCTGTAACAAATGAAAAATTCTGACACAGCTGTATGTTATGCTCTTCGTAATACCTTAACAAATGGACTGTCTTTTCACAAATATTTAAGCTCTAATGTAATTGATGTGAGTAAAAAACTATCATTAAGCTAGAGTACTTGGTAACAGTTTAATTATTGTAAAAATTACAGCAATGTAAACAGTCTTGATATAAAAAGTCTGGTATCACCTATCACCACAGCAGAGAGCAGAGGTCATCAACTACATCTATCTACAAGCCAGTTTAATTCTTAACATATATGACAAGGGCAGAATTTTTCAAGAAATTGTTACATTGTTGTTATTTCTTTCTTTGTTGTTTCCAAATTGTTTGTATTTCTTACTGAGAAAAGGGAGATCAATCCAGTTATAAATCCTGCTGCCAGCCACGTGAGGCAAGTGAGAGATTTTAGCTCCTTTTTTCCAGAGTGGCATGTTTTCACCTCTGGGTTTGTACCTAAAATAATGGACACTGGTCTTTCTGGTTAAATGTCGGCTCATTTTGGCTGACAGGTGGATTTCTGTAAACAGATGAAGTCATGCCCAATAAATTTATGTCAGTTGCAACTGCTGTTGGGGGATACGTTTATAGTTGTCAGGATCTAACAACAAAAAGACATCCTTCAACAACAAATGTCCCTGCACACTGAATCTGACAATACTCTGGGGCGACACAGAAAGCTGTGGGGGGCCTGATGTGGCCCTTGATCACTAATGATGGCAGAGAGTCGTGATGGGCAACACCAGACTTCTGCTATATTGACACGTTTTGCTGGAATGATACCAATCATCTGTGCAATGAATCCAAAATGTTTGATTTTTTTTTTTTTTTTTTTTTTTACATATTTTATTGATCAAAAGCACACAAATGAAACATGCAGTCCAGACTCTGGACCATCACATCTTAAAGTGAGTTTTGTTTTAAGTTGTAGTTCAGGAAAATAAATTTAAAACTCATGTGACCTATGCTTATTTGAATGATATATTTATTTCATAAAACAAATATGATGGATGCAGTGAAATAACTACACTAATGTAGGCCTATGTTGAACTGATTTATAAATCATTTAGACTAAATACTATCAATTATATGTTAATGAAAATGTGACTTTAAACCAGGGGAGGGCAACTGGCATCCCAGGGACCACATGTGGCCCTTCACCTCACTCAATGCAGCCTGTCTATCTTTTCTGGAAAAAAAAAAAAGAACAAATTGTAAAAATGAAGAAAAATAAACAACTTCTAAATATGATTCATCATGAGTTACAAGTACTACAATAATACACAAATTAGGAGAAGTATAGATTGCTAGGACATGTTTTATTTTTTGCAAGTCATTAAAGAACTTACTTTGTCATGATTGTATCTCTTAATATATATATTATGAGGCATAAAATATAATATATAATGTAAGTCAAAAAATATATTTAGAAACAATGGTAGAGGTAATACATTTGAGCTTTAAAACCTAGTAAACACATTCTTTACTGCATTAAAAAGCTTAAATTGGCTTTAGTTATGTGGCATTAAATCATGAACTTTTGATTGTGTTTGAATTTAAATATATTAATGTTGGCAGAATGATTTTTGAAGCTTTATATTTGCTATTTTATGTATTTTTGTAACAGAGTAGCCCTCAGGCACTGATTCTATTTTTTTTTTTTTTTTAATGTGGCCCTCTTGGTAATCAAAGTTTCCCATCCCTGCTTGAAACATTTTTTGGAGTAACAATCCATAAAATGAAGTTTCCTCTGCCATTTTTACATTATTTTGCACAAAAGTGTATTCAGCCTCTGCTTGTGTGCTGTCGTTTAGAAAGACAGAAAACAGTCCATAGAGCTTCACAGACAAACATTTTGAGTATTCATTTGGTATCGATATCTTAAAGGACAAATCGATGCTAAAAGAGTGCTTGTGAAAGTATTGACACTTCAAACCCTGATATCAATACTCCTGTCCCTGGCAGAGGCAACTAGCAAACCGGCTGTTAGCCAAAACTGTTACATCGAAGCATCCTCACAAAACACCACTTTTATAACTTAAAACGCAAAATGTTAAATTGTTACTTCTCACTGATATAAAAGAACGTGCTTTGTGGCATCTGTTTGACCAATTTCAGGTGAGAAACGCTGGAGCGGCTAAAAGCACTAGCTAACGTTAGCATACCTGTAACTGAGCCAACGTCTGAAAGCTAGATAACCGTTAAACCGTTAAAATAACCGTTGGGCTTCAAAAAATAATCTTAGAGTAACAAACTTGATTAATGTCGTTATTAACTGCCTTAAGTAGTGTGTTTGACTTACTCTCACAATGTTTAACACACCAAAAGTTTAACTCAGGCAGCTCCAGCCTGGCTGGACTCTACCCGCCTCACCGTGCAGGCTCTGTGGGGTCCGTCTGCAGGCCGCAAGACAGAGGCGTGTCGCAGAGTAGGTCAGTGGGCGTGTCGCAGACTTTGCGAGACGCTAATTAACGGGAAATCACGTAGAATCACGCGAGATTGCGGATCGTGTCCAGACTTTAAGTGTTAGCATATTTCATGTGTTAGGGTTAGACTTGTGAAATAACGCATGTCTATCTGTGTCTTTAAAGTACACGGCCGTGACCAGGCCCTTCGTCCCTCGTCTCCAAAAACTCCACGCTGGCGGGCTGTAAGTGGTGTTTTAATTTTATTTTGGGGTGGTGGTTACTGAGGATGAGTATAAAATGGTCAAAGTCTGCTGGGGAGTGCTGCCACAGGCGAAAGATATCATCTAAATATCGCAGGTACAGGAGGGGCCTCAGGGGGCATTTTTTAAGGGCCTCCGTCTCCCGGTCGGTCATGTAAATGTCCGCGTAGGCAGGTGAGTACTTACGGCCCATTGCACATCCGCTAATCTTCAGGAAATATTGTTTATTGAATTCAAAGTCGTTTCTTGTGAGTGTTATTTTCTATTAATGCTGCATCCGGGCGTTTTGGATCCGGATGTTTTTGTAGGATCCTCCTGACAGACTGGAGCCCCAAATCTGTGTCGATGTTGGTGTATAAGGAGTCTACATCCACTGAGAACATGTATTGTGGGGTATTCTAAGGATTTTTAATTTTTGGACAAAATCACGAGTATCTTTAATGTAACTACTGTGTAATTTGGATAGGGGGTTTATGTAATGATCAGTGAATTCGGCGACACGCCTCCGTCTTACGGCCTGCAGACGGATACAATTGGCTCCCCCCTGCTCTCTGACCTGGCTGCAGTTCCGCGGTCCTCCAGCGGGGGCGTCGTGGGAGTTCTCCGCCCTGCAGGGAGACTCCTTCAGCTGCACCTCCGTCCATCCCTCCGCCTGTGCGTCCGCACCTTCCTCTCCTCAGCTCAGTGATAAAACCGAAGTTACACCATGGCTTCTGTGGGTCTCGGTTCAGCGGTGCTCCTCGCCTCCCTCACGGCTCTCCTCGGGGTCTGCTCCGGGGGCTCGGACGCCCCCCGGGGGGTCGCGGTGGGCTTCATATTCGACCCCAAGGCAACGTGCGACCCTCCGTGCCAACACGCCGGACTCTGCATCCGAAACAACACTTGCTTCTGCGCCAGGGGGTACGAGGGGGAGACCTGCCAGTATGGTGATGTTATATATATTTTTTTCTTCATGAGAGCATTTATCTGTTTTATTTGGGGTTTAAAGTGTCAATTAAAAAAACTTTAAACTGTCATCCTAATACAAAATGCTGTTAGATTAATTTTCTGCACGAAAAAAACTGTTGTTGTTCCTCAAAGCAGATTTCTGATAACTATTTTATGGATCAGATTGGTGCTCAGGTCCTAAAGAAACTGTGGCATGAGGGCTGTTGTTCATTGCAAATGTTAAATACTTCTTACTGTACTGCATGGGTGGGAAACTTTGATTACTACAAGGGCCACAGTAATGTTACTCTCAGATTCAGGGGGCCAAATGGTGACAAACAAAAGTATACTTCCGATGAAAAAAATCAAACCTACCTGTAACATAACAAAACAACAAATATCTAGCTTCTCAACTCAAAAAAACAAACTGTAAATCAAACACAAAATCAGAGCCAATTAAATGTATTTGCTCAGTGCAATGATGTAGTGTACAAAATATTATTTTGTCTGTTAACTTCTTTTAATTTTTTGACCAGTTAGTCCAAATGAGAGCAATATTTCACATCTTAGTGGCACACCTAAAGTTATGAAAAAATGGTTATTGCTGTTTTTCAAGTTCATTTGATTTGCTTCTTTTATCAAATGCTTTACTAATGAACCAATATAACAAACTGAATGGCTAATTTTCTGTATTTAGTAAAATGAAACTTCTTTTTTTTTTTAAGAATAATGTAAAAGTATTCTCCATTCTACATGTTGAAATGCATTTTACCATAGAGTAGTAAAGAGGGCCGCCAGTTGCCCACCCCTGCTGTAATGTCATATTTCACTGAAAAACAACTTACACATGGAGTTTCTTTATTTTGTTATCATTAACAAGAATAATAGTCACATGTTGCAACACCCACAAAAGAAGAAAAAATAGGGGGAAGAATCTGAAGGATAGGAAAAAATGTTTTGTGAAGCTATTCAGTTGGACTGTGCTGTTACTAGGGATGCAAAATATTATGGCATATGTATATCAGCAGATATTGGCCTAAAAAGTGAAATATCTGTATCATCCCAGGGGGTCTGCAGATGGAAATTAGCCCAAGGCTATAATCTGGCATATTTATTTTTGTAAAAATGTTCATTAATATGTGCTGTTCCCTCTTTAAAATCAATAAAAGAAAAAAAAAATCTGGTTATTGACCTTTTTGCCAATATTTACAGCCAAAATATCAGACAAAACCATTTCTGATGAAGAGTTAGGACCTGAAAACTTCTGGTGTGCAGACCTGTTTCCCAGCTGCGTGAGCCAAACCCTACAGGCAATTAGAGACGCACAATACTGGATTTTTGCTCATATCTGATAAGCAGATATTTCCAAACTCATTTATGGCGAAACCAATATTTAATGTCAAGGGCACAAAGTCTCTACTTTACCCCAACTGACTTTTTCCTTTAATGGTTACAGTCTTTTCATGTTACAAAATGATGTGAAACAGGAAAACATTTTGTTCTTTTATAAATGACTCTTTTGATTCATAAAACTGGGCATTCAGTGATGATGAGGTAAACATCATGGAACAGTAGTACATTTTGCCAGTATTGTAGCTGATATATAGGATATTTTTGACCAATTTTATGACCAAAATATCACATGCAAAAAATGTTCATATGTCATACCAACATTGGTCTGATAATATCATGCATCCCTACAGGCGATGTTAAGAAACACATCTTAATTTCAAAACAAATATGGCATCTTAAAAGCAACTAATGTTTGCATTATCTCGGATTAATTCTCATAAACTTTAAACCATGTGGTATTAACAGTGATGTCAAAATGTTGTGTCTCCTCTGGTGAATGTAGCCAACTGTTTTCCAAAATGCAAGAACGGTGGAGTCTGTCTTCGTCCTGGAAAGTGTAGATGTCCTCCAGGATATGGAGGGAGATACTGCCACAAAGGTGAGTAGACTTGAGTGTTCAAAAGTTAATGCAAACCAAACAGATTAAAAGTCACAGAAATGTTAAAACCTTCCAGGGTATTCCCATGTTTCAGATATCAGACGTCCACGTGGACATCAGTCCTCTTCTTCTGCTTTTTCTTTTGTGTCTGCATGAAGCCTGCAGTTCCCATCTTCAGTGTGACACAGCTGATACGTACTTTTAGTGAGACATGCACCAGATTCCTCTAAAAGTAGAGTGTATTCAAATCTTAGGTTCAGCACATTTGATGGATTCTGTCATGTTTTCTTCATTTTTACAATTTGTTGATTTTTGGACATGACTGGTGGGCCGCATTTAGTGAGGTGGAGGGCCGCATGTGGCCGGTTGCCCACCCCTGCTCTAGAATATGAAATTTGGAGACAGAATACTAACTAGAAAGCTCTCAGAGCGCAAACCTCCACCAAGGGTAGCTCACATATTGCTGTTGCATCTATAAGCAATAATTCCATGATAAAGTTTCCATCATAATATGATTCCTTGACCCTAAAAACCCACACCTAGCACTCAGAATCATGTTGATATCATTATTAGTTAGACAGTTATTGAGCAAAAATGATCGTTCGCTGAAGGCCATTTTCTGGATCATCACCAAAAACTAATCATTTCTAAGTTGGGTTGTTCCCAACATCTCCTGAAAATTTTAGCAGAATCCATCCAGTAGTTTTTTTGTAATCTTGCTAACAAACAAAACATGTGCCAGCGAAAACCACCTTTATGATGGAGGTAAAAAACAAAATATGCAGCAGTAACTAGTGGTCCCAGAGGCATTATTGTGTTGATCCTTCTGATTAGTGTCTGAAGTTCTGCCCACTCTAAAAGGATAAAACTGGAGCCTTAAATAATAAATAAAAAGTTAACTTTTGTATCTGTACTGTTGCCCGATGCACAGACTGATGTCCTCATTACTAATTTAAGGGAATCTAGTTAAATTATTTCACAGCTTTGGCAGTTGTTGGAGTTTGAAACACTTTTCACAAATGTAACCTTATTTATTTTAAATGATGCGGCCGGCTCTGCAGATTCCTGCTCGTGCACATTTGACCTTCAAAAAGCTGAACGTTTGACAGACAAGGTCAGAAATTAACTCTCACCAAGTGTCAACTGGGGGTGGGTTTCTCATTTGTAAAGCACATCTCAGAGGGTCATGGGGCCCATGACAAGTAGAGTTTTGCACCTACCCAAAGAAGAGAAGAGAATAAAATAGAATAGAATAAAAAAGAAGAGAATAGAGTGCCCTTTACTGTCATTATACAAAATGTACAACGAGATAGGAGAGCTTCTTCTTTTTCAGTGCAAACAGATAGTTGGGTAAAAAAACAGAAGTAAAGTATAAATAGTTATAAGTATAAAAAAAGTTACAAGAAAGTATAAGAACAAAATATATACAAGATAAAATTTTACAGGACAGTGCAATTGAACCAGAGAATCCTGTACAAGAACATGCCAGTTTTTAGCATGTTTGGTGAAGCTGCAGTGTCTCCTTGCATTTCTCCTGTCTGTACCAGGAACTGCGGCCGTTAGACCCTCTTCTCTGTGTTGGTTTGGCCCACAAGTCAATTTAAAATACCAATAAATCATAAACATGAAGACATTATGACAAAATCTGCCATGAAAATATGAAAAACAGTGATTTTTCTATGATAATCTTTGATTATTTGTTCACACTCAGTTTGAGGTAAAGTGGGAAAACTGTTTCTTTAACACTGTCCAAGCTTCATAGTTTGCCAATAAAAAAATTAATTTGTGATTTTAGTGTTGACAAAATTAGCCTGCTGGTGCTGATCAGTGGGCTGGTCTGGGCACTGTATATCTACCCTTTTTGGGAAAAAAATGCAAGCTAATAATTTTCTTTTACACTTTTAAATTTTCTTTTAAATTATAACTAATACTAAAGGGTTAGCAGTTGAAATTGAGGGTGAAATCTGGTTGAAAAGCACTGCAGGTTGCATTCACACATGCATCCAACCGAGGTAGATTCGGTGCATTTTCTGGGTTTTTGTGCATGTGTGAATGACAAATAAAAAATCTACAAGTACGAGTAAAAAGCAGGCAAAACAACAAACAACAAACCTTCGGAGCTGCACGTCTCAAGGCCAGCACTGATTCTTTTTAAACAGATTCAGGACTGTCTTTACACTCTCGCTGATTTATTTTGTGTGCGTCTGTCCACAGTGACGTGTGACGGCGGATGCTGGAATGGTGGAGAATGCTCTGCTGTCAACGGCGTGGCCAAGTGCATCTGCCCCTCAAGCTGGAGCGGCTCAAAATGCCAAGAAGGTCTGTTTATAGCCGGATCTAATTACCCCATTAATACCACAGGTCAGAGTCACCAAATGGAGCCGCTCCCTCAGCTGCAGCCGTTCATCAGCGGCAAACACCAGTGACAAACATTTTAAACGCTTTTCCAGGTTCAAGCTGCAGACGGGACAGGAAACGTCTTTATCAGAGCTCCTAAGTGAAGGCAATTATGTCAACGACCTGTGAATGATGATGAGTTACTGCCCTGACTTTCAAAAGGGTTTGATTAAATCCTGATGCTACTGCTGAGTTTAGTCTTTAAGGAAGAGGAGAGGAAAAAGATGGACACTCTCGCTTCTGTCTTGAATTGGAAAGATTTTCCTGAAATACGTCAAGCTCATTTTAGGTGAGCACTCCAGCCCTGTTGAGCTCCTCAGTCCTCAGTGTCCACACCAGCTCTGTTGACCTATTGATTTTCTTTGAACCTTAAATGTGCTAACTTTGTGCAGCAGCTGGATCTGCCCGATTCAATGTCTGTAATCAGGTAGATCCATCTTGCCAAGCTCCAGTCTACAATGACTGTGAGTGGCCCAAATGGGACGGCCCAATCAGAGTCCTTTGGAGCAGAAAGAAGAAGAACGAACATACAGCCATTAGCACAGATGCTGACAGTTTCAGCAGCAGTTTTATCAGATTTTATCAGATATTCTTCATTAAATGAAAAACAAATATCAACACTACAAACCTCTCTTTAGAAAAGATATTTCTCGCTCCGCTTCTGACGTGTTTTGATGAGTTTGTTTAACAAAGTGACTCACGTTCTGCAGCAAAGTAGCTCCAGCCTACTACATTGTCTAATAAATATTGATGGACAGAACGATCGTCCAATCACCTGCCAGATATGCTTCTGAAATGTTCTGCCCTCCCCAAACACTTTCTGTGGGCTCTGTCCCAGATGGACTAGTGAAATATGTTGACAACTTCCTCCCATCTGGTGTGCCTGGTTATAAACTGCAGTATTTGTCCTAAAATTAAAACATAGGGTGGCCCGTTCAAGTCCCAACTGAACCACGTATGGAAGTTGGTTTGGTAGCTGGAGAGGTGCCGGCTGACGTCCTGGGCACCGCTGAAGTGCCCTTGAGCAAGGCACTTAACCCCAAAACTGCTCGGTAGTCCTTCCTCAGGAGCAGCAAGCCATCACTCTGACATCTCTTCATTAACGCATGATCGTAGGACCTGTTTGCATGTGCATGTGTGTTTCAGCCTGTGTGTGTGTAGCATGTTTCAACAACAGAGTGTAAAGAACTGAATTTCCCCATGAGTGACAAATAAAGTCACTCATGGGGTGTCTTTCTTTATTCTTCTTTCTTTACAAGCTGATGTGTGAAGACACTCTGCCAGCTCCACCTACCTCAACTGCACACTTGCTGATTGTAAAATCTTCTCCATTAGGTGTATTTACAAGTCAGTTAACTACCAGTTTTGTTTTATGGTTGAACTTGGCGTTATTTGGTCAAAAGGGCATTGAAAGTGGCCACCACAAGCCAATCAGAAAGCACTTGTTTTGTCATAAGCACGTAAGACAGAGTGTGTAGCAGGAAATGGTCCATTATGAGGATGTTGCACGAAACATTTAGGATGGCACTGTGGCACTGTAGGTAGTAAACCCCATGTCTGTCAGGGACTGTCTTTGTTGGGTTGTGTTCTCCCTGTGCATGCATGGATTCTCTCTGGACTTCCAGAGATCTAAAAACATGTTTTTTAGATTCATTGGTGACTCTAAATTGCTCTTACATGTGGTTAAGTGTGTGTGAATGGTTGTCTGTCTCTCTGTGTGGCCCTGTAATTGGCTGGCAGCCCGTGTAGGGGTAGGCTCCAGCCCCCTATGGACTGGAAAGGGATAATCAGGGTAGATAATGGATGGAGGGACGGGTTGATCAATGTTGGGGAGAAGCTTCTTATGAGAGCTCTATATTTTGTCCAATTTGTAAATCTATGAGTAATGTTTGTCATATTGTTACGATTTCACCCTCTGACAGTGATCATAGTTTTAACGTGGCCCTCTTGATAACCAAAGTTGCCCATCCCTTGTTTAATGTATTGTTTGTCTTACTCTGCAAGAAAGCAAGTCGGCATTCTTTTGAATAGACGAGTATTTCTCTGATTCTCTAACTAATCCAAATAGAAAAAAGCCTCAATTCTAAAATCACAAATAGCTCAAAGTGTTAATCGTCCTTTTTCCAAGCCTGACTGTCTTTCTGTCATTTCTTTCCTGTGCAGCGACTTGTCCTCAAGGCTGCATGAACGGAGGACTCTGTGTGGCCCCAGGAATCTGCAGCTGTCCAGAGGGATGGCTGGGCGGCGCCTGCCATACTGGTGAGTTCAGACTGATCTTAAAACGCTTCAACATGCATCAGTGCACTTTACAGGCTCAATTTCTTTTGTCTGCTTCCTCACTCTCCGGCTCATTCAACCTTTTTATTCATTAGGTTTGTGTGACCAACTAAAAAAAATCTTCATATTACTCAGAGCAGTTTGCCAAACAGCCAAGAAAATCATCTGTATTTTTTGTCTGCTTTGGGAAAGTTTCCTGCAGCTACATGATTATCCAGATGTGATAACGACCCAGGCATAGCAACAGTTTTAGAAACACTAAACAATAGTTTTGGATTTGTGGTGTTAAGATTTACAAGCTCTCACCCTCTTTTACTGGCTTCTCAAATGATTTACACCTCTTCTGCCTCTGCTGTGCCTTTTGTCTGTTTTTGTCTCGGCTGTAGCTGTGTGCTCGAAGCCCTGCCTGAATGGAGGGAAGTGCATTTCTCCCGACAAATGCCGCTGCCGCCCTCCATTCTCTGGCCCTCGCTGTGAAGAGAGGAAAAAGTCCCACTAGTGTGACCCAAGTCAGGGTGAACAGTCAATGAGGAGCGGTTAATGCTGGTTTTTACACGTTTTTACTGTATTTGTTAATCTTTTGTACGACACATCGAGTCTGATAGATGTTCTCATTTGACTATGTAAACTTTTGTACTGTATTTTTGACCTTTAAGTGAATAAAAAATGAACTGTGTGCAACATCCAATTTAGTTTTGTCTCTATGGTCAGGCAAGTCATAACACACCAATCTGATATCATAACATTCTAAATATTCTGATAGCACCTGCTGTCCTGAAAGACATGATGTCTTTAACTTCATTCTGCATGAAAGGGTTGAGGTTTTAGATGCATTATTACAACGAGAAAGCTCTTGGGAGAGCGCAGACCTCTACCAGGCAGCTTAGTCCCAGCAGTGGCTTTTCCACAACCCCTGTAAAAGTTAAAATTCTGGACCACCAGATCCAGAACAGTGCCAGGATCTGGACCAAACTCAGCACATACATGGAGGTTGTTATCCTGTATGAAAACAACAAGTTTTGGGAACATCACTTAATATTTGGATTTTATATAAATTATTGAATATCGTCAATGGGACTTCCAGTTACAAAGTTCAATGTTTTTTTGTGCCGTCAGTCTGGATTGGCTTCAGATGAAATTTACTTTGAGGATAGAGACATGGACCCCAAATTATCCTGTAAAACTGGAAGCGAATCTGTTAAGAAATGGCAGAGATATGATTTTTCAAAGTTCTGCCCAAAGTTAACCTTTGGAATTTTTTTACATTTTGGGAAATTTTTGCATCCAGATTAATATCTGGATCATCACTAAAATGTAATGGCTTCTTCCTTGGACCAAACCACACCTCTGGTAAAAGTTTCATGTAAATCCATCCAGTAGTTTTTTTTCGTAATCTTGCTTACAAACGCCAGCAAAAACATAACCTCCTTGTCAGAGGTAAAAGATACCTAAGCGGACTGAAAAAAGCTGCAAGGGTTAGCAACACAAAAGCATAAAATTATACATGATTCTTTTATTTTTGGAAAATGGGTTTAATGTCACATTTCATTTAACCTGATGTTGACTTCTGTTTTTACACTAACAAGATCTCATCACCTTACAGTTATTTGTGTGAATGTAATACAGTCCATAACTTAAAAAGGCCAAATCAAACAATATATTAAGGGAATACAATAACAAATACAAAGATTAACAGCATATTTATATTAATGTTTTCAGTCTAGAACAAGTAAATTATGTGTACCAGCTCTAAAAGGCAGAGTTAGTGAATCAAACTTGCATTTTAACGTAATTAGCAGTGCACATCCATTTGGTAAAAGATAAACCAGACTATACTCGTTACATTTGTGTAGAAGAGAGAACAAAAAGCTTGCCTGTAGTGACCCACTGATCATGAAATGAATCATTTGTCATTAAAATACTTCACAGGGACACTCAAAGTCTCTGTACCGCTGCAGATGTATCAAACAGATGTGTGTCACCTTCAGCCTTGAGGTAGTGATTTACAGGGACGAACAGACAAGTGCAATACATCATGTCCCTCTGCTGGCCTTCAAATGTGCACAGAGCAACTCACCCGAGCCAAAACACACAAACACGCACACTTACACTCGTACACACTCAACATCATGGTGCTCTCCTCTTGCCTTGTGCATTTCAGAGCTTCTTTCATCCTGTTTGGCGTTTCCTCTCCATCATACCTGTGACGCCTGAAACAGACAAGAATGAATGTATTTAAAAGAGGTGCACACATCCTTAAACTTCATCTGCAAAAGTCTGGGAGTAATGTTAATTATTTTATTTAATCCCGTGCAGTATAATCATTCTGTGAATAATAATCATATATGTGCAATCATCCTGTGCAATACATTTCATATGTTTTTATATTTGTATTATTTCATCTTATATTTGTATATCGAGTCAATGTTACTGTCCTGTAGGATTTTATCTTGTATATATATTTTGTAGGAAGGGGGGTTAAATTGCTTCCACTGCAGTCTCATCCAAACTACATATCCCCGCTTTAGCTTTTAGGGCGGCATGGTGGCTCAGCAGGTAGTGCACGTGCCTCACAGTTTGCATGCTCTCCCCGTGCATGCATGGCTTCTCTCCGGCTTCCTCCCGCAGACCAGAAACATGCTCACTAGGTTGATTGGTGACTCCAAATTGGCCTTAGGTGTGAGTGTGGTGGTTGTCCGTCTTTATATGTGGCCCTGTGATCGGCTGGCGACCGGTTCAGGGCGTCCCCGCATCTCACCCAATGTGAGCTGGAATAGACTCCAGCCCCCCACGACCCAGAGAGGTATAAGTAGTATAGATAATGGAGGGCTCTAACCTTTAAATCATTAGTGCAACATGGTACTTACCAAAGTATGTAAAGGCATAAAATATAATAGGGTATTCTGGTGATATGATGATGATGTATCATAATATATCAGTATATCAGTATTAAGAAACCACAATATTATACATATAAAAATTACAAAACACTGTAATCAGTGTTTTATATATATATATATATATATGAAAGGTCCCTGCAACCTGGATAAATGTCATTGTCCGACACAGTTACTGAAATGATAGCACAGAATGTAACAACGATGGAGAGTCAAATGGCTGCTGCCAGCTAGTGGCCAAAGGCTGAACTACAATACAAGACAAATGTGAATTTTTGGAGTATATAACCAACTGTTTAAATACAGAAACTGCACTATATAATGTCAACACAGAATCACACATCAAAATATGGCTTAAACTGGTCTATTAATATCTTCTTATACCCCATCATACAGTATAAATCTGACTCCATAGCTGACCTTCATTGCACAGGTGAGTCCCTTGAAGCCTTTCCGACAGTAGCAGTAATCAGGGAGGACACACCTCCCTCCGTTCAGACACCTCTGTTTACAAACCGCTGAGGAGAGAGTCCATATCACAGGGCTTAATTAAAGACAGAGACTACATGAACAGATTAAGACAATGAGTCCTGCAAAAAAATATCAACAGTTAAATATGAATCACTTAAACTCCATAACTGCACGTTTCCTCATGAATAAACTCACGTGTTTGACACTGGAGACCCTCCCACCCGGCTGAACAGTGGCAGGTATTCGGTCCCAGACACTCTCCGCCATTTTTACACTTTTGCAGACAGACAGCTACAGTGAGGACAGAGAGGGAGGTGTGAACACAGTCCACAAACACTTCGCTTGCACAAAGTCAACCAAGCTGCCTGTTTTACTCTTGAGGCAGGAGTCAAAGGGGAGAAATGACCATCAATACCAACGTTCCTCTGATATTAAACTGCATTTAGGGCCATTATTGTGATTAAAATCCATGTTAAATTGGCAGGATAAAGCCCATTAGCTGACTAAATAAGGCGATATATGATGTGTTCAGGGTTGGCTCAGTAAAGAAAAGGACATTTTTGATTCTATTTTCTTGTCAGTGCAGCTTCAGGGTGAAGTAAGGTTGAGTATAACTGTCTTCGAGTGCCATGAGTGATATGATAACGATAACAAACCTACCTCCAGTACAATAATACAGTACAAAAATGAAGTCACTCACGTATGCTACACCTTCTCCCTCTCCATCCTGAAGCACAGGAGCACGTGTTGGGTCCCACACACTTCCCTTTGTTCATGCACATGGGCTCACAAACACCTGAAACATGTTTATTTTCTCATTAGATCGCCACATTTCTTGCACCACGGCCACGAAGCCCTTGTTCATACTCACTCTTTTGACAGCGTTTTCCTGTGTATCCCTCTGGGCAGGAGCAGACGTTGTTCCTCATACACTGACCTCCATTCTTACAGGGAGGATTACAGACAGCTGAGAAAGACATCAGCGTTAAACTGAGACGATATCTGGAATTATTCTGCACATGACGTAGAGAACCATAAATCAGACTCATGGATACTGACCCATTTATGTCTCCTACATGTTAAGCTGTTAACAAAGAGAGGAAACCTTTCCTTGAGGTTTGAGTATATTACACCTCTGCATACAAATAAGCTTTATTTATCATCTTAGAAATATTTTAAAAATTCAATCCATTTTATCTTTTAATGACACAGACAATTTCACATGCTTTTATCTCTTAATGCATCAAATATTGTAAACATATTTGATCGATTGAAAAAATATCCTTTCTATCAAGGATTGCTTCAGTGTTGTAATTTGTTTTTCACTTGATAAAGAAATGCAGTTCAGATCTGATAAAACTGCCACTGAAGCTGTTAGCATCTATGTTCCCTGCTGTCATCACGCTCGTAGCTTCCACCTCTTCCTGCTCTAAAGGATGCCTGATGACAGACATTGTCGAGATGATTCGACTGCACTGCAAGGTTAGGATTGGTTGGCCTCTGAAGAAAATCCTTGGGAGCATTCATGAGACACTGTTTTTAGAAGCAAAGGGTGACCGAGAGACACAATGACCCTTACCTTTGACCTTTAAAGCCATACCAGATCATCCTGGTGTCCTAAGATTTTATAATTATGAGCCACTGTTCATCTTGTGTGTGAAAACACCTTTTAACTCCGAGTTCAAAATATCAAGAGAAAGAGCTTAAAGAAAGAGCTCTGTCTTGTTTCCTGTTAATAAATTTATACTCTTCATAAAATCTACAGAGGGAACAGGGAGGAGTACAGCTGCTAGCTAAGAGATAATATAAAAGACAGCAAGGTAACAGGCCACACTGTTGCTCCAGTGCAGGATTTTTAATAATAATTCAGAGCAGATTGATTTATAACTGTTATCAGCAGACCAATATCACTCTTAAACTTCACTTTTACTAAACTGAGGAGATGTTGTGACTAATCTTTCATGATCTTGCAGTTATACAGAATGCATGAAATTATTATTCCAAGTTTCTTTGTTTTGCTAAACATCAGTACTCATCACAGGCTCACCGATTTGACACTGAGAGCCGTAGAAACCACTGGGACAGGAGCAGATGTTGGGCCTGATGCAGGTTCCTCCATTCAGACAGAACGGGTTACAGAGAGCTGCAAAGAAAACAAAGACCCTGTGTTAAATATCACATGAGCGTTCATTGAATCTTTGCAGAGAAACTTATATATGATTCCAAATTTACTGTTTTATGGCAATTGTGGGAACATTTCAGGGTAATTCTCAAGTCAAGGCTTATTACTGAGAGCAACACCTGTAGTCGTCGAGGGTGAATCTCATTTCTAGTCAGCATTTTCATTTATCTGATTATTTGGTATACATAATACTTTGACGCACCTATGGGGTTGAAAGTGCCCACACGATCAGAATAATATAAATCCGGATTAAATGATATGTATTGCAGTCTTTTTGACTTAGCATTCAACAGGTACATATATTTGACTTTTGCAGAGTAAGATCAAGTTTGCAGGTCATCAACGGCACAGAGGCAGTTTTTATATGCAGTATGAATAAAAAAGTTTTCAACTGTTTAGTAGTACCTGAATTGCATGTTGGTCCGTACCAGCCGGGTTTGCATTCGCAGACATCAGGAGAAACACATTCACCTCCATTTTCACAGTGTCTGTTACACACCACTGAAATAGAGAATGTAAAACTATCAGAATAATCTCATTAGGACAAGTCTTTCTCCTAAATTCACAGTAAAGTCCTAAATATTATTCCAATTTGTTTACACAGTTCAACCAAAAATGTGAAAATAAAAACAAATCATATCAAAAAATCTTAGAGGAAATAAGCAAAGGAGCCAAGGCTCTACCAAAGAGTTTTTAAATGCCTGTATTATATCAGCATGTTATTTTATACAGAGAGTATTTGTTTTTAACCGTGCTCTCTTTAAAGAACAAGCTCATGTAATAAGGCATTTTAAACTTTTAGGTAAAAACAAGTGCTTTGGTTTCTTTGCTTTTTCCTCTAAGAGACTAACCTCTACCAAAGAGCTCTGTCTTCACCAGTACTTTTACCAACACTGCCAGTTTGAAGAAGCTCTCCAGCTCCTGCAGTTCAAGTCAAAGAATCTTTTTATATCTTCCTGCTGAGGTGCTTACTGATTTCACATCTGGGTCCCACGTAGCCATATGGACACGTGCACAGGTTTCTGGCCAGACAGGTGCCTCCATGCTGACAGGGTGGCTCACAGCTTGCTACAAGCAACAGAGTTGGTCAGACATAGATTAGATTAGATTAGATTAGATGGAACTTTATTAATTCCTTGGGAAGACTCCCTCAGGGAAATTAGGATTCCAGCAGCAGCATTATATAGCAGATATAAAGACAATTAAATAAAGATAGATGTAAATAAAAATATAAATAACTATAAATAAAAATATGGCTACTGGCTGGCTACTGCTCCTTCCTGTCCTCTGTCTTCCTGTTACTCCTCCTCCCCCAGAGTGAGGAGTTGTACAGTCTGATGGCCTGAGAGATGAAGGAGTTTTTCATTCTGTTGGTCCTGCACTTAGGAAGGAGCAGCCTTGGGCTGAACAGGCTCCTCTGGTTGCTGATGACGGTGTGAAGAGGTGACTGGCATCGCCCAAAATATCCAGCAGTTTGTCTCGAGTTCTTTCCTCTGGCACCGTCAGCAGAGAGTCCAGCTTCATGAGTGCCTCGAAGCAGTGTTAATTTTGACAGCACTTTTAGTTTAGTTATAGTCTTTTACGTGAAATACATTTTAGTTTTAGTCATAATTTAGTCATCTAAATTGTTTTAATTTTAGTCTAGTTTTAGTTGCCCAAATTTCACAATATTTTAGTCAACAAAATCTCCTGTAAATTTAGTCGACTTAAATGAAGGCATTTTTTATGTTACCCTGAATTTTTGAAGTTATGTTTTACACTTGGATAAATTTGTTTATGTTTCTTATCAACACCAACGCATTTCATAAAACGGGATTATTTTATCACCTCATTAACACTGCTACGGGGTCAAGGCCGAGTAGAAACACACCAATAGGCCATATAGTGACGTTGTGTAGGTGTCAGGATGACTCGCCTGGAGATGCCGCTTCAAGTTTGTTGTGTTTTTACTGGTCATAATCACGCCACATTGTTTACACAGCGACTTGTTCTCCACAGCATCAAACCTGATATGCAGCCATATGTCTACTCTCCTTTTTCTCCCAGCTGTCGGCATGATTCTTGCAGCAGAACGTGAGATGTGTGCATGATACTGTTCACAGAAAAATCCAACTGCCCTCCCTCCTGAAGAGAGAGGCTCTGATTGGATCTCTCCCTCCACCACGAAGCTAAAGCAGTTGTGACTGGATGTCCCTCTTAACTCATCCAACCTTTACACAAGTAGCTGTGATTGAATATACTCCTAACTTGTCTCTACTTTTTACATGATGAAATTAGGTCTGATTGGATTAAGTCTCTGACAAACATTTTTGTCAAGTTTTTATTTGTTGACAAAAATGTCAGTTAATTCAATTTTGTCCATGTGCACTTGCTTTTATTAGTTACTGTCTAGTTTTTGTCAGAGGAAAAAAGGTTGTTGATGAAAACTATGAAGAAAATAATTAGTCAGCAAAATTAACACTGCCTAGAGGTGCCATAAGAGCGCAAACCTCCTCTGAGGAATTTCTGATATTCTTAACTGAGTTATGATCGAAAAAGTGGAAAACTGCCCTATTGTGAAATGTTTACTAGTCCTTTTGTTCATTTCTTGATCCACATCCATATCACCTTGTTGGAGAGGTAATAATGATGCAGCATGTGTATGTTCGTAAACGTCGATACAGCCGTGATAAAGAGTTCAGGTTACCTTCCTCACAGGTGGGTCCGCTGTAACCCAAAGGACAGTCACACACGTTCGGTCTCACACACTTCCCCTGGTTCTTACAGTCAGGGCGGCACACAGCTGGCAGGAGGGAGATCAGGAGGTCAGAAAAATGAGCCAAATTGTGTCATGGCAGTGTACAGAGGTCTACGAGGCCTTGTGCCTTTAGAGTGTGGGGGTTTCAGACCTTCATTCAAAAGCAATCAAAATAAATAAAAGAAGATGTTGATCTCTTCTCCTTCTTACCAATATGACAGTTGTAGCCGGTGTAGCCTTCCTTACAGGTGCAGGTGTTTGGAAGAGAGCACTCCATGTTCCTCCCACACTGATACCTGCACACAGCTGAAATCACAAGAGTTTACAAAAATAAATCAGACTACTGTTTCTGACATGACAGAGAAAGAAACTAGAGGCAGTGCCCAAACTCCCAATGTGAACAAATCCTTTAAAAAAACTATTGGATCAGCATCCGGAGTGTTTTAAATCTTAAATTTCATTAAGGGGGCGGTACGGTGGTGAAACTGGTAGCGCTCATGCCTCACAGCAAGAAGGTTGCTGGACTGAACCCTGTGTTGGTCAGGGCCTTTCTCTGTGGAGTTTGCATGTTCTGCATATGTTCTCTCCGGGCACTCCGGCTTCCTCCCACAGAACAAATGAGAAATCTTGTTAAGTTGATTGGTGACTCCAAATTGCCCTTAGGTGTTGAGTGTGTAAATGGTTTTCTGTCTCTCTATGTGGCCCTGTGATTGGTTGACAACCAGTCAAGTGTCTACTCTGCCTCTTGCATAATGACAGCTGGGATAGGCTCCAGCCCCTGTGACCCTGAAAGGGACAAGCAGTGTAAATAATGGATGGAATTTCATTATGGATTTGAAACATGCGTACTCAAGGGCATGGCTGATGCTTTCACAAGCCTGTCCTGTCGCTGTTTATCCACAACTCTTCTTATTTGTGCTGACCGGGCTGAACTTTTCAACATGGTGTCCATTACAGCTCGACTTCAAAAGACCCCTTAAAGAACTAAAAGACTGACAACATCCCGGCCCTGTCCAGTGCTTTTTCCGGCCTTCATTTGTAACACAACATATGCGTCATTTTTTTTATTTTTTTGTTAAAAAAAAGTTGGTCATCTTTTTTTGCTAATTTACCTACCTATAAAATTTACCTATAAAACCATCTGCCCAAGAACACAAACTAGCTTTTGTGCCAATCCCGGCATATTTGCAGACGTGTGTTGCTTACTTGTTGATTTATTTGCAATGTCCTTATCCAATAGATTTACAGATTAAAGGATACATATTATTGAGTTTTTCTTCCTTAAATTTTCATTTGTTCGGGATAAAATGAAAATTTAGGGAACTTACGATTTCAGAATTTGGATGACATTTGAAGTTAAACATTTCTGGCCAATTGGTGACATCAGTATAATATCAAAGTCTACTCTTATTGTGATCAATAAACATATTGATGAATAAATATCTTTTAAAAAAAAACATTTAGATGGGTTAACAAGAAAATTTTTTTGATTTTTTCCATTTGCAACTTTTCAGAATTGGGCAATGTGTTCAATGTTTATGAGACTGCTGTAGAATTTATTTTTCTGCCACTATTTTGAGTGAGGAATGACGTGGAAAAGAAGCAGCAGGTCAGTTTTAGCACATAGCCCTTGGAAGTCTTGAGACTTTGTGTTTCACTGATTCCTAAACACAAGGTCACCGGCAACACAGGAAACACTCTGTATTTACATTCTAACGCCCACTGCAGCAGAACGAGACAGCTAGTGATCAATATCGCTTACACCATTACAGCTCCTTCACTGCTCCTTCTGTATACACCTCTGTCTTGCTTTTTTGTGCTTATTGTATATGTTTAATATATTTACCTTATTCCACTTGCACTATTTTCTAGTTCTTTCTCTATTTCTGCATTAATCCTCCTGACATTTTTAGTTTTATTCTTATTATATGTTGATTGTCTTTGCATCACTTTACCAAATCAAACTCTTTGTATGTGTAAATCTACACATCCTTACACTGCCTACCTTTACAAACCACTCCATCTCCAGTGTATCCAAAAGGGCAGCGTCCACACCTGAAGGAGCCCGCGGGGGTCGGCTCACAGGGAACACCTGTGAAGCAGGGAGCATCAGCACAGGTCACAAACTGAGACCCCCATCTGAGCCCCGTGTTCAGGTCAGGGTTTGGCTCCAGGCTGGGCTGATTTCTGTGGACGGTGGGGGTAAACACTCTGGTTGTAGTTTGATTCTGAGGCGTCGCTGTGGTTCTCCTGTCACTGAATGACGTCCTCCTGATGGTGGAGATGGTGTTCTCAGGTCTGGTTCTTCTGTCCGGGGGTCTTCTGGGCGAGGTGGGGGATAAGGAGGAGGATGAAGAGGAGGAGATGGAAGTCGTTTCTCGGCTGGAATTTGATCTGGGGACATGAATGTGACCTTCTGCTCCGCTGGGGACCTGACCTGTAAAATACTGAAAGTTAGAGGATACGACTTAAAAACCACAAAAACATCTTTGGTTTGTCAGTAAATCATGAAAGTTTTACGCTGCGGACAAAATGAATTTACGTTTGAGCTAAACAAACAAAATAAAGCGTAAACAGTCATGACTACACATTTTAAAACAAAGTCATATTCCTGCTGCTTTTTCATGACAGAAACTTATTTATGAAGGTTAAAATTTACAGTACATTAAAGCAAAGGACATGTGATTATTAAGTAAGGCATAGATAACGACCAATTAATGCAGATTAGACCAGAATGACTGATCCAGTCACATGTTAAAACTCTAGAGACAAACAGATAAACAGAAATTAACTTGTTTATAAGGACATTTGGATACGTACAATGAACAACTCTTAGTTTGCTGTCATGCATTGATCTCTTTTTTCCATTAGCATGTTGAACTCAAATCATTTTTATTGACAGTCAAAAATGCTTTAACCTTTTTTTTTTTACAATTCTAAAAACAAAAATAAACCATGTGGGAATATGAATCTTATATTTATTTGAGTATTTTGATCAAATACAACTTTATAAACTAAAACACAACTACTATCACATGCAGTTGTCGTATATTATAGTGAAAAAACACCAAACATTAGCACTTTACATTACAAAAGTATCCGTAAATTAATTTATGAGTGCTAACATATTAATTGAAATGTGTTTTATATTATTTATTGCAGAAGGTCAAGGTCCACACACTGTTCAGCCCCCAGTGAGGAACTTTTTTTAATACAAACCAATATTTCAATCTGCGAGATCCTTCCTGGCCTGAAGAAGACCGGGCAGATCCGAACGCTTTATTAAATAAAGTTTCTCACTGGGAGCTGAACAGTGTGTCGATCTCTACCTGTTTTCTGTAGATGATGATTTCTCTGTCCTGCAGTTGTATAAATATTGCCTGTATGTGCGTGTGTCCACCAACCGTCTTTGTTGCCTTTATATTATTTATCCAAAAACCAAGTTAACATAAAATATTATTTTATATTTTCCCATTTTAAAGTGGGAGAAAATTCACCTAAAACCCAAAAATTGTAAGACAGTTCAAAATTCTTCTTTAATATGATCATTGTTATCACTGTCAAGTGGTGTTTTTATATTTATATTCATATTGTATTTATCGTTAATGTTAACAGTTTAAATACTTTAGCCTTGTTCGATGCCTCACTTTTACTTCTTTTATTTTTTCCTTCATGAGCTAAAATTACTATTTTTAAAAGATTCTGCACACTGAAATTTTGCTTTATTTAAATTCTATTAAACCCTTATACTCTTACTTTTAATGTCTTAATCTGATATTCTCACTGCTATACTGTGTATGAGAGCAACTCAAACAACCAGATTCTCCTTGGGGTTTAATAATGTATTTCTGATTCTGATTCTGAAACATAATTCTAACCACCAACAGCAAACTTTGCTTAAATCATAAAACTTCTGAGTGGACTTTAAAACTAAACTGCTGTAGTCCTGTATAAGTCTGTGGCCTGGATACAGGCTTTAGTCTCACCTGTTGGTGTACAGCTCCGACCATTTCCATGGAGGCCAATGGGACAGGGTCCACAAACAAACCCTGCTGAGACATGGGTGCTCTCAAAACACTGAACCCCTGGGTGACACGGTCGCCTGGAGCACGGGGCCGGGCCTGAGGGCTTAGGCCTCAGGGGAGCCTGTGGGAGTCTCACTGGTGTGGTGATTGCTTTGACCAGAGAGTCGAGGTGTCCTTGAATGCAAAATAAATAAAACAGACTTTAGTGAGAAAATGGGCCAAAATGTAAATATGTCATATGTAAGACTTTAGTAAACACAGAAAAATGGGTGGATCAATTCTCCTACATTTTAACAAATAAACATTTCCAGAAGATGCACTCGTTGTCAAATAAGAATTATTCAGAGGATACATTTGTTTTTATTTTGTATTTTCTATATGTCACAGATAAATAACACTGACTTACATGACTCTTCACAAAAGCACTCTGTGTAAGTAAGTAAAGTTTATTTGATTTAGAACCTTTCACAGAACAAACTTCACAAAAACAATAAAACAGGACAAAACAACAACAGCCACACAAACAAACGGCAACAAGACAAAGAGAGTTACAGCAAAAGGTACAAAAGGTTCAACATCACATCAAGTGGTCAAAAACTAATTTAAACAATGTGTTTTAAGCTGCTTCTTTAAGACTTCAGTTGAAGCAGAAGAGTGTAAGTTGATGGGGATAGAAATCCAGAGAGTTGTGGCAACGACCTCAAAAGTGCAGTCACCTTTGGTTTTAATCCTGATCTGTGGGACACCCATCAGACTCTGTCAGAGGACCTTAGGGGTCGACTCGGGATGTGGGGACGGAGCAGGTCAGATATAAACAGGTGCATGATTGTTCAGGGCTCTGGAAACAAAAACAAGGACCTTGTATTCTGAACTTCACTGGAAGGCAATGTGGGAAAATAAAAATGGTGGGATGTGGTTGAGCTGCTGGACTTTAACAGTCTTGCTCCAGCATTTTGTATAAGTTGTTGACCGTCCACTGAGGATTTAATGAGGCAGATGAAAGGGGAACTGCAGTGGTAAAAACAGGATGATGAGGTGTGTGCCAGAGGCCTGAAGAAGTCTTTTCCTCTGTATCCCAGGGCTCCAGTGATGACCAAAACCAATTCAAAACACAATAATGCAGTGGTTCCCAAACTTAGTCTGCTGGGCCCCCCTTTGGCAGATGAAAATACTTTCAAGCCTCCATGTCCTCCACGATACTCATCAACACATAAACATATTCTGATAATCACAGTCAGTGACATCCTCTGCTATCAAATTTCTAGATTTCTAGATTTTTTTTTAAGGACAGAAAAGCAACTTCAGTGTCATTGTTGGCTTATCTGGTAAACCTTTCACAAAATGTGCCATGTCCCAGAGACAGTGCAAAATGGCGTGCATTATTTTCATTCAGCCCTGCTGCACTACCCTAACAAAGCCTCAGGAGACCATGAGCCTGACTTTGAGAACCACTGAATCAATTACTCAAACTCTGGCAAAGGTCCAAAGCTCACTGCTCACAGGGAAGTGCGATAAAGCTGCAGTATTTACTGCTGTAAATACACACCTAAGTATACAAAGTCCCCAAATGGGCCCTGTTCCTCCTGTTAAGATACAATGCTAACAACAATTGCACACTTCTGAATGAAAATCAAAATTCGGGTTTGATGAGATCTGATGGAGAAGACCTACCTGTGCAGGTTCTCCCGTCACTGCTGTATCCTTGAGGGCAGACTCCACAGACGAAGGAGCCCAGTGTGTTGTTACAGACCGCTCCAGGAGAACACGGCTGAGAGACACACTCGTCTATGTCCTCTCTGCATGTGTGGCCTGAGAGCAAACAAATTACAGGTCAAAATATTTCAGAAACACAAATTTAAATCAATCAATCAGTCAATCAAAATGTTTTTGTAAAGCTCTTTCCATGCAGCATATGTAGCACAACAGAACACACTGTTACATAAACAGAAAAAAAATAGGAGAAAGTATGTGCAAAACAAACTTATATAACAATAATAAGAAAAAAAACAATTTAAGCAAGAAAGAAAATAATAAATAAAATAACAATAATAAATAAATAAATAAAATATACATTTTTTAAAAAAAATCAAAGATCTTGATTTAACAGAACAGTGTGTGTGTGAGTGTGTGTGAGCAAGGAACTGTTGAAACGCCGCAAAGTTCAAAATGAGAAAACACTGGAGATGAAAGTTAAATATAATACAGAATTTAAGTAATAATAGAATTAATATAAATAAACAGATTGAGATAAATAATAAAATCAATTAAAACAACTCTGATAATGATACCAGAACCAAAGTGACAGGCACCAATTTTACTGTTCTCAAAAAGTCTTATACTTTGATAAACTTCCTCCATTAAAATAACAAATAATTCTTTAAATAAACACAATTGTTGACATTTCTTTCATTTCAACTAACTGTCACATTCTTGTAAAACCAAATCCACCTCTAAAGATAAAAACCCTCTGAGTCTTCTGCTCTGAGCGTTTTGACGGATCATGTTTTGCAGCTCGGTCCTTACCTGTCATTCCAGGCGGGCAGATACAGGAGAAAGAGTTCGGTCCGTCAATGCAGCGCCCCAGTCTGCAGGGGTTTGGTTTGCAGTCATCGATGTCCACCTCGCACCTCTCGCCTCTGAACCCCTCCAGACACACACAGCGGTACCCGCCGCTGCCAAGAGGGAGGTTTACGTTGGTCACACAAGAAGCTCCGTTCAGACAATCACAGGGCCGCACAGAAACCTGATGGGAAGAGAAGGATTAAGTTTGGTCTCAAGGCTCTGGTTTGATCCACTATCAAATATAACAAGAGCACAAATATTGATCAGAAAATAAAGATCTGTCATGGTGTGAAGTCTTTAAACTTCCTTTGTTCTGTTCTTGAGGAGGCAGACTGCAAGACTTTAAGTTAATTTACAAAACAATTTAGTATTAAACCCTTTTTTAAACATCTCTTTATTATTTTCTTTTATAAACTTAAAAAAAAACATACACTATATAATTAAAACAGGAAATAAAACTAATAATAATTACAATAATTAGAAAAGAAATAACTTTAAAAACAGATAAAAGAAGAATAAATAATACAAATAAGTAATACTACTAATAATAATAAAATTACAATGTCATTAAAGTAATAATATAACAGTAGTGATAAAGAAAATACTGAATAATTATGATAAAAAATTATTCATGCATTCATTCATATATCCCAAACATTTTCAAGTTTGTTCTTTAAGAAAAAGCTCATCCTTTCAAGGACAAGATACAGAGTCATTCCATTCAACCATAAGATGTTTGCTTTTCCAATTATTGAACCTTTAGTGTTATAATTTTTTTGTTTCAGTGCACAAATATATCACTCTGACACAAATGACAACTACATGCTCTCAGCGCCATCTGGTGGAAGAATTTAATAACAAAAATCCCCATTAATGAAAACCCGGAAAAATTTTCCAAGTTTAACTCCAAAAGTCAGAAGTTTTTTTTTTTTTGAGTTTTTGTCCAATTTGCACAACTGAAAAACATAAAATGATGTCGAGAAAGATAGATAGTACGCAGAAAAGAAGAAAACTCAAAATATTTCACTTAAATCTTGCAGTTAAAATGCAAAAATAATCTTAACATGAAAAAAACTAAATAGTGATTACATTATTTTATTTTAATTATATTTTTATTCACATCTATTTTATTAATATATATTTCTATCCGCTATATAATGCTGCTGCTGAAATCCTAATTTCTCCAAGGGCGTCTTCCCAGGGGATTAATTAAGTTCTATCAAATCTAATCTAATCTATGTTCAACCAGCTCTTTGTTTGCTTAAGCTGTGAGCCACCCTGTCAGCATGGAGGCACCTGTCTGGCCAGAAACCTGTTTACGTGTCCATATGGCTACGTGGGACCCAGATGTGAAATCAGTCAGCACCTCAGCAGGAAGATATAAAAAGATTCTTTGACTTGAACTGCAGGAGCTGGAGAGCTTCTTCAAACTGGCAGTGTTGGTAAAAGTACTGGTGAAGACAGAGCTCTTTGGTAGAGGTCAGTCTCTTAGAGGAAAAAGCAAAGGAACCAAAGCACTTGTTTTTACCTAAAAGTTTAAAATGCCTGTATTATATGAGTTTGTTCTTTCAAGAAAGCATCAACAAGTTACATAAATGAACAACATGTTCATTTTGGAGTAAGTTAGAGAGCACCGGACTACTGAAGAACAACAGAGTTATTGTTACCTGGACTGAAGACCTGGTCACAGCGTTACAGTCGTCCGTCACAGTAAACTGGAAGGTGTGTGTGTCTGTAGATTCAGCTGTGGCTGTCCACATCAGCAGACCGGCTGGAGACAGAGACGAACCTTCAGGACCGGACATCAGGGTGAAGAGCACCGCAGAGCCTTCAGGGTCCTGAGCCTGGAGCTGGTAGATGAAATTCTCTCCCTGGAAGGACTGAAGAGGAAGCGGCAAAGACCGGAGCACCGGAGGCTCATTTTCTGGTGGGATAAAAGCATAAAAGAGGTAATAAATGAGAGATGAACAAGACTATAGTAGTTTATTTAGTTCAGTTAAATGCAAATAAATTTAACTGTACTATTTGGATTATTTAGCCATGCTCATTTCTTTTAATTTATCAACTGCCCTGATCAGAGTGTTGTTGTTTTTCATCTTAATGTTCACACACGCTGTAATGATCACCTCTCTGTGTTCTGTTTCTTTAAATGCACGGTGCTGTGGAAAATGTTAAATAAGAATGACTTTATGAATGTAAGTGTTAATAGTTTGTTTTTATAATTAACAAATGCAATGAGAGGAGACAGAAGAGAAGTCCAAATCAAAACTAGCATTTGGTGTGGCCCCCCTTTTTACTTCAAAACAGCATCAATTCAGCATCATACACCTGAACACAGTTCCTGAAGGAACAGCCAGTCGGTTGTCCACAGATCACGTGTGGATGTAGGCTGGCTCAAATCCTCTGTCTCTTCATCATGTTGAGATCACGGCTCTGTGGGATCCATAGCATCACAGATTTCTTGTTCATCTTTACGCAGAAGAAAGTTCTTCATGACATTGGCTCCATGTTACGAGTCACCATCCTGCTGCAGTACCAACTGGGGCCTATCAGACCTCTCCTCAATGGTGCTGCATGATGGATAAGTGTCTGCTTGCATTTCTCAACATTAATCTCCATGAATGATGACCAAATCCTCAGCTCCATTTGCAGAAATGCAGCCCCAAACTTGCTCAGAACCTTCTCCATGCTTCTCTGCTGCCTGCAGAAATGCATTACTTTGTCACTCTCCAGTCCATCAGCAGATAAACTCTCTTCCTCCATCCAAATATTTCAATTTTTGTCTTATCAGTCAAGAGAACCTGTTCTACGTTTCTGTTAACAGTTCAGTCACTTGGCCTTGTTTGCTTGTCAGATGTGTGACTGTCAGGCTACAATTCTGCCATGAAGTCCACTTTCTGTCCAGACTTCTCCAGACAGTAGATGAGTGAGCCTGGGTCCTACTGCTTTCTGCCAGTTTTAAGATGATGACACAACTGGATGTCTGATTTAAAGGATAGGAAGCATCATGTGTCATCTATCTGCAGCACCAAGTTTCCTTGGACAGCCACTGCATCTACAGTCTTTCAACATTGCCCATTCTTTTGTGCTTCATCAAAAGAATTGGACTAGCAAATCTCAAAACTCCAGGCTGCTCTATAATCTTTGCCTGAGAGAGACCTTGCTGATGTAATATAACTACACAGTGTCCTGCTTGCTTTGGTGTATGATCTGTGACATGAAACGACCTTCAACAACCTCACTTTAGCAGCCGAGTTTGGCAGTTTTCACCCAGTTTTAAGCCTCCTGCACAGCTGTGACTGATTCAGCTCACATAAAACAATGACCATAAGCACCTATTTGATACACCTGATTAAACACACACCTGACTATAAACCTACAAAGTCCCTGACTTCATGCAAATGCATCAATTAGAACAGATGCTGTTTGAAGGCAAAGGGGTGGTCACACCAAATATTGATTTAAGTCAGATTTTTATCCTGTTCAGTCAATACAACATTAACATTAACCTTCAGGGTTAATGTTAATGATGGAGGATACAAAAACCTCTCATTCAATATACAACACAGCAACACTCTTCAACTCAAAGTCACTAGTTTGGGCTATCTTTGGGGAAAAATAAGTCCTTACTGGGGTCTGAAAAGTTGCTAAATCTAACAACAAAGTCATTTTGAAACTTTGGCTGGTAGCGTCACATGGGGCGCTCTGCCGGCTAGAGGCAGAAAAACTCTACAGCTCAATTTTAACAGCTGAGAACAGACATGTAGGCTATGCGCACATTTTTTCACCCGTTTGCGTTCACTAACAAGGAAGAGAGAAGCAGAGAGAGGATGAATATTTTTTCAGGACAATTCAATCTTTTCAAGGGCATTTAACAATTTCTCTCATTTTTCATATGTTTTCCATGACTGGAAAATTGGCCAATCATTTTCCAGGTTTTCCAGGACGCGTGGGAACCCTGACCTTTCAAAAGTATAATATTCTTGTTTTACGGCATTCTTTTGCACTTGCCTAAAACTTTTGCACAGTTCAGTACATGTAATACATTTTATTGTTCCAACTTTTTACAAATACTCTCAGAGAAAGATTTTTGCTATTATTGTAAGATGCCAATCAGAAAACAGAAAATGATGTGAAGAAGGGACCAATTTCTATGTTTTACAAAAAGTTGTTCAGTGGCAGCCTGGACATAAATACTAATCTCAATCCAGCTGATTTTGGGTGTTTTCATTTGTACATATTTGCTTTATTGTGTTTCCTGGTGTCAATGTTGTTTATGGTATTGTCCACCTTCTTTAAGATCTGAAGTAGAAGTAGAGGTGCTCCAAGAACACAAACCTCAGCCAAGACATTTGTGACTTTGTTCGCCAAGTTATAACCGAAAATATGGAAAACTGCCCTTTTGTGCAATGTAAACAAATCCTCTGAAACGTTCCTGGATCTGCATCCAAAGTCAGATCACTACAAAAATTAAACCACTTCTGTCTTGCGCCATGACCAACATTCCCTGAAAATCTCATCAAAATCTGGTCAGAACTTTCTAAATTATCTTGCTCATAGACAAACAAAGGCCAACAAGTTTTTTTTTCATAAAAGTTATCAGATTTTATCAGAAAATATGGCATAACCAGATTCTAAGAAAGTGGAGATAAAACAAAAATGTTCCAATCACATCATTTTTTTCTTGTCATTTCAGTGACTGTATTAATCACAACCCAAAACACGTCTCAAACATTGTCTTTTGAGTCCAGGAAACATTTCTCCACAGCTTTTTGAGATGATATAAGATGTTCTAAGTATGGTTTCCCGTGAGCTCCGCACCAATCAGCCTCTTTCCTGCAGTACATGGATGAATAATTCATTAAATACAAGCATGAAAAAATGCTTGATCTGCGAGAGGCTTAATCAATAATCCACGCTGTATCCTGTCGCCACCATCGAGATCAGAGATTCAACTTCAGGAAAGTCAAAGCGACATTTTGTCATTACCTCTAAAGTGTGCAAAGCAGCATTTGACCTACTTTAAGTTGAAGAAGCAAAGTTGGTCTGAAAGTGTAACAATGAGGTAAGCTGTCCTCATATCAGCGCCTGAGGATTGAACAACTTCAATGACTTCAATCTGCACAGAGCTGCTGACAAATTATCACAACAGCCCAGAGCCAGAGCCAGAACCTCAGCGAAGGCGATCCAGCCTCAGCTGTGCTGAAGATGTGACAAATGGGAGATTTTCTCTGTCTCACTTTGTGTAAAGTTCAGTCCAGACTTCTTAATGACACCACGTTATGAGAGACAAAGCAGATGACAAACAACAAGGTTTCTATGTACATACTCTCTGCGATGGACCAGGTGTGTTTGGACGAGTCTGGGCGACAGGTGAGGCAGGGGCTGCTGGGATTGGACTCCCCCTCGCTGTAACACAGGCCGTCAATGTTGCAGGTTTTTTCCTGGGGAGCAAAGACAGTGAACGATTAAAACTACATTCACACATCAATGTACAGTTGCTGATGTTGACCAAAGTTTAGCAATCATCAAAATTTCAGTGAAAGTACGTCCCTGGGGTCAGTTTTTCTGTTTTCAAGGCAGGTCAACGTTTCTTAAGCTGAGAGAAATGTTGTGCCAGTAGAGTGTGACATTTCTCTGCTGCCCCTTTAGAAAGATTTAGACAGATTTTAAAAGCATGCATAGCACGCTTAACTCAGGGAAACATTAGCCGAACAGAGCTTGGTGCTGCTGAAACTTGTACAAACATGTTGTGACATCACTCAAAGCAGGTTGTTTGGGCATGAACTTGATATCTGTATTATCAACTGTAGTTCAGCTCTACGAGTACTCAAATTTAGAGTACATGTGCTCAGTTTTGTTCAATTAGTGCACAAGTAGACTTTAGTAGTAAAGCAAAAAGTGACTTAAAAATGTTACTTGTAAAAACTCAAAGCTTTGCTAGTCGTACTAATAACATAAAATTGTCTAGTAGTCGACAATTTTGCTTTATTAGTAACGTCTATTCACACACTAGTGCGCCAAAAACCTTTACTAGTAAAGCAACATTTTTGTTTACTAGTACTACTAGTAAACCAAGAATATCTCACTAGTAGTACTAGTAGACTGTTTTTAGTCTACTAGTAGTACTAGTAAAGCCAAAAGTTTTACTAAAAGTACTTTAAATGAAGGGGAGGGATTATAACCAAATCCAGCACCCTGATTGGTTGTAATAGTTTCGAAAGCCAATGGGAAGCCTGAATTTGCTTTCTTTCTGCCCCCTTATTAGCATATAAGGCTTACTAGTAGTATTATAGTGAACATTTTTAAGTCTCCTAGTAGTACTAGTAGACCCAAAACAAACTACTAGTAATACTAGTGACACTTTTTGCTTCATTATAAAGTCTATTAGTGCTCTGTTTGACCAAAATTGAGTACTTGTACTCCAAATTTGAGTACCAGTAGAGCTAAACTATGGTTGACATCACCAATATCAATTTTATGCCCAAACGGCTTTCTGAGCACACAGAGAAATATATCTCTAAAACTCAACAAGGACCTCTGGGACTGACTTAGTGGATAAAGATGCAGGACTTAAAGGCAGAGGAAAGAGGAGAAAAGCTCTCTTCAACATTCCTGCTTTAAGATCCATGTATTAAATTCTAATCTGTATCAAGAGAGATGTCCCACCCTGAGGGTACAGAGAACTTCAGTGTCCAGGCTGCAGATCTGACAGGCTCCATCATACAGAGTCAGGATCTTGGCGTTACTGTAGCTGTAGCCGTCGTTGGAAACCTGCCATCAGGGGAATAAAATGACAACAGAGAGATAAGACAATACATCAGTCAGGTTATAGTAACTGTAATAGTAACTATTTTAATTTCTAACAGAAAATTCAATGCAGCACATGATGTAATTTAATAAAATGATGCTGTTTAATTGCTTTTTAATTAAAAAAAAGAAAGAGTCTGACTGCAGATACTGTGATGCTTATGGGAGCACAGCTCAGTGATAACTCCTCTCATGTTTATTCAGTCTAACTACAGAAAAAATGAATTCCCACACTTGATTTTGTTTCATGCACTTGGAAAAGAACTTCAGAAATTAGCCTCCACTGTTTCACACCACAATGAAATCCTCCAGCTGTGACCTTTTCCCACAACAGCAGCCAGAAAATGAAGACAGTCCTAGAATCTATTTGATTTTCATCATTTTAGTGCAAGTTTAGTCTTGTATGGTGTTGGTAGACTATGAAATAATTACATATTTAGCAAATAATGAAGAAGGGTTACATCACTGATTTGTGTATGAGCAAAGAGAGCAAAAGCATGGACTTTAGGCAACAAAAAGTGGACATCTATGTCAAAGTTATCATCCCTGCTTTAAAGACATGTTTCTATTTTCAGGATTCTCATTCTCAACAATTGTATCAACTCTTTCACATTTTCATACATCTTCTAATATCTGAAATTGACTGGAGGGCCACATTAAGGTAGTACAGGGGGCAACAGTAGTCTAACCCTAATATTAGTGATGGAGACTAGTATTGTGTAGCGGAGAACAATATTATGGATTGTTTCAGGGAGTGATAACTCACTTTTATCTGCCAGCGAGCCAGCGGTCTGTTTCTCACACTCTCCAGGTCCAGATCTGCAAGAGCCCGGCTGTCCTGCAGGGGGAGCTGGCACTCCAGAGCTGTCACATCAAGATAGACCGCCCGCACAAACTGGGGCTCATCCAGAACCCAGTCCCCATCTACAAACTTTACATGAAGCAAAGAGGAAGAAAGGGGAAGCCAGGAGGGGGAGAACGTTATGACAGAGATCAGAAATCAGGAAGGGAGAAAGAAAAAGGGTGTGAGAGAGTTAAAAAGTAAAACAAAAGAAAGGCGAAGTAAGGATATGGATAAGGGACAAACCAGAGCAACGAGAGTCCTCCTGAGGTGTCTGCACTCAAGGCTTTGACTGACATTTTTAAGCTCATTTTTCAGTAATTTCACAAGAGCAAATTGTTTTTTTAATGTGGTCATTTTGTAGTTAGATCCTGTTTTATTTCTGCTATTACATATTTTATGTCAAGTGTGCTCATGCACATAGAATATGACACAGATGCATGAAATTACCCATAAGGTCACAATAATTGTAAGAGTTGCAATACACTGTATTCAACTCTTTACTTTGTCTCTTTTGTGTTTGAGACTGGAGATCAGCATTCAGCGTCCATCAACTGAAGACAAGTAAAAATAACTCTCAGGTAGGGCCGCTCACTTATGGAAAAAATTATAATCAATAGTATTTTAATAAATATTGAGATCAGGTTATAAAACATGATTTTTAAACACAGCTCACATCATTCATTGACATATGTGCTTCTGACACCATCATTTTGAACATGATACATAGAAATATACTTGTAAAAATACCTAAAATACGTCAAAATAATGATTATGGTAACAATGGAAAAGGGAAAAGAAATCAAAATGTCATGAAACATGGTAATCTCTTAATCTCGATTACTCTGATTTCGTAATTGTGGAAGGCAGTAATTGTAAATGAGATTAAAACTTGATTTGCCCGGCTCTACTCTGAGATACAAAACGAGTAACGGTTTTGATATTGAGGAAAAAGCTGAATGTACGGAGAAGTCAGTGGCTTAAAGAGATACACCAACATTTTCTTTGTTTTCGTGTCTTGCCTCACCCCAGAGTCTTAAATTTGCAGGAACTTTGCAAATAAACGTCTCACTCACAACTGCGAATCGGTTCTCATCATTCACTTCAAAGAGCTGTTCAAAAGACTTGACTCGTTCGCGAACATCACATCTCTAGCACAAACCGCGGTGGAAGAAGGTCAACAAAACAAACTTCTGTTTAGGAGTAGTAGAAGATAAAACGATGATAGAAGAGGATAATGTAACATAACGCAGTAAAAGAATGAGTCACAACAAGCACACAGGACCGTTTAGAGTTGCTGAAGTGTTTATATGATGACTGTAGGCAGAGGCAGGCTAACCCTACCCATTGACTCCCAGTGTTTGAGCTAAGCTAACTAGCGATGGGCAAGCTTTGGCCGTCTCTTTCTTGTTACTGCAGTTGAAAGAATGGTGTCTATCTGCTTGTCATGAACTCGGGAGTAAGGCAAGACACGAAAACAAAGAAAATGTTGCCCGACCCCTTTCACAAAATGGTAAAGGAGCAGAGCAGGAATAAAAAAGGGAAGTACCTTTTCTTTCACAAACTCACACTTGAGCTCGTAGGAGTCCTTGAACCCCTGACCGTACACCTGGATGGTGGAGCAGTCTCCCTGTCGAACGTCACACAGACCCTCCTTCTCCAGCTCGGTGATCTCTGGGATCTGGTCTTCAGAACATCAACAAAGAACAAGAGCAGACAAGCACGGATCTTCAGTCCTCAATATTTACAATACCATAAGTCTGTAATAAATGAGAAAAACTGATCTTTGTAAGAGGATGCTGAATGTATCACAGGACACTGGTGTGGGAACGAGTCAGTTTGAAAACATTTCAGCTAACTTTGGCTTGTTGTAACTCAGTAAATGTACCGTCAGCTGTTGCTGCCATCTGGCCAATAACCCTTCAGAGACAGCTGGATGTTAGCTTTGTTTTAGAGATGTCTAGCCAGTCGGAAAATCAGAATTTATAAAAACCATAAAGAAACATCTTCTGACAGAGTTTTTTGCAGTGAACAGACTTAGTTAATTGGAATTAATATACAGCCTGATGAAGTCCTAAATAATTTTGATCAGAGAAAAAATGTGGGTAAAGTTATTCATTGTTCCCCAAAATTTAATTATACATAAGAAGTAGGGGTGTAATGATTCACAGAGCTCAGGGTTTGGTTTGTACCTGAGTTTCTTAGTCATAGTTCAGGTTTTTTTGAAGTAGGGTTGTCACAATACACCACTATGGACTATAACAGTTAAAAAAAATGCAATCATCATATTAAGCTAAAAATATGGATCTGGTAATACCGTGAGACTATTTGCTTCTTTACAGGGGGACTGCTCAACCTTTCAGCCACAGTGAGCCGTAACTACCTGTCACATTTAGAAGTCCTACAGCTTGCTGGGTGTTACTCACAAGACAGAAATAAAGAAAAATAAAACCAAAAAATGAAAATAAAAGCAAAACACTGGCTTTTATGAATAAAATCATACTCTTTAAGGTTATAAAACAGCAAAATAAATGAATAAAAAAATCCAAAAGTGTGCCTTTTGGAGTGATGTGGTTATTTATGATGTTCTGGTCACGTAGTTAATTAGCAGGTGAAGTGATAGCTTGAGCTCAATCCCTGTCCTTGTTTGTCAGTTACAGACTACAGACTGCTTATGGGATATAAGTCAGCTTGAGCTCTTTAAATATACACTTGAGACCGGCTTCCTCCACCTCTGTATATCCTTGTGAGCATCAGTGTTTCAATTCTCTCTGCTTTCACATCCAGACATTTTGCAAAAACAGCAGAATCGCTCATGGTCCCACGATACAGTATTATCACGATATTTGAGCCCTGATTCGATTTTATTACAATTCTTAATATTTCGCAACATGTTAAGTATTGTGAAGTATTGTGAAGTATTACAATTTTTAACAATTTATTTTCCATCCTTGTTCATTTGAAATCCAATATAAGTCCACATAATAGATTTAAATGTCAACAGTGCGTTCCCTTTGTTAATTATTTACTCTCATAATGAATGTCACCTTCCTGACCTGGCTCAACTGCACCATCATCTGGACTTAACATGTCATTGATTTTATTTCTTCTAGGCCTAAAGCCTCATTAAATGTTGGAAATGAATACATTTAAAAATATATTGATACATGGCGGTCCTGAAATACTATTGTACTGCCCCCACCTTTTTCACTTATAGTAATAAAGCTCTGCCATGCTATCCAACAACGCTGCTGAGGTCTGCAACAATCTTCTATTGTGTGTTTTGTTGTGCTTTTGCTTCTTCTTTGTTGGCAATTTGTTTAGATAGCATTAAGTTAGAGTGATGAGCACCATCTTCTTTGAGTTGTGTTGACATAAATGTCCATGGTGTACGTTGATAAATATATGGATACCTTTTTCTTTCTACACAGTCGTATTCATCATTGGTCTGCATGCACCAGACCTTGATGGTTGAACTGAAATAATTGAGATTAAATACAAATATCCTTACCCCCCTGATAAGGAGATACAAAAAAAACATTTGAAGGTGCAGTGCGTAGAAATTGGCATTGTAGCAGCATCTACCGTTCAGATTTTGGAATGAGCCCATCTGTTACTAAAACATCACATCACTAAGCGACGAGAGCCGGTGAAGACCAAAAAGGATCATGAACAGGGCATTATTTACAACAGTTAAAAACACAGCGCCGTCTTCTTCTCTTGTAATACCCGCCCTCTGTCTTCTTCTTCTTCACATGCCATCCAAGTAGATTTCAGAACCGGCGGCCAGACTCGTATTCAAAAATCGCATTTCGCTCTTTTTGTCCCCAAAACCCACCAGTAGACAACATGGCGGATCGTTATGTCAGCCTCCACAAAGGGGAGACCCGCGGTACATAAATATTAAAAGCTTTTTTTAACTTAATAAAAAGAAAAAGAAAGTTTTATGGGATGATTGTACACCTATTTTGACAGACTTTACAAACAGAAACATTATATCCTATATTTCTGTTCGGCAAAATGCTGCCAACTTCTACACACTACACCTCTAAACCAATAACATGATGTGACAGATGTTTAGAAGGCTATCTAGCATGCATATGAATAGTGTGTGCCTTGAGGTTTTGGCTTGATTTCAATGTGCCTTGGATAAGACAGGTTTGAAACCACTCATCAGAAGGATCACATTATAACACGTTACCTCAACACTGTTAATGAGTTAAATCCTCTAATGTGCTGATACTTCTAAGCACTTGTGTTGTGTTTCAGTGTGTGTTTCATAAATACCAGCCAGCACACTGCAGTCATACGAGCCAAACCCTGGGAAGCACACGCAGCCCCATTCTGAGCACTGGCCGTTCCAACTGCACAAGTTTGGACACTTGAGGAGAGACAGAACGTCCTGGAACTCCTCCTCTCTCCTCCTCTCCTCCGTCAGCCTCCTCTCACACTCGTTCTCCAGCAGTGGCAGAGTTGCATTTAGCCATGACAGCTCATCCTTCAGCTGCAGGTCGGTTACACACATACCCACCGCACTGCTTATTATCGACTCCCCTAATAGATGCCTGCAGCCTGATGCTATGCTGGAGTTTGCCACTGCCTGCTGGCACTGAGACCTGGCCTGCTGCTCCGTCAGACCGGAGGGCGTGGGCCAGGTGAGCGGGGAGTCTGGCTGAGCTGCAGCTTCATGGTCCTCTGGGAAAAAGTATGTGAAGCCCTCTAAATCAGCCTGGCTAAGACTTTGGTGAGGGGAGTTAGAGACAAAGCGATGGGTCTGTCGCCTGCCTCTGCGAGGCTGCTGGTGAGCTGATACTGGAGCTCCGTTCCTGCGTCTTTTAAACTGTCGAGCATCAATCCCTCCACTCTGCCTGATTTGGCTGGATTGACCCGGAGGCAGCGGCTGTCTGTCATTCCTGTCACCTCTGAATAGTTCGACTGAGCCGATGTACTCAGCGGTGACATCCAGAGTGGGGATGACACCAGAGAGACGCACGTTGCCATCAGGAGCGCAGGTGGATTCAGAGGAGGTGACTTGTTGAGATCGGGCTCTGGGGGACGAGGGGCGCAGCTCCGCCTGACAGTTACAGGACCTGTGAGTGCTCGGGGGACTCAGGTGGGATGGCAGGGTGTCAAACAAACTGCTGCCTGGAGGGAGTCTGAGGGAGCAGAGGAGAAGACATCAGTGAAGGGGTAACAGGGTTTGACAGGAGGGTTTTCACTGCAAAGTAACATCTGTACTTTTGAAATTAGCTAAACACGTGAAAATAAAACAATCAAAGTATGTTCAAGCAAATGACAGCCTAACATTTTTGGGGCTCTCTTGAAAGCAAGAAGTTTTTAAGTGGTTAAACAAGATTCAAAATTAAGCAAAGCTATATTTAGTATCTCAAAAAAGTGAGTATAACCTTCACATTTCTGCAAATATTTTATTATATCTTTTCATGGGACAGCAGTGAGGAAATAATACTTTGATACAATGTACAGTAGTGAGTGTACAGCTTGTATAACTGTAAATTTACCGTCCCCTCAAAATAACTCAACACAGAGCTTCACATTTTGCACTGGAATCCTTCTCCACCCCCCCATGACGACATCACAGAGCTGGTGGATGTTAGAGACCTTGTGCTCCTCCACCTTCCTTTTGAGGATGCCCCTCAGATGCTCAACAGGGTTTAGGTCTGGAGACAGGCTTGGCCAGTCCATCACCTTTACCCTCAGCTTCTGTAACAAGGCAGTGGTCGTCTTGAAGGTGTACTCCAGTTTCTCTGCAGATGTATAATCTCATTTGCTGACATGCTTATTTAGGCATTGTTGTAACTATGAAGGCATGATATTGAATTTTGGCAGATGTCCAATTATGCTGATATCCGAGCACCAATACAGATATTTTTAGGTCAAGAGAATGCAGACTCTAATTAACTAAAATGGAACTATTTCTTACACTGTGATGGTTTATTTATGTAAGAACCACATTTAAAAAAAGGGAAACAATATTTAACACTGACCTCCATGCAGAGATAAAATCATGAAGGTTCTCAAGTATGGTGCCCCCTGCTGCTTGGAAGTCATTGTCTGGTTCCCCATCGTATGTCCCACAAAGACCCTCAGTATGACTTCTATCTGAGCCTGGGGCCCTCAGAGTCAGACTCATGCCCCAGTTGGACACATCTGCTCGTATAAAAGCTCCAGACGAGAAGGTCAACTGTGGAACATAGAATACCCAGAGGAAAATCAGACCAAGACAGAGATCAGAGGCAGAAGATTAGAGGGTTAAACAGATGGATGCATGGTGGGTGGATAGATTGGTAGGCTGTTAGGATAGACAGACAGACAGACTGATAAACAGAGAGATAGATAGATAGATAGATAGATAGATAGATAGATAGATAGATAGATAGATAGATAGACAGATAGACAGACAGACAGACAGACAGACAGATAGATAGATAGATAGATAGATAGACAGACTGACAGATAGATAGATAGACAGACAGACAGATGGACAGATCGATTGACCGATAGATAGATAGATAGACAGATAGATAGCTAGATAGCTAGCTAGATAGCTAGATAGCTAGATAGACAGATAGACAGATCGATAGACAGACAGACAGAAAGACAGACAGATCGATTGACAGACAGATAGATAGATAGATAGATAGATAGATAGATAGATAGATAGATAGATAGATAGATAGATAGATAGATAGATAGATAGATAGATAGATAGATAGATAGATAGATAGATAGAACAGACTGCTTGTTGATGTATGAAGTGCATCTGTGTCCTCACTCACAGTGACTTTGCGCCCCTGGTACGACTCTGTGATGCGAATGCTGCTCTTGCTCAGGTCTCTGTTCTTTACAGACAGGTGAGGCTTGGTCTCTCCCATTTCTCCATTGCACATGTCAAAGGCAACAACATCCCCACCGTCTCTCACAACGAAGCCACACACGCAGGAGGCAGCGTTCACAACACTCCCACATTCCCACTGGCGGACATGAACCTCAAAAGGCCACAGAGTGCTCTTATAGAGAACAAAAGCTCCAATCTGATAGCTCTCATAGTGCCTGTGAACACAAAGAACAATGTATTGATGGAGAATAACGTGACTACAATTGAAGACAGTTTACAACACAGAGAGGGCATTTTTTACATCAACTTAGTAAGACTGAGGTACCTGCCATCAAATGTGATGATGTGAGGATCAGTGAAGGAGTAGCAGTATGCTGAGGGGACATCTTTGACTGTTATCTAGAAAAAAATTGTTATAATTTGTACTCAGAATTCATTTTGTGGAAACATAATTACTGCAGGGACACTGACAAGTTGTGTCTTCGATGAAAATTAAAGTGGCTCATCCTAAAAGCTTTATGATAATCTAACAAAATCACAGCAATGCAAAACTCAGATGTTTATTTTTTATTCAGATTCAGATACATTTGATTGTTCAAAATATCCAAACCGCCTCCATACAGTATCAAAACAGATCTTTTTTTGACATGGAAGCATTTTCATCTATTTACCTCCACTGGATCTGGTGTGTATCCGTTCCAAAGAAAGTTCTGTGTTGTGATGGATTTTACAGATATCTGAGTTGTTCTGTTGTCATCTTTCACAAAGTCAGTGACAGGGCTGAAGTGGATCAAAGCCCGGCTGCAGACCCCGTCTCTGCAGGGGCCCTGAGTCAGATCCACCACGCAGGAGGACAGAGACAGATCTGAACCCAAAAAGGCCTCATCTGTAGAGCAACAAAGAATGAAGTTCAGGGCTTAGTTTTACAATCATGAATCTAAAAAATTAAGTAAAAAGTAGTTATCTTTGATAACACCAGAGGCATAAACAGAGACTTTCTACCTCTTCCAAGGAGTTCACTGGTATGTTTTTGCCAGCGTGTGTTTGTTTGTTTGTCTGTTAACAAGATTACGCCAAAACTACTGGACAGACTTTGCTGAAACTTTCAGGAGATGCTGGTAATGGCCCAACTTAAAAGTGATTAGATTTTGGTGGTGATCCAGATGACAGCCATTAACAAACAATCGATTTTGCTCAATAACTGTCTAACTAATAATGATATGAACATGATTCGGAGTGCTAGGTGTGGGTTTTCAGGATCAATGAATCATATTATGATGGAAACTTTATCATGAAACTATTGCTTATAGATGTAACAGCAATATGTGAGCTACCTTGGTGGAGGTTTGTGCTCTCTGAGTGCTTTCTAGTTGGTATTGTGGTGACTTTTGAGAATGTCAAGTTCATGCTCATTCTAATATCACTATCATATGTGTAGGAAGGCATTACGCGTATCCAAACCAATAAAACACATATAGAAACTTAACTTCTGTAACTGATAGAAAATAAATGTATCATTGCTATTGAAGACAAAAAAATGAAAAATGATAGGCTCATGTTACGATAAAAACTGTTTGTTCTCCCCACCTATGACACCAGGGTCCTAATAACCTTCAACTCAACAAACACCTGACTACATGGCATCACTAATAACCTCTTGAGACCCACAATCCCCACTTAGTGTTAAAATTAATCTTCAACTGGGTGCCAGTTTGATTGAGAGGTAAGCAACCAGGCACAACCCATATACATGCTTCTTCAGGTCCGGGTTCAAATCCAGCCCACAGGTATCTTGATTACTGCTTGAAAAATTCATCACTCGACGCTGGTTACTTCCTGGTGCTGTACACCCTCACCTTTGCTGCTTGTGCTGAGCTTCAGAGACAGGGTGCACTGCTCTGTAGAGGAGGCTGAATCCTCTAGACAAGGGACAGGAACTGTGCTCTCTACAGCCAACTCATATAGCCTCCCATCCTCAGAAACACTGCTCACCTCTGGTCTAAGCTGCACAAAACAAAACATCACAATGAAACGGAACTTGCAACTCTTTGCTCTTTATGAACTTTGATTGAAATTCAAATGACTGTGACTTACCTTTATCCCAGCAAAAAACTCCTGACTTTCCACTGTGGCACTGCGGACGTCAGGTGAGTCTAAGAAGAAACTGGAGCAGGAGCAGTAAATCTGTGAGAGGTAGAGAGACATGGTTTATTCTTCTGGAGAAATCTCAAATGTTGTGCCTTTATTGCAAAAAACAGAGGAAAGGAAACAAGGAAGCAGAGAGAGTCCAAACACAGTAAACATATGAGAAAAACTCCACAATGTTTAGGTTTTAAAGTCAAAGCCAGGTCACACTCATGACCAGAGCACAATAAAACAAAATGGCAGGATGACAGGCCTCATGTGAACTTTGCCCAGTTGGCTAGAAGACTAAGATCTAAATGTTCTGAAAAATACTTTATGTCCATTCACAAAGAGAATGGGAAGATGGTTTGTAAAGGTGTGCCAATTCATGGTAGCAATGTCAGGCTAAATGGACAACTAATATATCTACTGATGTATCCTAATGCCAACAATCTTGAGTACATTTGCCAGACAAAACCGGACAGACATTTTTTTCATCGACAAAGCCATATTGAACAATGATCCCTTTATCAGACCTTATCACCCAGGCGAAGGTTGAAGCCATCTAGCTCGATGAAGCTGGAGGTCTGGATGGTAGTCTCCTGTTTGAGCTCCTCTTTCCTGCCCTCAGGTGAGAGGCGGGACCAGGCAACCACGAAGCCCAAGGAGCTGTTCGAGCCGCTCCCGAAGCTGCACTTCAGGTATACTGTGTTTCCTGTCACCTCAGAGACAATCACAGGTACCGAGGGAACTGGAGGCTGCTTTGCTGACAGGAGAGAGGAAGAAATAAATTACATTCATGCAAAACTTTTAAGTAGTAAATACAAATAAGACATGAATAAGTGAATGAAACATTTATTGCCCCTAAGGTCATTTGTCTAGCACAGAGAGCATCAGGATAGCACATAATAGCATTTAACAGTTATTCAAGAATTAAAGTATTAAAATGACAGTAATAATAATAATAAATTAGCTTAAAAAAAAAACATACATGAAAAGGTGGATCAGTCCAGGTGTTGTATTGTAAAAATATCCTTGCTTGATGTCTCTATGCCCAAGACCAAGGCCTCTAGGCGAGTGACCTTGTAAGTCAGTGATTCCCTACCTCTTCCCCTACCAACCCCAACCATCACTTCTAACAATGAGCTAACAGCTGCCACACAAAAAGTGCTGCTGCCCAAAAATAACATATCTTAATACTTGATTTAATGTCCATGTAATAATTTACTTTGGTCTGCAGGTCTTCTATGAAGGAAAGCCTGCTATCAGTTGTTAAAACTTGCGTCTACACCAGTGACAGCGATTGGCACTGCGTCTTTGAGGTTGTAGTATGCATTTTTATTCAGTAGCTGCCTGAAACTGCTGAATCCAAAATAGACCACCTACTGAGATGTTCTATAGCTGTACAGCAGCAATTCAAGGCCATCGGCTTGGGGCAGCAAGCCCAGTGCTGAGCATGAACTGAAGAAAGAATGTTGAAAACATGCTGTGAACTATGCTAAACTGATCAATTACCATTGAGTATGCTGGTTGAGCAGTCAGAACAGACTTGGCCCACAAGGAGCAGGAGACCTTAAGGTGTCAAGAGCTCCAATGGAGTTAGAATAGAGGTGGATCAGGGTATATAGTTTGTGAGACACTTAAATTTGACTGGATTTTATCTGAATTTTTATGGAAATTCAAATGGATTTCACATCAATTACAACTGTGGTTAACTAAGGAGCCTGAAATATTTTAGTTATATTTTGTTTTTCCCCAGTTTTATCTAAATACATCAGAATAAACTACCCACTAAGTGCAGAAATTTAGTCAAAATGTGCAAATCCAATTTTCACGACCTCTGACTGGACAAAGCCTTTGGGATAGAAGAGACCAGCAGAGCTTCTAATGACCTCCGCCAAGGAGGTTATGTTTATAGAATAGAATAGAATTGAATAGCCTTTCTTGTCATTGCATGCTGTACATGCAACAAAATTTGTTTAAGCAGTCTACCATCAGTGCAGTGTTTTTGCCAGTGTCTGTTTATTGGTCTATTTGTCTGGAAGAGAACTCGAAAAGCTACAAACAAATTGTGATGACATTTTCAGGGAAAACTGGTCATGGCACAAGAAAGAACCAATAAGATTTTGGTGGTAATCTGAATACACATGTGAATCAGGGTGTTTCTTAAAGGATTCAATAACATTGCAAGATCAGACATTTTTCCACATTTTCACTAATAACTGAATAACTTCTCCATGGATTTTCATTACATTTTCAGGGTATGTTGGTCATGGCACGTGGGAGACATCATTAAATTTTGGTGATGATCCAAATCCTGATGTGAATCCCCAAAAATTTTAAGGATTTGTTAAAAGTGCAAGATAAGGCAGTTTTAAACATTTATGACAACGACACATCCAACCATGTTGCCTTGGAGGAGGTTTGTGCTCTTGGAGCACTTCTAATTGTTAAAAAACGTCTCTAATTGTTTTGTTTTTGTGGGTGGAGGTTGGACGGGTATGTAGATTGTGGCTGTTGACCTTGAAACGGCTGGGTCTTCAAATGTTCAGAATCACAATCTGGTGATATTTGGCATTAGAAGTATTTATTCACTGCAGTCATTTCACTTACTGCACAGTAACACTGAGGAAGAAAACACTGACAGCAGAAGGGCTGATCTGTCAGATCTTCAACAAATATTCAAGTTAGCGTAAAGCTGTTGAAAACAGATCAACAGTTAAAGTTTCAGATCAGTGTCCTACTCCTGCCATGTAATTCTCCTTTGGTTCTGGATTACAATGGTTAAGAGGAAATACAATTAATTGTTTGATTGTTAATGGATAATTTGGATCATTTGGATTGTTAATGTTATAATTTTTCATAATTCCTTGAGAAAAAGTTAAAGGTCTCAGATTCAAGCTTCAAAAATGTTAAATATATAATTTGTATCTTTTTTTTCTTATAAACAGATAAATGGTTCCCTTCATCATGAACTATAATAGATACTTGTCATTAAGTTCATGAGTAGATAAAGAAATTTATCAAGATAGACCTCACAAAAACAAATAAAAGGTTTCAAGCAGAGAGATAAGGTAAGGGTTAATGAAGATTTCCTGCATATAAGCCAGAAAATATTCAGCAAGGTCTGCTTTCCACATAAAAAAACGAGATAATGAAAATGTTCCATAATATTTCATCCTCCTCTAATTAAACCTCCCTCCTCACTCTTTTTCCCCCTTCCCACCTCTGCAGGCTTCCTGAAACCTGCCTTGGTGTAATTCACGACCTTGCTGAAGGGCCGTCGCTATGGAGACGAGGCCCAGCGGACGCCGGGGACACATGCTCAGCTCATTAAGAGGAGCGGTGAGGGGGCCGAAGGTGCATTCCTGACCGCATGGCAACTCCCTGACCTCCTGATTGTTTTGGTGTTTGACCTAACACGAGGAGACAAGCGCAGGCCATAAACACAGCAGCAGGATCCTCACTTTTACATGCTCCATGCACGTCAACCTCGTCGGGGCCACAGGGCGGTGACGTCGTGGGTGCCATGTCTGACATCTCTGTTGGGAGACAGGAGAGGAGAGCAGAACTTCGTTGTGAAACCAAATTGATTAACATAACAGATTATTCAACATTTACAGTCTGGTGCCAGCTTGCACTTTGTTTTTTAGATCTTACAGACATTTTTCCAGTGCAGTGTTATAATCAAGATTTTCCCTTTACAGAGCAAGTTCCTCGGGATAAATTTGTACCCCTGTTTATGTATGGCTGCCTTTATTTGTTGGCACAATTTTACATCCTTCAGACATTTTGAGCGGTCTAAAAGATGTTGGCAAGCACCTTTTACCACCATGGTAATAGGTAGAAGACATTTGAAAAGTTCATATCTTTTAATAACCTTAGTGTAGCTTTACTATTGAACAGCTCTGATATAACGCTTAAGTGTGTTTTAAAACATTGTAAGAGGAGCATAAAGCTCAAAGTTTAACTTTAGAGCAAATATCTGCTTCGTGCTTTATTATTATCCAACTCCCAGGGGTCAAGCAAAGGCTGCTAAACTTGCAAAAAACAGATGACAATATGATTATAGATCCTTTATAGCTGTGGAATATGGCCATGCTATAAGCTTGATAGTGCACTCCGAGGAGCCCTTATGGAGAAAGTAATGGACACGGCAGATTTTGCTGTGGTTAATCAGCTCCGTCAGAAAAGTCTCAATCCAGGCGACTGACTGTTGTTAGAACATCTCACCTTTGATGCAAATGTTCAAAAGTATATATTAGTTACTAACTAGTTTGGAAACATTTTAAACTATGAAAAAGTCAAACAGACTGAGCTGTATGACTGTTTCTATCACCCACATGACACATCATACTTGTACTCTCCATGATAGGGACAGATCACATCTGAACTGCTGAAAGAGGTCATATTTTTCCTTAACACGTGTTTATGTATTAGATTTTGATGCCTGCTAGTGTATGTTCACATTCATTAATGCTAGTTTTCACATTCTAAGTACCCCTGATCCACCTCTATTCTCACTCCATCTGAGGCGCTCTGTTGGAGCTCCTGTCACTTAAAAGCCCCCTTCTCTAAGTGAGCCTGGTCTGTTCTGATGGGCTGATTTTTTTACTTTGTCACACAGCTCAGAACTGTTCAGTGCCATGTTTTCAACAGCTCTGCATTCTTACTACAGTCTATGCCGTGCTATGTGCCTGCCATCCTGAGCCAATGGGCCCAACTGCTGAAAAACAATGGTAGGACATCATGGGGGGGTCAGAGGAACCAGATGTTTCAGGTAGCTGATGTTATGCAGGAGAAGAGGGAGAAGTCCTGATGCTGCTGTTGTTACGTGCATAGAAGTACTCCATCACCTAAAGACAAGTGAAACACACTAAAGGGCATCCATCCATCCATTATCTGTACCACTTATCCCTTTCAGGGTCACGAGGGGCTGGAGCCTATCCCAGCTGACCTTGGGCAAGAGGCAGGAGACACCTTGAACTGGTGACCAGTTGATCACAGGGCCACATAGTCAAACCAGCAACCTTCTTACTGTGAGGCACAGCCTGCTGCGCTGTCATGTTGTTCACACTGAAGGGCATATAAAACTCAATAAAGCAAAATATGACCTCTTCAACTATCTTTTCTGCATTTGTCTGCATTAATGTGAATCACAGCAGGACAACTGCAAGGCACTTTTTAGATACAGGCACACTTAAATTTAGTTTGCCTGTCTACTTTTCCTCTAGATATACAGTAGCATAAGTACATGAGTATTATTGCAAATACAGATTTTTCTGTTGCAAAGGCCCGACATCCTTTAAGTCTCCACTTAAACCTGAATCGAGAAGCCAAGGGAGCCCCATCAGGTCCCTAATAAAATGTCCATTTCATCAGCAAAAATAACAATAAAAATTTGGAACTAAAAGTTTTGGTGTAAATAGTACAGATGGAAATTGCTAAGGTTTTTTAATATCAATGATATTATCGATTCTGCCTGTTGATCAAGTTCTTTACTGATCCTCTCATCAATTTATGTGGATTTTCTGTGTAAAAAGCTGACACAATTTTTTTTAGGTTAAACAGCTTGAGCACATGACACTCCAGACACTCAATGCTGTTCTGCACAGACAAATGCTCATACAGTTCCTGGTGTTTCCACCCTTACTTAAAATCACACAGACGGAGAATGTTGTGCAGTTACTGTCACTGTTTGTCATATGACGCCACATTCTTGACTACTATCGTCTCCTGTTTGCCACGATCCACATCTTTGACTTCTGTCCTGGTTGTCTGCCTCTGATGAGTGTGACCTCCTTGATGTGCAAGGCATCCAGAACTTAGTTGAGGGCACTGATAAGGGAATTATTAAGCAAGCAGCTAAATTTATTGATTATTTAGCTATTTGTTATTGATCCTGAAGGGAACTGGTTTATGTATTCCTATCCCTTCCCAATAGGCCATTACTTAGTGATTTATTAATTTGTTTAAGTCATATAAAAGATAGCAGTTTTTGAAACATTAGCATACTTTTGGACATGGTTAAGTTGACTTTTAGATGGGCCAATAGTAGCTGTTTGCCAAGAGGCAACAGATTTCCCTAAACTCAACCAAAAGTTAGGTAGAACTTGACCAAAAGCATAATCAGGAATAAACTGCATTTCTGTTACTGTGACATTTCATATTTTGCTTCATGATGCCTCTTCAGGAACCAGGGGCTAATGTCAGAGAGACATCCGTGTTTTACACAGTCAACAGTTCCCACATACCCTCAGCGCAGTATCCCATGCAGCCCTGCGTGGGCTGGAGCAGGTACACATAGAAGTCTCCACAGTTTCGGACAGTGACTGGGATGCGGAACATGCAGCAGTCTTTGTTGTTGCTTGGGAAAAGCTGCCAGGCGGCGCAGGCCATCAGCTGCCGGACCTCCAGAGGCCCTGGCAGGGACTCTCCCTCTCCCAGGGACAGCCACACAGGTGCCTGCGTCCCACAGTGGTTCACCTGGTTAATCACAGGAAGATATTTACAGTTTGGTGATGATGAGAGATTTTCTTTTATGTGTCTTTTTTGAGCCTTTCCTTTTTTTTCTCTTTTCCATGAAGAAAAAAAAACAACTGCCAGGAGCAGAGAGAATGATGCATCGTGGAGCCAATCAAGGTGATGAATTAATGACTTGGCTGAACAACGAAATACTGTGTATGAGGGATGTAAATGAACTGACTGTTAATTTACTTGACCACTGAAATGAACAAAAATTAGGAACCAAAATGTCTAGAAATGGACTGAGAAATGACCTAAAAATATTTTGATATGTCAAAAAATTCTGTGAGTGTTTTGGCAATCACTCTGTGAATATCTATTAATACTTGGAATACTGGTGCAATAATCCACAGCTTAATATATATAATTCATTTTCTGCACCGCTTTTCCCTTTCAAGGTAGCCTATCCCAGCCGTCATGGGCAAGGGTCAGGGTACACCCTGAACTGGTCGCCAGCCAATCGCAGGGCCACATAGAGAGACAGACAACCATTCAAGCGGGAGTGCCGGAGAGAACCCACGCATGCACGGGAAGAATACACCACACAGAAAGGCCCTGCCCAACCCGGGGATCGAACAGGGGACCTTCTTGCTGTGCGGCACGTGCACTACCTGCTGCTTTAAAAAAGAAAAGTAAAAACTTAGTGTGTTTTCTTTATGAATAATCCTGCTGGTCTAACACATCTTGCCATTTATCTGCCATCATCATCATAAAGACCCTCTTATCATGTAACACATGTTCACAGCCATCTTCTCTTCCTTTCTCCGCCCACTCCCATGGAGATCCATCACCCAGGGAGAGCAGCGGTGCCCTGGGAAAGCAGAGCGAGGCTGACACTTCAGATGGATCCTGCGAGGCTCCTCACAGCAGGCCACCACAGGAAATGAGACACATTCCAGCTCTCCTTGTGCTCTCCTTCATCATGTGCACAGCGCACACCGAAATGTGTTCATGTTTACACGCATGATTCTTCTCAGTCAGGTGAGGACAGAGGGACCACCTCAGAGTCTCTACATGAGGTCATACACGGGGCCACGAGGTAATTCAAAGACTGATGTACAAAGATGTCAACGACTGGAAAACATCAGGACTTAAATTTAATGATCTTGAAGCTCACCACATGCGTCCATAATAGGAGATAACAGTTGCCGTTTCTGAGCTGATCGATGTGATCATACAGGTAAACGTGGGACGGGGTCATGAGAATCTATTCACCTTAAACTGAGGTCACATACGACATGTTTCCAATACTGAAATATCCGAAGTTTAACGTGAGATTTTCAATTTACAGAAGCTTGCCTGTAAGTAAATTATATCACTGGCTTCTACAACTTTATACATTAGACCTTTTGTATACATTGCTGGGTTGTGTTTTTGTCCTTTTTTGAACTACTGTATATTAGTTACAAAAAAGAACAAAGGCACTAAAATGAGAAATCATGATAGCAACAAATCCATGGATGCCCAGACCATAAATCTGTCCTCATTTTATTTGTCTCTATTGAATTGAGGTGTGGCATCTAATTTTCAAGAGGGTCCCCCTTTCTATATGGTTGTAAAGGTAACTATTATAGTTACAACAACAATAAAAAGAGAGATTGATCTAATATTAACCTTAACAGCTATAGAAAAATGGCTATGAGATAAAGGGAACTGAATGGCTGCAGAGGGCGACCAAACACATTGATTTTACTCGCAGATACATCCGAGGTATATTTCTTTTGTTCATGCTAAATCAACACTGTCTGCCATGTTTCTGTCGCCATGGTTTCTGGAACAAAAACAAGCAGAGAACATGTCAGGACTGACACACATATTGTACTGCAAATCACTGTTTGAGTATTGCAGACTAACATGGACAAACAAATGCACACGAATGAATGATCAAGACAGTGCGAGACACCACAGCAGAGCTCCAGCTCAGGAGTGTTTGCAACATTATGGCTGCATCTCCCTGCTGCCACAGCTCTCTTTCCATAAATGTAATGTCAATGTAAAGCTCCAATAGAAAGTTTGGGAGGAACTGCAATTAATTTTTCAACACATGACCTGATTCGTTGAACCCACGGAAATGTCAGAATAAAAGCACTATATATGTACGAGGGTAATTCTTTCATAGAAGGGGCAAACCGAGCTTTTACTTTTAAAGGCACAGAAGATAAGTGTAACTGAAATGTTTCCATGCTGTCTGTGGCATATTCTGCTGCTGTGGACTTAAATATCTGCTGAAACAAGGCAATTATGGCTCTCTATTTATAATTTTTGTCTATTTTGTCCAAGATATGCACGCAGCTCATGGTACATATAGGCACGCCTTCTACTCTCAGGTTTTTTAGCACGGGACACCCGCAGGAGACGTGCAACTCACAGCGGCAGTTTGAAACCTCTGACTTGATAAAATGCATCCTAAAATGAAAAAAAACATGCACTGCAGCTGTCACGATGCTAAGATACCTTCCGTGTGAAACTACATTAAATTGATATATAAAAAACATGAATGGGAGTTGTTTGCAATGAGTAAAACAGCTACTAATACAATAAGAACATTTTATCAAAGATTCTTTTTTTCTTGCTTTTAATTTCTAGTCAATTCACGTTCATCTTGTCCAGTGATGCATATGTCTTATGTAAGGAGAGATCTTTGACAAGAAAAAGGACTGATACATTTGCAAAAAAAGAATTGTTTTGCAGTAAACCCTGATGACATAGAGATCCAAAACAGGCAACTCTAAGTTTTGATCAAAAAGGTTCAATGCACAGACAAACTGACTTCCATTAATGTCTTTTGATGTGAAAACAGTTCAAGGGCAAATTTATATTGAAAAGTCAACACAGCAAATTAGAAAACTCATGGTGCTTCATGATCAAGACTGTCAAACAGTCATATAAACGTCATGTTCAGTATTGATGATTTATTCAGTATTAACATGATCATTTTCATACATTACTAAGATCAACTGGCACAAGAGTTTTTTGGAGAGAAAGGAAAAATCCTTAATATCTCTCCAAGTTCATTAACTTTTGTCAAAGATAAACAGAATATGTATTAAAATGACACTGTCTATTCTGCCCATAGTCCTTGTTTTAAAGAGATGTTTTTCAGATGATGAGATCATTTACCTCCACGCACTGGGTGGGCATGCTCGCTGGCTTGTCAAAAATCTGAAACTGGTACCATCCTGGAGCGAGGGAGTGGTCGCAGATGAAGTCCTGCAGGGCCGACTGCTGCAACCAGCTGGAGCTGAAGGTGGTGCTGCGGTAGGGGTTCTGGAGGATGGCGTGGCCTCCTGGTGCGCATTCTGGAGGCTGCACTGCAAGAAAAAGAGACAGTATCAACATTAATACTAAATGTAAAGTAACACTGTGAGCACAAATTAGTATTTATATGGAAGCCCTTCTACATAGCAAATACATTCAAGCTGTTTCTTATTTAATTTAACCATCCGTCCATCCATACGTTCGATCACTTTTCCCTTTGAGAGGTTTCTTAGCTGTTGGAGCCTTAGCCAGCTGTCAGGGTCCAACCACAGGGTTACACTCATCCCTCTGGGAATTTAGTGTCACTTTTTAACCTAAAAAACATGTTTTTGGTCAATGGGAGGCAGTTGGGAGTACACACTCATGCACCGGGAGAACAAGCATCTCAAACTCAAAGAAGTGCCACATCTGACCAGCAGGTTGATCCAGCAACCCTCTTGCTGCACATCTCCTGCATCACCGTGCAGCCCCTAATTCAAACATTTTAGACTGAATATACAAGCTTATGAAAGAGTTTTGTACTTCTCATGTGATATCTACTCACAAACAATAGAATTTAATAGATTGAGGGAGATTTCTCATCCTACTGTTGAGCTCACCACCCTGCGATTTCATGAAGTTATTATAGTGGAGTCTTATAACTAAAGACATTATGCATTTCTGTGTGTTTTCTAAAATTGTATCGACAAATACAACTTCAGGCTAAAACTAAGATTCTCCTTGACCTGCAAACAGTTTCATCTTGTTTCAACCAGAAGATAATCAAAAGAATAATATGTATCTATATGCAATAGGTCAGATCAAGGAAAGATCTGACATGGTCTCGTAACGAAGGATGGATAGAACAAGTACAGGATGTTCTTTGGTCAAACAAAATCATGATAGAGGAAGAAAGTCCTCCTTGATTTTATTTTATGTTAAGATCAGCATCCTTTAAAATCTAACCCACTTTATCTCAAGCTGTCTATAGGTAGGTATATTTGCTCATGACAAATGAGTAATTTCCCTTGTTTGTGAGATAATCTGCCATGATGACCAGACACTTGCTGCATCTCCAAACAACTATGAAGACAATCTGCTATACAGTACGACTTCTTGAATCATAAAGACTTATGCTAGAGCTCAAATCAGACAGTGCTTTAGTTTAAGATCCTCGATAGATCACTCATCAATCGGTATCAGTCAATTTTTCTTAAATGAAAATGTGACTAGTTGATTGACCAATCTTCAAAAAAAAAAAAAAAAAGTTGCCCAGCTGATATTTGTTGGAAAAAAACAGGTAAAAAAATGTTTTCTTGGCAATACAAAATAATTACATCAGTTACATTATGTAGCTGAGTTAAAATTAATATACTTATGACTTTTTATTCAGTGAACTTTTTGCACTGTTTTGCCCGTAAGATTCAACTGATAGTTTTAGTCAGCCTGTCGATAATTTTGTTAATTTTCATCATTTTATTGTGTAATTCAGATGTCCTGACTGTAGGACACTTTACCACATTGCTTCATGGTACTGTTTTGTTGAGCAAACACAAATTAACCAGCTGTTAAAACAAGGTTAAAACAAAACAGTATTGGACAGTCTCACAAACAGATAAGTGGTATTGAAGAAGAAAAGCTTGATTTGGGCATACCTGATGTTTATAACATATTGTCCAAATAGGATGTGTATGTTAGTGACCATTTGGTTTTTTAAGATGTGGTTGGAGCAAAAAGAAAGAAAAAGTAAAACACTTGGTTGTCATGATGTTGTGGTAAAGCACATTTTGATTGTCTTTAGTTAAAGAGCAGTTAACAAAGGATTAAAAGGATTTCAAATGTGTTAAAGACCGTTAAGAAGGAATTTCAAGCAGATGTCATAATTTTCTTCAAATTCAAAAGAAAAACCAAAGTGCATTTTCAAAAGTAAAATATAAAAGGCATGCTTTTGTAACAAATCCCTGAATGGTAGAAAGTCCTAAACTGCTCTAAGAGAAGAGAGGTCAGGAGGTCAGAGGTTAAAGGAGGACCCTTTAACACACAGTGTGAGTGCTTCTGGATCATTAGGAGCAGCCAATAAAATACAACAAGGTTATCATCCATCTTTGTCCAGTAAAACGACCCTGACAGATGTCAAGGTGACTCCCCAGTTTCACTCTGCATGTTATTTATTTGACAGTATGCAGCATTTCGATTCAAAAGAAGGTTGTTTATGAGGATTATTGAGAGGATTAAAACTTTCAGGAGAAGTGTTTTGTTTCACATGACAGATGTAAGAGCTCATAGTTTAAGGTAGAGGATGTGGGATGGGTCTGACAACTCTTTGCGTCCCTGAATGCACTCCGACACGACAAAACATGTAGTTGATATATATTAAACACAGCAAATATTAATACCAGTAGGATCACATAAGCCACAGAATCAGACGAATACTTCACTGACACTGCAGAGAGTAAATACCCATCCAGTGTTATCATATCAGCCATGAATGCTAACACAAGGTGTAAACAGCCTGTGTGTGTGTCAAGGGAAAGAGAAACCCCATCTCAGCTTCTCAGATAAATCAAATACATATAAAGTTTGTAAATGCTCTCTGCAGACTGAAAGACCACAAAGACAGAGCGGTAACTCATCATGGCCTTACAGAAGTGAAAACAGGTGAGCGATAAGGTCAGAAGACGCTTAATAGACTTAATCTTAGTGTCTGTGGAGGTGTATACAGCCACAAAGGAGACATTACTGGGGAAGAATAGGACCCCAGCTTCTGCCCCTGAGCACTGTGTCCATGTTTTCTGGCCCTGACCTCAGAGGTCAAGTGAAAGCTGATACAGCTTGACTCAGTCTGCCACAGTGGTGACAGGCAGACGAGCTGCTGAGGGGGACGACAGGAGCTGTCAGAGCTGCATATAGACATCCATCTTTATTCTCAGCAGCTGGTCACTTTAATCTATATGAGCTGAGGGCCACAAGGGCCCATGTGGTTAAAGAGATAAGATGGTGAATTGTTACCTTGTCACTATGACAACAGATCTTCACTTTGACCATGAGACTCGGAGTTATGTGGCCTTGGATGACAGATACGTGATGACAGAAGATGAGTAACCAGGAGTAAAGGCTTGTATTTGGGGTGGGCAATACATCGATTAGATAACATATAGTGACACTTTCTAAGACAAGCCAAAAGGTAACACAGCATTGTTCTAAACTTATCTACCAAAAAATGGTGCAGTGATGAGTCCTACAACGTGGAAGTGAGTTTGCAAATATTGCACTTCCAGTTACCTCACCTGAAAATCTGTGGGATTTTTAAGCTTTTTCAGAGAAATTCCTGGAATAAGTGAACACCTGCATATTAGACTGATGTTTTTTCTACAATATAAATTGCATCTGGGTTATTAGATTTATGACATCTTTAAATAGACAGTTGGTAACATACTGCTACCAATAATGCACAAATATGTTGGAAACATTTTGAAAAGTCCTGCCATCTCCTTGCCAGTGCCATCCCCTTCCCAAAATGTTGCCTATGTGTTTTTGCAAGATAGGCTGGAGCCTATCCCAGCTGATATAGGGCGAGAGGCAAGGTACACCCTAAACCGGCTGCCAGCCAATTACAGGGCCACATAGAGAGACAACCATTCACGCTAACGGTCAAGGGCAATTTGGACTCACCAAACAACCTAACAAGCATGTTTTTGACCTGTGGGAGGAAGCCGGAGTAAATAGACAGAACCCATGCATGCACAAGAACATGCAAACTCTACACAGAAATGCCCCCAACACGGGGATCAAACCAGCAACCCTCCTGCTGTGAGGCATGTGCACTACCTGCTGCACCACCATGCCGCCCCTTTTCCAGTGTAATGGACACATTTATTTCTCAGTTAGCTAGCCCCTTTGTTTGGTACTTCTTGCACTGGATTGCCAGCATGTCTCTCTCTCTCTGGAGTGAAGAACCAAAACAAAGGGGCTAACTGGCATAAAAGTAAAGCATTATAAAAGTTTTCAGTGCTGTAAGCAATCACTCCAGCACTGCTTAATAGTTTGCACGCTCATATGACGCAGTAAATTACGCTGCTCTCTTGGCCCCATCTGTAGCTAGTATAGCCTAGCTTCTGTGCCAGCTCTCTCTTTATCAGAATCAGAAATACTTTATTAATCTTTAAGGGGAAATTCAGTTTTATCAGTTGCTCTTATACATAGTAGACCAGTAGAAATATCAAATAAAGAAATTAAAATAAATAAGGGACCATAAAATAGCTGAGCATAAAAAATGAAATAAAAAATGAAGTAAGCAGGTTGAGACATGTTGAATCTTTAAGCTATATCAACTTCCTTATGAATGAAAAAAAAGTAAAGTGAGACCATGAACAAGGAATTTAAACTATTAACAACATTTACAGTATGAATATAAACATGTCAGCACTGGGGCTGAGCTGATCAAAATCACTGTGGCTAATTTATCTGCTGGTATAATTAACCTCATAAAGACCTGCTTCAAAATACAGAACCACCCCTTTAATTTCAATGCTGCATAAGATTCTCAGTTTTATTTACATACATTTCATGCAAATCTAAACTTAAAGAGCTTTATAGAATATTAAAAAAAAGACTATTTAAATAAAGAATAGGTGTTTGATTTATTTTTGATGATAAAAACAAGTTAACGCCTATATAACGACTTATATTTTTGTTGCTATGGTAACAAGGAGGTATTTACATCATAGTTGATCTTGCGACAAGTATTTATTGCTTTACTGGAAAAAATAAGATAAATATAATGTAGGCCCAGTGGTAACCAGCTAAAATACGTGGAGCTATGATTTTTGGCTTGCAGCCCTGGCTCCTACAAAGACTAAATCTGATTTAAGCATCCATGTTTGGTTTTAAGCTGTTCATGCAGGAGACGCTGACGATCATAGTTCAACAAGATGTGTGATAACATCAGGCACAGCACTCCTGCTAAAGCGGATAATTGGAGTTTCTGAGTGCCTTTACCTGTTTGGGCGTGTGTTTCGTCTGGAAGTAGAAACAACACGCAGTGAAGGAGTTTTAAAGCCGCTCCAAGTCTCATCGTCCCGCACCGTCCAGCGCGCAACTCCTCAGCCCCACAGCGACAGTTTCACCCGGACAGGAGACAGAGACACGCAGCGGATCGGTCGTTTGCGCAATCCGGGCTCAAACCAGAGGTGTGATTAATCCTTTTCGGAGGGTGATGGTTGTGGTAAAGTCACTCCACGACAGTAAAGGCTGACTTTCGGTCCGAGACACCGGAGAGCAGCGGCTGACCTCAGACTGCTGCAGCATCACAGTGTTAGGAGGGGCATCAGCGGTACACCTTCTCCTGACCCAGACCTCCAGCACCTCTCAACACATCTGCCTCTGAAACTCAGGAGAGGAACAGCCTGGAGAGAGGCCCATTGTTCTCACTAAGGCTGGGCGGATTTGACCAGCTGTCATATCTTAGTGTGTTTTAAGCTGAATGACAGTTCACATGTGTATCTCATTTTCTGCAAATGAGAGGCAAAACAAAGGCAGTTAAAGAAGAAATCACGACAAGACGAATCCTAATTATCACGCTGACACTTTTGTCAAAGCCATGGTGTAATTATGACAAGACAAAGCCCAATCCCAAAGAAGTTGGGACGTTGTGTAATATGTACAATAAAAACGAATAAAACGATTTGTGAAACTTTTTCGACCCATGTTTTATTTAATATACTGCAAAGACAAGGTATTTAATGTTCAAACTAACAAACTCCTTTTTGTGCAAATATCCACTCATTATGAATTTGATGCCTGTAACACGTTCCAAAAAAGCTGGGACAAGGGCATGTTAACCACTGTGTCGCATCACCTTTTCTTTTAACTTTTAACAAGCCTATGCGAACTGAGGACACTAATTGTTGAAGCTTTGTAGGTGGACTTCTTTCACATTCTTCCTTGATACACGACTTCAGTTGCTCAACAGTCTGGGGTCTCAACTGTCTTATTTTGTGCCTTATAATATGCCATTTTTAATGCCGGGCAGGTCTGGGCTGCAGGCAGGCCATACTAGTGGTGCTATAGGTGCATGGTGGTGCTATAGGTGGTGCCTCACAGCAAGAAAGTCACAGGATTAACTCCCTGATCAGACAGGGTCTTCCCGTTTGTAATTTGCATGTTGTCCCTGAACATGCATATGTTTTCACCCCTGGTACTCTGAAAATAGGCATCGGTGTTAATGGATGTCTTTGTCAGCTCTGTGATTGGCTGGTGACCAGATGTAAGCTGGGATAGGCTCCAGCCTCCTGTGACCCTGAAAGGGATAAGCAGCACATATAACGGATGGAAAAGAATAATACCTGTATATATGGTCAAAAAGCGTAATACTGTAAGTGGTTCTTAATGTAAACATCATTTTACTTAGCATTATTTCTACTTTGTATTTTTTTCCTGATAAACATCAGTAAAAACCTTGCTGACTATGCAAAACCATCTTTTAAAATATATAAATATATTAAATAAAAATGTGATCTCACACCCTATAGCTCTTATTCTAAAAGACTGCATGTAAAAAACAATAGTTTACACCTCTGATTATTTCTGCATATTCTACATTTGAAATGCAAAAGAATGAGGAAACGTCAAAATTTACAAAGAGACAAATTGTCCTACCTCATCAAAAAGAGGCCCCATAATGGAAGTAACCACATTCTTCAAAGGAGCTTTGAGCACATTTTCCATTACCTACACACATGAGTTACCTGTTCAGCATATTTTTTGAGTAAAATTTGACTTTTTATAACACCTTTACATATAACCTCAAAACAGTTACTTTTTACAGAAAAAAAGGCTTTTAAAAATACTACTTTCTTTTCATTGACTGTTTAAAACTTGATAATCAAAGAAGGCTCTGGATTGTTGTTGATGTAAAACTGTGGCAGCCATACTTCACAAGCCATCTCAACCGAACTTCAGATCAACCTTCTCACAGACAGCGGGGCCCAGTTGCGAGGGGACTTAAGGCTGTCTGACCAATAGGGTCTCCAGGACTTGCAGCAATGTCAATCAAGTCCCCACTTCCCAGAAACAGAAATGCCAAATAAAATGAAAATGGGTGATATGGAAAAAAAATTCCCCCCCAGTGAGAGCCTTTAGATATATCATATCTTTAGACCAAAGCCAATTGTTGAACCAGGCTGTAAAGTTGTTCATTTAGGCTGTAAAAAGCGTCCATGTGTCACATAAAATCACATAACCTCCAGTCTCAAGCAGAGACACAAGCACCGCAGTTTTTGGCACAAAGTATTCGCTCCTTATTTCAGTCCAAGAGATTTCTTGTGATTTTTTTTTATATAATTTACTCATTTGAACTAAAAGATAAAAACAAAACACTCAAATGCACAGCTACGAGATCTGAAGTGAATTAATGACAGCAACACTGATGTGTTCTTAAGACCAAAAAACACCACCACAAAATCAATCTTCTCAGCATAGAAATTTATGCAAGACAGAACCACAGCTAGGGTAGTAAAGGATATTTGTCCACGCAATTGATGGCAAAAAATCACAGATTTTTTTTTATATTAGGAGAGAGCAGAATAAATAAAAAGAGAAGAAATACATACTTGCTTCAAGTGTTAAGCAAAATAATAAAATCATTGATGCAGGGCTTTGTTCACAGGGGGACCCAAAATAACAAACCAAAAAGTCCTGTCCGGGACAAAAACAAATTATTGTGGTCATCTTCAGGGTTCTGTGGACATCCTAAGAACCGATCAGAGTTTGAGAGCATAGACAAACTCTTTGTTAGTCTAATAAGGGCTAAAACCCAAATTTTTTGTTGGTATTGAGTTACCTTAAAATCAAGTTTGTGATTAACTGATGGCTGTAACACCTTCTGCTTTCTCCAGAATAAGAGACTGATGGTTCAATCTTTGAGGCTCACATCTGGCCAGACGCTGATATTTCATTAGTAACCACTCCAAACCACAAAAACAGATGGCCCACATGATGCATTTTTCAAGGGAACGGTGTCAGCCAAAGAGTGGGATTCTGGATAAGCCAGCTATCACATTCACAGCCTTTTCCAAGCAGTGCTACACGGATATTGAGTTTCACTGTCCGAGCGGAGAGGCTGCAGCTGATTGTTCTGTCTGAGACATGAGGCTCATTTCTTAGGAAGAGGAAATGAGAAACTGAGGCAGCGGCAGCCCTATATTAAGTGTACAGAAACTTTACATTTGTTTTGCAGTGGCTAGCTCATTCGGGGAAGTTAGATAAAGTGAAGTGTCCTATTATGTTTGTTATAAGCTTACAAAAAGGATAATGACAATAAACTTACAGTAACAGGACAAAAAAGCTTCAATGCTGCCCGATCTTATGTGTGATGTAGGCAGTGGGAGTCATTGCGTTTTGTTTCTGGGGCGACGTCCAAGGGTAGTATCAGCGTCATCACTACGTGGAGCTAGCTTGTACCTGAGTTGCTTGTACCGGAGCCTGAGTTTGTTGAAGGTGGGAACGCTGTTTGAGAAGTGATGGCCATGTGGTGAGGTAGGTTAAGATAAAGGAAGGCCTCAGGTTGGCATGGTGGACTGTAACAGCTGGCGTGGATGGGGGACAGCTTTGAGAGCACTGTGTCGAACCCTCTAGAGGTTTTATGGGCCAAATCGGACATAACACTGGATAAGGCAGGGTCTCATCTGATGGCTCAAGTGATATACTGGTTGTTGCTGCCTGTTGGTCAATACAGTAAAAAGTAATTACGGGGTTCAAGTGTTTCACTAATGGGTGCTGTCCCTCTCATTACAACTCAAGTTTCTTGTGTATATTGTATTGTGCCTGGATGTGCAAAATCAGAGATTCCTGGTTAATGCAGGCAGGCCACAACAGGTCATTTGCAATTAATAAAACCATAAGCAGTGTTGAAATTACATTTTAAATGATCTTAAAATACTGAGTTACATTTTCAAGTCCTATAAAAACCTAAAAACAGGCAGGAGATTTCTCTTAAAGATGAACTTTTTATCACAGATATTGTCTGATAAACAGAGTAATAGTTACAGTTTAACAGATTCTGAATGAACTAATGACATATTAATCAAAATCCAACGACACTATTTGGTTCCTGATTTCAAGAATTTCTTTCTGAGTTCAGAGTGACAAATGTATTCAAAAAGAAAGAATGATAGCACATTATCTGGACTGCTCTGCCATCAAAGATTTAGGGAAAAATACATAGAGCTTTAAAGACTAGTATCAAATGGAAAGAGTAACTGCATTTGTCAACCATAACTATTCTCCTCATGTTGTAAAAAGATGATAAACTATGTAGCGATATATAGGCCTAATTTTACCTTTAGAAATAACTTTCGTAAAATGAGATTCTCTCCCTCTTCTCTCTTTTTTATATTAAATGGTAAAAAATAATTTTGAGACTTGCTAAGCAGCATAAGAATTGTACTGGAATCTGTCTGTGTAAATTAAAAAGAGGAGGTAAACACTTGATCTCATGTTAAGGTTGTTTGAGGGTTTGGTTGGTGCACTTTAGTTTGTTAAAGTCTAATTATAAGACTATAAGAATGTTAAGCTCCCAGTCCAAATGCATGGATGGGGAAATACTGAAGAGGAATCAAGATGGTTTTTCAAAGGTTTTGCATGATACAACTTTTTATGTCTATATATAAAATCAGACGTCATTATTTGCTGATCTGCAAACTAATATGATACTAAAAAAAGGAAGAAATAGCAGCTTATCATGACGCAGACTGACATCCTTGGAAGTCCAACTAAAAGTTCCTAACTCTATTTTTTAGAGTGAAAAAGTATAAAAAGGCAGGAAATACTATTTTAGAAGCTGGGACCAGCAAGTATATGACACTTAACTCAAGTGATGTAGCATACCCTATACTTAAAAAGTTGCAAATTACTTTCATATTTTTCCAATCAGAGAGCAAAATTATCTGATTTTGGGTGCTTTTGAATTGAAGTGGACACTTGAAGTAAACTGTAGACTTTCAATAATGTCAACAGGACAGTATGCTGTAATTAATAATAAATCAAACTTTTGCCTTTTGGAAACAGTAGTAAAGTGCCATCTGTGAAGATTGTAGGCTGCTGCTCCTGTCTTCTCTTAGTGCAACACAGAGGTGCCTTACTCTCTTGTTGAGACGCTGGTCTTTGGACTCCCAGGCGGAGGAGGAATATAACCTCTCCCTCGTAAATCTTGGACCATCAACCTGCTAAGAGCCTGGAATAGCCATCAGGTAAAAACCCACTTTCTTCCTGTTCTCATGCCTCCTCTTACACAACCAGCAATTACATCTAAATCAGTCCTCTGTGGAAAAACATGAATCTATTTCAAGTGAAAATATCTGCACAAAACATGTTAGTCTGTAGCTTTCAAGCAGCATCCAGGGAGGAAAAGAGTGGTAAACAAATAGGGATAATTGCCTCGTTTAATACTTAAATCTGTATACATGAGCTCATTTTGTGTAATTTTCACTCATTATAATCAGCTTTGAAGATGTGAGAGAAATATCAGCACTCCCAGATCCCTGAGATCTGATATCAGCTAAATGATGCAGGGTGAGCAAACTGTATATAATGACCCTATTTTCCACAACTTAAAAGAGAATTCAACAACTGCAAAGATCAACAGAGCAAAGGAGGGAAACTAGCCAGCAGAGCACTAATAAAGGCAAATTATTAAAGCATGGATTGACCAGGCCTTACCTCCGTCAAACAGGTCCAGGCTTAAGTCAAGACAAGAAAACACTTCATAACTTTTCCCCTTTGTCTTCATTATTGTTGTTTCTCTTTTTATCAACTGCAAGAAAATCACAATAAGAGAGTTTAAGTTGATAATTTCATAGTACAAGTCTTTGATTCAAGATCACTTCTGCCTAAAATGACCCATATTTACTCCCCCCCCGGTTCCAGATGTTCCTATAACACATTGTTAAAGTTTCTTGCCTCTCAGATATTTGGTTTTGGTGTAACTATAAACCCTCTGTCTGGCTTCAGCTTTACAGTTCTCTGCTCTAATGTTTGCTGTGGCTACACAGACATGTATGGTCATGTTCCTGGAGCCAGCTGTGGCCTGAGTACGTACCTGGGTGGGTGTGTCCTATCTATTGTAGCCAGTATACCCCCTCATGACATAATTTAGTGATGTTTTTTCAAACAGACCTTTTGAGTACACATTTACTGAAAAGTGGAGCAAGTAACAAAGCTAGAGAGCTAGGGTTTGCAGATGGCTATGGACACATACTTCTTATAAACACCATTCAAAGGTCTGTTTGAATTATATGGGGCATCCAAAGGGCGCGTTTTCAATCTAAAGAAACTTCAAATTCAACTAAAATGGAACAATATTACTTTCCAAAATGTACCAAAAAGCAGAAAGTCTAGAAATATTAAGATTAATATCAATAATTACTTAGTTTAGGGGTGTCAATACTTTTTACATCAAGGGCAAAATAGAGCAAATAATGAGAATGACAGAGTCACATTGATATATCTCACCTTTACTTTATAGAAGTTAAGAAATTTGGGGTGGCAAGTCAAGTTTCACTTGTCCCAGCCACTGGATGAGAACAATGCTCTGTGTTACAGAAAGGGGTGACACTGGAAGCTCAAATTTAGACAAGAAATTAAAAAAATGCTGCCAGACTTTGGAGGAATGTTGGTGCTTGAAGATGAGTTAAATTGATTAGCACAACATGCTTTATAATTATGACACGGAGCAGATGGCACAGAAAAATACCTTGTATCTTTTTGAGGTTGCAGCGGGCTGATTAACATTGGACCACAGGTCTCAGTTGTTGCTGGGCCATAGTTTGGTTTGGACTCTCCTGACTTAGTATAATAGGTAAGGTTTGGTTTAGTGATTGGTCCATACTACAGGAGGACCAGCTTTGTGTTTAGTTACTGTAGACAAATGTGACCTCAGAGCAGCTGGGTCATGACTCGAGCTATTCCTGCCACCACCCCCGACATCCAGCCTCCCATCACATACCCCGACCCAGACTGACCAGTCAACACTATCCACAAACAATGTGAACAATGTGTGCGTACAGTCTCTGATCCAGAAACAAAAGGAACCCCCTGAATCCTGTCCCAGTCAAACATAACTGAGGACTGTACCAACGCTCATAAAGTTAACGATGGGACGTCCATGGGGGACACTGAAAATCTGAGCATTTCATCAGATGAAACCAAAAAAGTATTGTTATAAACCAGTCTTTGGTTTAAGACCTCTTCAGAGGTTACATCTTTATGATGCTCAGCAGTAACCCAACAATTAAACACAAATAAACTCAAGCAGAATGAAGGGAAATAAACTGTTAACCAATAGAAATAAAAGTAACAACAAAGTAATGTAAACTTGTTGTTTCTGTGCAGATCTCTTTTATCAAAAGGACTCTTAAATTGAGCAAAAAAGGCCCATGGGGAGTTTTTCTCCAAAAATTTAAGCATAAAGCACATAAAAAGTGCCAATTAATACCAAATCCAAAATACGATATGTGGTGTTTTAAATGGTGAGCTAATCAGTTTAATGCCTCTTCAATCTGCAGAAATGATACCATGTTGCAAACAAACATTACAACAGAGCTTGTGACAATAACTGTACAAATAATTTATTTTATAACTCAATAAGGATATAGAAGTCAACTATTTATAGAAATCCCGCACTATTGTTTGTGTTGTAATTCAGCCTCTGCCCTCTGGCTGGCAGGAGGCATTCAGCAATTTTACAACAACTCTCAATATTACATGTATTGTCATTATTTCTGTCACTGAAATGGACGGTAAAGTTGATCCATGCTGAAGGGACCACGTTTTACGTAAATAAAGACAAATTAGAAACATATTTTTTTTTTACAAAGATTGCCATGTTTTTTTCATATATCCAAAAAAGTGTAGTAGTCGTTAAAATAGTATTAAAAAATCTTTTAATAGCTAAAAAAAAATTGGGATATATTGCACTGGTAAGGTTTTGCAAAATATCCTGACATATCATATTGTCACACCTGCATGGGGAGATGTGTTGTATCACCAGATTCTTGCCCGTACAAACCTCTAACAGACAGATGCCCCAACAAATTTTCATTTGCAATAAGATCTGTCAGAGTCAGAAAACAGAACTGGGCAGTTTTGCAACATGATTTATATCTTGTTTTTAGAGAAAAAGACGTAGTCTCAGTCTTCAGTCTGACATCACCTTTGTTTTGAGGCTGAACCTCAAGCCCGTCGATGGCAGTCACCTTGTTGTAAACATCACCTCAAATAGACTTTGACTAAAACTTGACTTCTACTTTTGCTGTCTGCCTTTAAATTCACTTTGTAATAACTTGACGGCGTTACAAAGTGAATAACTTTTTTAGATTTATGTTTATATTCATATTGTAAATACTGTAAATGTTAACAGTGTCCTTGGCGTTGTTTATAGTCTCACTTTATTCATTTTCTTTTACTTTTCCTTCATAAGGAAGTTGATATAGCTTAAAGATTCTGCATGTTGCAACCTGCTAACTTAAGGTTTTAATTGCTTACTTCATGTTTTACTTAAATTTTCATGCTGTTATCTATTTTAATGCCTTTGTTGACATTCCTACTGCTATAGTGTGTATAAGAGCAACTGAAACAACCGAATTTCCCCTTGGGGAATGAATTATTTCTGATTCTAATAAAGGAGGTCTGCCCCTGAATGATTCATCAATTATAAATACAGGGTTAAACGTATGAGTCGATCAATCCAGAAAGATGTAAATAGCTGGAGATGATGTCGGCCTGAAGCCTCCTGACAGGCAGCAGCAATAATCCTGTCAGTCAATCATATCAGCCTCACCTCTAAATATAAATTACTCTTAGTCTTATAGTAGGCGTATAATTAAAAAGTATTGGTTATGAAAAACAGCCTTTTGAGTGTATATAAGATATGAGCAGCTTAGGCTAACTTCATTATGTTGTACCAGACTGTAAACTTATTTGTTATGTGGTTGTTGCTTGGTGTTTTCATTGCCTTTTTGTGAAGCAAATGTTGTGTGTTGAGAATTCAACAATCAAAAAGTGCTGCAAAGGGAGTTATATGTACCATTTTAGTTCCACAATATTAGAAATACTTTTGTTGGGGCTGCTTTAAGTTTGATAAAATTAATTTCTACCCTCCATAATAATTAAATATGTGATGTAAATAAAAAGCAGTTAGCTTGTCAATAAACAATGAGGACAAAAAGAAATACGAGTGTATGATTTATCCACTTTTATGAAGAATCATCAGTTTGCTAACTTACACTGTATGCCCTCATCTGTCTGACCCGAAAAGAAAGCAACAAGCCAGAGGAGGAAGAGCTTCTGATCTGGAAATCTTGAAAACCCACTCTTGCCTTTGTGATTTCCCTGAAACAGTAAAAACAGATGGAGGTCCTGACACACTGTCAGACATTGGACAGGAATACAAGAAAATCCAAAAATGAGGCCAGAAGTTTCCTCAGCTCTGTTTCAGTTGGTTAATGTTTCCTTCAGCAGTTATGCAGCTGTGATTTACAAGCTCCTGTGTGTTCCAGCGTGATTTATCAGTGGCACTTTATCTCTTAGAGTTCAGACAACAATGCAATTAGGCTCCATCATGCCGTCAAAGTGACATCAGGATGACTCCGAGGCCACTAAAAGGAAAGGGTCAACTTCAGCATCTCAGGCTGTCCCGTCCCACAAAAGGCTTCTGTAATTGTTTCAGCCGAGCCAGTGATTGCACAGTGGCTGTAAATGTAACTGGACACAATGGTCAGAGGTTTTCAGACGCAGCGCCGAGGGGCTGGAGGTGAACAGGAGCCTCCGAAAGGTGGCAGCTCCCGGTTTAACAGGGGCAGCAAGGTCAGCTCCTCCACAGGTGCTGTTTGGTCTCAGCTCAGGTTTCCTGCTGCCTTTGCCCCCTTGTGTCAGCTGTCAGAGTCTGTACGTACAAAGTGACCGCTACAACTACTGTCTGGAAAAACCCTGCAGCACACAGTTCAGTGTTAACAGAGGGAAAGCTCCTCTGCTAACTGTGGGTCCCTCACAGCTATGGTCTCTGACTGCGCTGTTTTCCTACTGTAAATACCTTTCATAACACCGCTGAGACTGAGGCTAACAAAGCTTTTACAATGATTCTCTAACTCTAATGAACAGTGATCATCTAACCAAAAGCTTTGAGAAAATACCAGATGTGGGGTTGAAGAAAAACATTAAAAAAAAATAAAACATTTAGCTCTTGGCTAAAAGATACAGTCAGCGTGTGTCATAGTTTGGGGCGGGGCATCAGCATGGTGGAGACCATATTGATGTACAACTGCGTTTAATACTGCGCTGGTTATTGTAACCTTAGGCTCCAGAAAATACGGGCATAGCTGCGTTCACTCCAGTTGTTTCTGGTGCTAGACTGGAGAGAAGAGACCCATCCAATATGGCGGCGACGCTGGATTACGCTCCAGCACGTAATGAGGCGTCTATATATTCTATGTCTATGGTGGAGACAATCCTCTCCTCCAGTCTGCCATACTGGGAAAACTACAATAAAATCCTTGATACTAATGCTAACAAGCTGCCATGACAGTCACCAACATCACAGTGAACTGATGTAAAGTTTAATATTTAAGTTACTGCTGAGAAAAGAAGAAGAAAGATGATTAAAAAGATTGAATAATGCCACTCTATGGCTTATGTATTATCCCACATATCATTTTCTACCTGTATGAATCACTTTGACAAAGTGAAATAAAATGTATGAACTCATGTCCACTGAAGCTCAGTAATCCAGTACTGCTATTTATTTATTCAGAGTCTCTTTTGTCTTTTGATCTGTTCTTTTATAAGCTCTGTTTTACCAGCTATAAAGCAATTCTGGCCACTAAGAAAAATGATATCAAGTAAAAACAACATTGAGATGTTTTAAATCCAAAAGGTTACTACTACACAACTTTACAAAGAGTTTCCATCAATGGAGACTCTGCAAACAGCCGAGTTATTTTATTTCAAGGGTGTGGCTCTCTCCATTCAAATACCCAAATAACACATCACTGAAGTTTCTTAAATCAAACCAGTTAATTAGATATGCACCTTTCTGCTAAATGTGCAATGAAGTTTTTCTATTCCTCTCTTTGTGTTAATATGTTTAACTTAATAGGTATCTTTGAAAAAGTCTTTCCTGGAATAGATTACCTCCCTGAACCACATGAACAAGCATATTTCCATCAAAAAAGGAAAATACAGTCTTGACTTTTTCAAAAGATGAAGACAAATATTCAAAATCACAAATATTTAAAGGGATCTTTTTGCCCTCTTGATAATAAAAAATAGCCTTGCTGAGCAGACAGACCTGCCTGATTGTGAAATCCTGCAGGTCCGTCTTGCCAGCCTCCGTTGTCCATGAATTCACTCGGCCGAATTCTTAACGGCCCAATCAGGGAAGAGAGGCGGGAGCTGCGGGAGCAGCGGATGTGACGTGCAAGTGTTGATCACTGGGTGGACGTGACAACAACAGGAAGTGACTGCGTGTTTAGCCCTAGTGGCTAACAGTTAGCCAATAGGGCTAATGGCCGTTAACTGTTGTTAGCCATTGTTAGCCGTGCTCATTGTGGCTCAGCGGCACTGTCACTGTCTCTTGCCACGGGAATCGTGAGTTCAATCCTAGGGAAATGAAAGGAAGTAGCCATAGCGCTAACGGCTGTTAACTGTTGTTAGCTGTTAGCCGCTACATGTAGCCGCTACGTATGCTACGTTATAGGTAGCAGCGTTGCTCGATGTAGATTGGTCTGTGATGAGTGTAACGAGCCTAACGATTGTCCAATCACAAGCTGCTGTTGTTTTTGAAGGTTCTGCCCCTGAAAACATTTTCTAACGGCTCCTTCCCAGATGGATTAGTGAAATATTTCCAATATGAAACTGTCCATCTGGCATGTCAGGTTAAATAAAAAAGTCCATACAGGGAGAAATAAAGTAAATATCGAATTGTTTTGATTTCACATTTTGATTTTTTTCTCATGTCAAATTATTGTAACTGGCACAAAGACAAACAGGAAGGCCTTCTGCTCTGCCAAACTCTCCTTCACCCACTATTCCTCAGACCTTTCTTTAAGGATTTATCAATAATCAAAATGTCATAAGTAGCACCAGTGAACACTAAACAGCTTTCTTTCAGGTCGGGTGCAGCATTCAACCTGAAAGAAGCATCATGTTTGTGTGCCAAGGTCTGACCTGCCTCTGGAGAAAGCAGGTGGCATTAAAGAATCTGCTGAAACATGCTGAGTAAAAGACTTGTTATCTGAGAGGTGTAGTACTTTAATGCAGTCTTTTACCTTCTCTGCTGAGAAATTCTTTCAAGTAAAGCTGGAAATAAATAGCTTGAATGTTAAAAAAGAGGGGGGATTACTGAGGGGAGGAAACTACTTGATTCTGTTTAAGTAATTAAAGAAGAATTTAACAGCAGCAGTCTACTTTTATTGCCATCACATGAATGATTTGTCGCCATCTTGTGGATGCACCCTGACATTATAGATCTGTACTCCTAGAAATATAATAATCATATAATATAATATTCCAAGTTGCCCGGTATATTTATTCATCAAGAGTATTTAAGTGTTATTCAGACAGTTGTTTGCAATTTTTCCTCTTTTCAGCTGTGTCTCATTTGGGGTTTTCAGAAACATTTTAGCTGTTCCACCAAAGACAGATTTCACATCTTAACCTTGAAGGTTTCACACTGATCATATTTTGAGTCAAGTAGAGGTCATAAATAACTTATTGTTATAGGGAATGCGCTCTCTAACTGTTTTTGAGATGAGATCTTTGCTCTCTCTAAGGGACCCAATCTTACAAAAATCCATCATGTGATGGCATAATATCTACATATTGATGGTAATAAATTCTGTTATCACTGTTGTGCTATGTTTAAGTCTTTCATTAGACTACTATATTGAATATAATTATTTAATGGCAGCGCTTTGTGGCAATATCAGACTTTAATCTATTCTATACACTGCACTTAATTAGGTTGTTTTCAATAAGTGAATTAGTTTGTGCATATGTTAATACTGGAAGGCAGCCAAATTAGTGTAAAAAGGCCACTATACAGTATTTCCCTGTGTTTCAATTAAGTGTAACAGATTCAGAATAGTCATCTGAAAAGTAAACTATAAAAGCCTGAAATTCACATCTTTAGCGAGATAAAGAACTTACTTTCTCTTCTGGCAATTGCACTGCAGCTGGATTTGCCAGACTCCTTGTCTGTCATCAGGCAGATGCATCTTGCAAAGCTTCAATCTAGAACGATTGTCCCCAGTCAAACAATAAGAGGGCTTTTCAGCATCCTGTTGAGAGGCTGTGGCTACGAGTGTGGTTTAATTACTCTGAAAGGAAGAAGTGTCTGCAAGCCTATGGATGACCGGTAATAAATGTGACTGACAAACTATTAATTCAATCAATCAATCAATGTGGAAAGGTTCTGCCCTTCCCAATCACTCTCTACTGGATGTTTTTTTTATTTAAACTATATCAAATCCATGTAAATTTCATAAAGATAAACAATAATTAAAGCTGCAAGCAGCATTGGACGGGTCCTCGCTCGCAGGTCCCTCATGCCCGTTTGACCTCCATTTTGAGGGTTTCATCCCTTTTTCACCCGCTGACCTGCTCAAAGGTTGAGAAAGGTTTTTTTTTTTTGCTCCTCAAGGTTGGTCCTCCCTTCGGGAGGACATTTACTTAGTGATCTGAGCTTTACATGTTTGGTATCTGTTCGTGTTTTAGAGATATTACAGTTGAAGTGATGTATTTCTTGCTCCTCCTCAGTCTTTATAATGGGTGTGTGTTACACACTCCATGTTAGCTCCTTCAGTGAGTCACATGACCAGCTGCTGCCCAGTGAGAGAATGACATGATCTGCTGCACTCATTACATTCAAACTGCAGCTGAGCAGTACAGCAACCAAATCTGTAGAATTATTTCCTCACCAATGCCACAATTTTGATCAAATCTCTCTACAAGTTATATGTGTGAACTGGAAATTTTGTCAGGAATCCATTCATGTAATTTTCAAAGCTGTAGGACTTTTTGTTTTTTCTGTAGAGGCTTATCTTCCACAGGTTGTCCAGAGCTGTATTTTCATTCCCCATTCATTTCAATGGGAGAGCTGGGAGCTCTTCTCTGGGGTTCACTAACTTTGAGGGCTTGTCATTCGGAAACCGTTTGAGAAATAACAAAATCCTACATAACTTTTGATCAGCAAAGCCTCATCTGTCATCTGTCCGGGTTTCAAGCTGATACCATTTATGGCTTCGGAGGAGATAATTTTTGCGTCTAGCATATATTTCCCTTGAAATCTTATTTTGAAAGGCAAATTGCCGGCTTCCTGTTTGAGATAGGTCAGGGGTGTCAGCGCGTGATTTGTGGGTCTCGATGAGACGAACGTTTAGGCGTTGGTTTGATCTCTCTATGACATTCCTGCTGGCCGTGAGGGCTGATGACCCTAATGATATTATATCCATATAGAAATCTTCTTTTTGCTTGTTTTTTTTTAAGTTTTATGATGAAAGAGTAAAATATTACTGATCCTCATCAAGCTGTATTTAAATGATATGACAATTTAATTTATCTTAATTTACTTTATATTTTATATCTAAGTCCTCCTTCTCAAAGCCCTGAAATGTTTTCTGAAAAGGGGTTAATATTTCAGGTTACAGATAAAATTCTAATTCTGTGCCATCCCTCGGTGGAAAATCAACTTTCTTAAACCAGGAGAACCTGATGGAGATTAAAAATCTCATTTTCAAGAGTAACCTGGCCAAGGCAGGCAGCAGCACATTTACAAAGTTACAGACATGAAACCATTACAAACACAGATTTAGGCCCTGTTTACAAAATGTGTTTGGTATGAAAGATTTAGATAGATAGATAGATAGATAGATAGATAGATAGACTTTATTGGCCCTTGCAGAAAACTATCAATCAAAGCAGCTACAACCTGCTTCATCTTCCTTCTGCTTTAAAAAAGGTTTCAAGAGACCTGCTTTCCAAGACCCAGTTTTTCCTGCAGCAGATATATTTAACAGTCCCTGTGGTGTGTCGAGTCAAATCAAAAGTGGAACTCCTCTAAATTTGTCGCCTGTAATCCACATGAATAGCTACCTACTTTATATGTGTCATATTAGTTCGATACCATATACCATATACCATATATATACTAGTTTATAACTTCAGGCATATTGATGAAATATGTTGTTCTGTAACTCTGTCTTTGGACCTCCATCTCTTTAGTGGCAAATTTGTACAGTAAAAAGGTATCAAGCAATGTATTATTCAGATAATTTGTTTGCACTGTTGCTAAGATCCTGCTTTTGTTGGGTGTCCTACTGAGCTCAGTCCTCTGGACTTAATTCTCTTTGTTAAAAGGTGGTTGTTACCAAGCAGCACTTTTTATTTGTTGTGTCTGTGATCAACCTCTGTGCATCTGTCCGACACTTTCTCTTGGAGCTACCTCGATGCCTCTGACAGCAGGTCAACATTAAACTCTTGATTCTGATGCTGAAAGTCTGCAGGAGTGAAGAACTGGAGTAAATGAAATGATTTCTTACAGTTTACTGCATCCACTGGCCTCTGTCTGCTTTGAAGATAAAGCAAGATTCTCTGCAAGGCAGCATTTCTCGTTGTCAAGAAGCAAATGGTTCACTCCCTCTGAGATCAACAGAGGAGGTGATGTGTGGAGCATCAAGGCGCCAGATTTCTCTGTTAAACTGTACAGATCTCTGATTATTCCTCAGAGGACAGACAGAAGAGGACATTCAAACCCAGCTGTGCCTAAACCTGGTGAAACAAAGAGAAGAATCAGAGGACTTTTTCCAACTATTGTACATGAGAGTTACCAGAGGAAAGAGCCTCCGAGGTTTGTCACATCCCACAGGCCGCCTGATGCTCTGGAGTCTGAGCTGGTGTTTGTCAGGACTGGAAAGTTTCCTTCTGGGCCGTACAAGAACCCCAAACCACACAACTTCAGACCCGTAAGTGTTCCTACAAACACAAATATGTGTTATTTGCTTTATTTTTAAACCAAATGAAGAAGAGACATTGAAACATGGCAAGAGAAAGGGCCCTTAATGCAGAAAAATACCCTGGTATGAGAAAAAGCTTTTCTTTTTGATACTTATGGTAAAAGTAACTACCAGTACTTTTACTTTACCTGAATTCAAGTTTCAAACCAAGTACTTTGACACTAATCTTAGTATTTTTACAGGTAATCTTTGCCTCGACTTAGGCACTCACCCCTTTCCAATTGTAGTTGTTAAGTTATATTTGACCACAAGATGGCGATAGACAACAATAACACAAATGTACTTTCTCCTACGTCACTTATTTAGCTTGATGAGGACCTTCCAGACATGGTGACCACATATGACAAAGATCCTGGTAACCTAAATATGAAATTAAAGAGTGTGGATACTGGTAAGTAAATAAACATTGATTCCAGTTATTTTCATAATTGTATGGTGCATTGTTTCCTGTGCCATTCATTTGGAGAACAGCCTCCCACCTCTTATAAATAAAGGCAAATGGTATAATTATGGAATTTACTTTATTTATTGAGCTCAGGGTCTAAAATCAGCAACCCCCCCTTGCAAAATTGGGTTAAAAGTCTTATTTTGCAAGACATTCTTTCGATAAAAACATATTCTTACTTGACAACAGTGTTTAGTTTTGTACTGCCCCTTTATATCATGCCTTAATTATTCACATGTAAGCTTTCCAAAACATTTTAACAGTGTTGGACTAAAGAAGTAATGTGATGATATATTTTATCATAGCTCAGACCATGATATCTGAGCCACACTGCTGTTTAAGGGACAACAAGATCAAGATGGATACCTATAAAACTCCAGAGCCAAAATGGGATGCAAGACTCCTCCTTCCACAAGACCCATATCCTCCAAAATCTGCTTCATACACTGTAAGTGATGGAGTTCAATAATGACATAATGAACCTTTTTTATAACTGTGCATGAGTCTTTCTCAACTTGTGGTGCGACATTTAGGAAGAAGATTACTTTTTCAAATCATCGTTTATCGTTCAGGGGCAGGGGGTATGATTTTGGAGTACTGCTTACAAACAAGTACACATACATATAATATTTCTTAGATTAGAGCTATTCCCATAAGATTCAATATATGCCTTAAAATGCCATTATCAGTGTAAAAAAATAATATTACAGTGGACTTACCACTCAATTGATTGTCTTCAGCTCATTGAAAACACCCATACTAGAAAATTTGAACATGTAACTCTGGTCCTTGTCAACATCTACAAAGGAGCGATTGAAAGTATTCTGCTGGAAACATCTTAAACTGGCATGGGATGTGCCCGGCCCAGGACAGGAAGACTCTGCAACGAGCAATTCAAACTGCCAAAAACATCATCAGTACCCATCTACCGAGCATCAGTGATATTTGAGAGTTGAGGTGCCTCCGCAGAACCCAAAGGATACTAAAATACAACACCCACCCCAGCCACAGCCTGTTCACCCTGCTGCCATCTGGCAAAAGATACAGAAGTATCAGCTGTACCACCAGACTGCAGAACAGCTTCTTCACTCAGGCAGTGAGATTGCTGAATGCACCTTCTGCACTCCTCCACGTTTAATAAGTTTATTTTTATTTCTTCTACAATCAATTAACCAATCAACAATTTAATTTCATTGTGCAATCTGTTGTATAATGACCAATAATGTTCCTTGTGTCCTTGTAAAACACTTCATTGGCTCCCTGTACGATCAGAATCACCTCTAAAATCTTCCTTTTAGTCCATACAGCCCTTAATAATTCAGCTCCTGAGTACAAGTCTCAAAAGAAGGCCTGTAGCTACTGTGGGACCTCTCTGAATACACTATCTGCTGACCTGAGGTCCAACACAACTGTCTCGACATTTTAATCAATCAATCAATCAGCCTTTATCAGTATATCACGTTTCATACAAAAAAGAATATAGCACAAAGTTCTAGGAACGACCAAAGAACATGAAAGTACCATGTCTCTCCTGCATACCACTGGTTATTTGGTTTACTTATAAACCCTTTGCTATGTTTTTCGAACTTTATATTCCTCATTATGCGTCTTATAAAATTGTGCACATTGTTTATCCTGTGTCTTTTATTGCCTATTTGAATCTTTATGGGCAAATGATTGTTGATTTATGAATTTCTAAGTCCAAGTTTAATGTACAGCACATTGAGTTTGCCTGACATGAAATGTGCTCTATCAATAAAATTGCTATAGCTTTTTTAACAAATCAAATTTTGGTTTCACAGAGACACAGACGTAGACGAGGAGCGTACAGTGCTTTCTTGGAGCGAGTAGAGGAGAAACTTTCAAGATCCTGGAAACATGAATCATGACTTTCTTTTTGTGTCACTCTGATAAATGTTGTACTTTTTTAATTTTGGGCTCTTTAAAATAGTAAAATGAAGAATTTAATTTTTGAAATGCAATGGAAAAAACAATGGGTTTTTTTTTATTATTATTCTTACTTCCTTTCTACTAGAGATAACAACAGCTGGAGTCAAATCCTTGTATAAGTTGCACACTTGGCAATAAAAAACAATTTTGTCTGAGTCTGAAAGTTGTGTACGCATAATTTTATGTTTTTGTATTGTATGTACAAGTTTTGGAACAATCACTTTTTTACAGTAGATACCAATGAATTCACTTTCAGCAAGACTCAGCTCTATTAAACTCCAGCTCATGTAGTACCACTGCACTTGTTACTCAGATTCACTGCTATAAGGAGGTTAGTTAGGCCTCACTTTTGTGACAAAACAAAAAGTGCTGCTGTGGATGATTTGGATTTAAAAACATATAATGAGCATACTTTGTGAAAAACCCTGTAACAAGTAAGGGATCTCAGATCTGTTGTTTCCCAAATTAAAAGCCAAACAAAAAAACATGACGAGTTATAAAGAAACTTAAGAGTTAGGTGCAAACAAGGAACTTGAACTGAAATAGAACTCATGAATACATGAGCACAAGCAGGTGTGGGTTTTTCAGTTACAGTCCTTTTGGGTGTATAAGGCTTGTTTCTAGTTATTGTGATGAGATGATTTCTGTTTTGTCACACAGGAATTGAGCAAGCCCCAGAATAGCTGTTGCTATGCAAAAGCTAAACAAGACATAAACAAACAAACAAAACCACATATAGTAGTCCATCTGATCCTGCTGCTCAGACATCCTTAAACCATGAGTTAAAACAGTTAAGAATTAGTTTGAGTTATTAGAAGCAATGCTGGTAAACATTTTTGGTCTTTCTTTGTCTGCTGGAAAGACTAAACCATACAAGACAGCAACAATTAGTGGAAATTCCCCCCAAAATTAGATTTACGTATACAAGAAATCTGTTTTACTCTTTTACTTTATAGCTAACTCATGACAACTGAATTTGAAAACAATACTACTGTACTTCTCCTTAAGTAAAAAAAAACATAAATGTGAGTTTTAGACTTCTATTTTCAGTTTTAATAAAACTTTGGTCTAAATAAAGACTTAGAGCTTAAAGGCAGAAGCCTCGCAGTGACTCCGGTGTCATAAGAGTCATCGGGTCACATAATGAACTCGCCCACTGCCCCTCTGACAGCTGTTCATTCGGTACCCCAAGAACGACAAACACGTGAAGCCTGCACATGTTGAAGGCATATCTGAAATAGCTGCACATACATGTTTAATGAATCATCTGTGAGTCTGTGCATTACTCGTGGACTAAATATATCAGGAAAAGTATAATTATTCCCTCACTCCATGAGAGACCTCTAGGATGCCATGTGCGATATTCTCATATCACTTTTCTCTCCAGCGCTGATGATGGCAGGGAAAATCTACAGAGGAGAAAGACAAAACGAAACAAAACTTAAGAAAGAAATTTAAGGATTTTTGAACCTGCATGACGGAAAATTTATATTTGTAAACGAGGAAACTAGAATGATGACAGTGTTGTTGTGTTCATTCTTGAAACAATACAGCTTCTTGTCCAGCAAGATGAGAATACAGTAATCATCAATAATACCTGAAGTATAACAAAAATGCTTGAAATTAAATGATTTGCTCTGTTGGGAAGCAGATGGTCTTGAGATTAGGTTGCCTTCTCTTTCTCTCTGATTTCCAGCTACATCCACTGCCATATGTCAATGAAGGCATAACAGCTCCAAAACAAATATCTTTGCTAACAAGTAAAAATAGGAAGTTGGTTTTCACAGAATTAGTTTTACACACTGGTACTTCAATTGAAAAAAAATATCATATAAGTCAGTGTTGCACCAAACAAAAATGTTTTCAACAATATTTAAAGACAACAGCTCCACAGTTCTTTATTATGATTGCAAAAAATAAGTACAACCTATTTTATTACATCCAAAATAGTAAAAAGAAATTGGCTTTGGCTGTGACTCATGGCCAAAGGAGCGACCATAAATACTGTTCATCCCAACAATGTCACTAAAAATCACCACTAATTGTGGTGCTGCTATAACTCAGTTGATTCAGTAATAAACACATTCTTCACAATAACAGTGCCAAGTTCATAAAGTAAGAGCTGTTATTGTGGAACAGCAACAGCAGAAATGGGGTTGTTCTCAGTGACAGCAGCAAATAAAACTTCTGAAATCCAAGAAAGGAGAGGATTACTTATTTCATTTTAGATTAAATAAAAAATAAAACAAATTTGAACAAGAAGTTAAAAAGAAATGTAAATGGAATTGTTCAAAAAGTGCTGCTAACATAATTTAATTCAGCATGACAGAATTCTGAATGGTGGAAACTAGAGCTGGACATTAATCAAGTTTCAGTTTCAATTAATATAGAAAATAGAAAACTCAAGATGAAAAGGTGACTGTGCCACATGACATATTGCACTTGTTTTGTTGCTTATCCATCTATAAAAACATTGAGTTATCTGTACTTTCATATAAACTTTCTTTCATTGCTTGTTCTGTTGTGTTTGGAATACAAAACTGAATTGAGCCGTGGTGCAACATTTTTGCCTTGACGTCCCATCTCTATTTATTCCTCCGCGATTTTCTCACTCAGCAGAGCTTGTTTATCTGTTCAACATGGTGGAGATAGAGTAGCATTCATGTATTTGGCTCACAGAGGGCTGTGTACTGATGAGCCTTTGAGACCACTCCTTGCAATACAAAGCACTTCTAGCTATACAGTAAAGCACTTGATGTACTGTTTGCAAGGTGAAACACAGGGCATGGAATTACAATTTTTACAGATGCAGTGTGGACAGCAAGCGTGCGATGGAGCATGATGTGATGGAACATACAGCACTTGCATTCAGTAAAGACACGGTGTACTGAAACTTGCAATTAAGATTTCTGCAGTAATAAAGCAGCCCTACTGGAAACCAAAAGAAAATAAGGGAGCTTTCATTTTTAGATCTGGAACTTGGCCCTTCTTTAAGATGACAAAGGCTGAAAATGGCCATGAATTAATTTGAGTTTGAGTTTTCTAGAGATCATTTTTCAGGACTTTTCCAGGACGTTTTCCAGATTCACCCACAGATTCCAGCGTCACATAACAAACTGAAGCTGTATAAGTTACAATACTGGTGTGGGCAATTCTCAGGTTAATCTAGCCTTCTAAAAAACAAGATTAAAGCTTGATGACCAGTATCTCTAGCTAGCTCCACCATATCATATTGAACTCAAAATCTATTTATTTCTAACTCTCAGCCATGAACATTGTCTGCTAGCTGTCTTTTTAGTCTGACTTTTATGTAGTGTCTTAATATTATAAATGTATGGTTTATACTTATTTTTTACCTTTACTGACTCTGCTTTTTTATAAATATATTTTGTTGATATACTACTGTTAAAGTAGCCTAATTTTTACTTTACCATGTTTTATTATTTCTTTTTGTCACCATTGTTTTGACTTTTTATATTTTATTCCTTAACTTGCATTATTTTATCTACTCATATTTTATGGCTAAGAGTGCATTAGTTACCAAGTTTATTTTTATTTCACTTCCTATGTTTGATTTTTGTTCGCTAACAAGATAGAAAGAAGGTAAATAATTTTCCAGGACAATTCAAGCGTTTCCAGGACATTTTACCATATTTCCCTCATTTTCCATATGTTTTCCATGACTGGAAAAGTGGTCAATCATTTTCCAGGTTTTCAGGGTTTTCCAGAACGTGTGGGAACCCTGTATTTTACTTTTTTATATTTTACTTTACTATATTTGAGATCTCTGCTTTATTTACTCCTCGTTCCCGGGGAGGAGGAGTAACAGGAAGACCGAGGATGGGAAGGAGCAGTAACCAGTCAGTAGCCATATTATCTATCTAATCTAAACTAATTTTATGTGCTTTTGGTAATTAAAACATGCAAAATTCATACACATTCCATAAACACTGTAGGAAATGATTGGTATCTGGATCTAGATTGGTATAAAAAAGTATCAGCATGGAATTGATTCAACAAAGTCTGGTATCACTCATCACTAAATTTTCAGGATTATGGACCTCTGAGCTATGTTTTGTATGTTTAAATCTCCACCTCTATGTGAAAATAATAATTATCAAATCTAAGCTGAGACTTTAACCCGTAGAGAAAAAAAAACACTTTATATAACCCATAACCTGGTGGAACTGGAGCATTTAGTGCTTATTATCCTTCATGCATGATGGTCTGATGCAGTCAGCGTGGTGCTCTCCCTCCCCCCAGACCAATCATTTCAAACAAAAACACGAGGCTGAGGGGGCGTGGCTACAGAGGACCCGCACACGCGGACAGAAAGGGAAAGCAGACTAACCCTCGCGCGCTGAATAAGAGGTAAGTTCCAATGTTGCTAAGGGAAACGGTTACTATGGTGCAGCTACAAACGGTAGCTTACCAACGACCATTTTGAGGAGTTTTATGGCGAAATTAAAGTCCTTCGACGGGTTAATATGAGCTACTGAACTCTAAAGGTGGCTCAGGTTGTAACTTAAGCTGCCCTGTGTTGTTTTAACACAGCTTATCCTTAAATTTTAGCCTTAGTTGTTTGAAATTCCTGCATTTGCAAGTTTTAGGGTTAGTAACTTCTCACAATTGCAGTAAATACAGTTAAAACCCCCTTGTTTAAGCTTAAATAAAGCGTTCCTTTCTCTCCTCTCCAGTAGTTTTCTTTTAAAGAGAGATAACATTTTAAACACCGCAGCTATGACGTATTTTTTTGTCCGGAGAGCGATAAATTATTCATTTTAAAAGTAAAATGGTGTGACATACAAACGGAGCAACAGGTGATCCTGGTTCCCGGGCAGACGCTTGATTGACAGGCCTCTTAGCCAATCAGCTGTGAGAGAACAGGGAGCGAGCACCAATCGCGTGCGTCCGCAGTGTTCGTATGGGCGTGGCGCCGAGCTGACAGCAGTGCCATCAGCAGTAGATCCACACACGGGTGCACCGAGGACAGAGCAGGGAGTGTTTCTGTGTCTGGGAAGGATTTTCCGTCGCCTTGCCAACTAACGAGAAGGAAATACAACGTGAGTTGAATTACGTGCCGTTCAGACGCTGGAGAGGAACGTTTTTATTTATGTTTCTGCTCAAAGAGGATTGTATTGAATGTCTTATCTGCAGATTGCTTTCACTGGTAGGTAACCAAGGGCATAACGATGCATGCGTCCACCTGTTTGTTAGTCCTCTCAAATCCAAAATTTACCAATACAATATCAATATATTCGCTACTCATTTGTATTTCCAATTCTTTCAGATGTTTATTTCCCTATAATGAAAGCACAAGAGGCGTCGAGGCCCCTGACACAATGACAGAGTTGCATCATGCTGTATAAGATGAATGGATTCAACTTAGTGACTTAATTTTGATTAAGGAATTGGCTTTTTAATCTATATTTGGTAACTTAAGGTATGAAAATAAAGTAATTTTGCCTTGATGCTGTTAAGTAAATGCTTTGACTTTGCATCTAGGTTAAGTCTCAGTCTTGTTGTTGTGGGCTATAGTACATTGCCTTTTCCTGGTCATAAATGTTGTTATTGGTAAATGATGCAATGCCACAAGTGGACTTTGACTGATTATAAATGGACTGTCCTACATGAGGTCACACTGGTCAGTTTCCTGATTCCATTAAATTTCTGAAATGCAAAATTAATTGATAGTATTACTAATTCAGAAAGGGTATTTTTTATGTATTGTACAGCCAAATAGTCACAAAATATGAAAGCCTTAAAACTGATCAAATGTCAAGTGTAGTCTTAAGTTTATCCAACGCTTTAAACACTATGGATGTTTTCAGTGTGACTGCCAAGGTGCAACAGTTAAAATGGTTTTTTGTTGTTCAAAACATTAAATTGTATGTGAAATGGTGACAGGAAATCTTGCTAATGGTTGTTTCACAAATAAAATATATCAGTATGCTTAATAAAAAAACCATTTGTAATGCCCATCTAACATTGCTGCTATAATGGTGGATGCTAGGGCAGGGAAATATAGAGCAAAGAGTCTTAGTATTTGTCAGATACCTGGCAATACCCATTGTGTAGGTGCCTAGTTCCTACCTAATTTTTACAGATGCTTTATGTCTGGCATTATGTCATCTATCAAACTCTTTACTGGTTTTAACTTTTATTTCTTTCTCAGTTTTTGTTGCTTTTACTGCAGCGATTGTATTTTTATTTTCTGTATATTTATATAGACATTGGATTTTTTTTACAACTACTTTATTACCCCTGTTTATAGATAGATAAAATACTTTATTAATTCCTTTGGGGAAATTTGGGATGTTATACATTGCGGTTGTTACTGTATATCCTGTCAGTCTGTTCTTTGTGGACCATGTTGGGTAGCATGTCTTTATGAATGTAAGGACAAAAAGTGCTATAAAAATGAGGCTTAGATGAGTTGACATGGGCACTAGCAATTGCAATCCAATGTATGTCCTGAATTTCTTTAAATCTTTAACTATGAATTGTGGATTTTTCAATACAAAATATTCGTACAGTAACTTACTGAAAAATATCAAGATTCATTCATCTTTTCTAATAACTGGAATATGTATATTTTTATTCTTATAGTAACACACTAATGAAAAAACAAAAAAAACTACCATATGTGGAAAACATTGATATCACATCAAAATGCCCCCGTTAATCAAAATAAACTAAATTATAATCCATATATTGTTGGCCATCTGTTACAGATGACTAAATGTTTTAAATAAACCACCTTGGGGTAAAAAAGCATATCACTGCATGGTTTTTACTGTAAACAATCTTTTTGTGGAGCATTACTGTATCTACATAAACATACTACATCAACAAAAACTACCTTCTCTTACCCCCTTCTTAAATAAAAACAAATAGATATCTGACATTTCGTATATAGTCCAGCCCTAATACAAAATTCTTTTAAAATGCCTTTTTAGTGCTTTCATACTATTTCAAAAACAAAAAGTTTTATATTTAAAATCAGACATATGCACCAATGGTTCATGTCAGGGTTCTGGTGATACACTTTGACTCAGTCTGGTATGACCAGTAGCTTAAGGTGGGTTAAGTTGTCAAACTTCTGATTGATTTTGTTATGTAAGTTACTCATTTTGTTGACTTTTCTCTACCTGTTCTACTTCTTTACAGTTCTGAGGTCATACAAGTCAACGTACAGTATCTTAAACAAACAGAAAAGAGATTATCTTTGGAATCATTCTTGAGGGCCCAATAGTTTCTCACTTATTTCAAAGTTAGTTTAAATGTAAATGCCTCTGTAAGTCTCTCTTTCATCCAGAATAACATGCAATATGTTTTTAGGTCATCACTGCAGCCGTTCTGGAATATTATCAGCTCTGAGGATTATTTCCAGACAAGTGGATCAAATCTCCTAAATCACCAATCCTTCCTCATGAGGAAAGATGGGGAACGGATTGTCAGAGCAACCAGGCTTCATCTCAAATATCCCGTTCTTCCAGTCGTTCCACATCGCCATCCTCGGGCTGGACTCTGCAGGAAAGACCACTGTTCTGTACAGATTACAGTTCAATGAGTTTGTGAACACTGTGCCCACCAAAGGTTTCAACGCAGAGAAGGTCAAACTCTCCCTGGGCGGGCACAGGACTGGCACTTTCCACTTCTGGGATGTAGGCGGTCAGGAGAAGCTTCGCCCCCTGTGGAAGTCGTACACACGATGCACAGACGGCATCATATTTGTGGTGGACTCTGTGGACGCGGAGCGCATGGAGGAGGCTAAGACGGAGCTCCATAAAATTGCAAAGACGTCTGAGAACCAGGGGGTGCCCCTGCTGGTGGTGGCTAACAAACAGGACTTGAGGCACTCGTTGGGACTTGCTGAAATTGAGAAATTGTTGGCGCTGAAAGAACTAGGCCCTGCCACCCCCTGGCACCTGCAGCCAGCCTGCGCCATCATCGGAGATGGACTCAGAGAAGGCTTGGAGAAACTCCATGACATGATCCTCAAGAGGAGAAAGGTGCTCCGGCAGCAGAAGAAGAAGAGATAAAGCTGTCACGAGAAGGACTTGTGATTGCTTTTTTTTAAGTGAAGGAAACAAGAAAAGTCCCCCCTTCTTGGTGCAGAGCCAGATATATTATGCTGAGTTTTATCAGTCCAAAAATTGAGATGAAGGATTCCCAGCCTTGGTGTTGAAATGGTGCTGTTGATCAGGAAGTGACACATAAAAAGGAATACAGTATGAAGATGAGACAGTTTCAGACATGTGTGGATGTGTTTATGAAGAGATTTTTATGGATCTTTAAGCACTGATGGTTTGGTGGTTGGAAGGGTGATAGAAGTTAAGGATGCTGTATGTTTCTTGAATGGCTTTCTAAACATTTTTACCAAAAATAATTTAAGAGAAGTTTTCACTAGCTGAAGGGTGAATTGGTGAGCGATTGAAGGTGGATACACCAGGGGGTTCAATGACAGTTAATTTCACTGTTTTATATGTGATTAAAGTTTGTTATTTTTTACACTGGATTTCCATTGTTAAGAAAAAGTATTATCCTACATTGTTCTTGATTTGTTTGCTGGCTTATATCTCTCATTTTTAAGAGCACTTTAGATTGTTACTTCATGTGAAGTTTACAAGTTTGAATAGAGCATATGTGTTGGATTTTCACTGAAATGTTTGGGCAGAAATACAACAGATGCTACTGTAGTTATGCATAATGTTTTGCTTAATAAAGCATATTTAGCGCAATGTTGATGCTGAAGGGTATTATTATGACCGCTTTGTTATTTAAAATGCATATATTTAATGATATCAGAAACACTTTTTTTAATCCCCAAGGGGAAATTTGGTTGTTTCTGTTGCTCTTATACACGCTAAAGCAGTAGGAATATCAAATAGACATTAAAATAAAAGTATAGCATAAATTAAAAGAGCAAAATTACAGCATTTAAGTTATAACAGCTGTCTCTTAATGAAGGAACAATAAAATATATAAAAGTGAGACTTTGAACAAGGCCAAATTATTTACACTTTTGATATTAACAGTAAGTACAATACGAATATAAATACACTGTTTAACACTGAGAACATTGCATTTGTTTAAGGGGAATATACTGTTTTCAAAGTTAAGTTTGTTGGGTTGATAGCTTCCCTCTGCATTAATGAGTGTGTTTAAGTACGTGGGGAGTGTTATTTAAACAGACAGCACGTGAAACAATCTGTCAGTGTGACCTTTTAAGAAGCCATTAAATCATAAATTCTCCCTGTGTCTCTGCTGAAAAGCTGGCATTACAGGAGCTTCATCACGTGGAGAAGACCCGAGGTGTTCTTGAAAAACAAAGTTAAAGCAGCAGCACATCGTCAAGTCAGTCTTGACTCAGCATTATTTAAAAACCCTTTGTTTTATTTGTCAGGATTTGGACATTTATTGTGTCAAGTCTGAAATAAGGTTGTTGGGTTTTAACCTTGATAAGACATATTAAAACAGCACAATATTTTATTTTAATGATCTATAGATGCAGACAGCTCTACAGATATTTGGTTTTGACCATATAACACATAACTGTAATTCATAATAATGCAGGCATCTGAGTCAATTGGTGGTACTCAAAACAATAAATGATAATAAATAACGCAATATTTGTTTCAATAGACCATTTTTGCTGCTATATCACTGAATTCTTTTTCAAGGCTTTAGTTTTTTTTCTTATTAATGTTCAAAATCCAAATCAGGAAATCACATTGAACAGAGACAGGGTTTTATCCTGGTACAGTCGTGTAGCATCACTGCACTGAAATGTTGATTTGCATCGTCGCTTCTGTTTCTTAGTAAATCTGCTCTGACTTTTGAGTTGTTTCAGGTTAGTCACATCTTTATCACGTATTTATTTAATGAAATCCCTACGTGTAAACTAAAGAGGGGGCAAGATATGTCGGAAGACACGACAAAAAAGCTTTTTTAAAATTATTTTTTGGGCATTTTTGTGCCTTTACTGATAGAAAAGAGAGGTTCAGAGAGAGTGGATAGACCTGTGAAAGGGGGCAAAAGAGAGTTGCGGAGGACACTCTCCAAACAGGCCACAGGCTAACACAAATTAAACCACATGTATGAATCATATTGTTTTACCTTATATCTTAATTTATGTTTCAAAAACTCAATAAATTGCTGAGCCCTACTTAAAACCTTATGTTTTCCTTCACTTCCACCTGCCATTTCCTGTCCTGGTGACAGGTGACAATGCTGTTGGCTGTGTCTTACACCAAGGGTGGGCAACTGGTGGTCCTCCTGTAGCCCTCCAGTCAGTGTTAAATATCCAAAAAATTATGTTCATGAAAAAAAAAACATGACAAAATCTACCATGACAACATCAAATATTGCAATATTTCTACAACGATAGAGCTGTAATTGGCTGTTATAGACTTTGTGCAACTCTCTTTAATGCATTTGTCAAAATAGAAATACAAATGAAAGTAAAATATATTTCAATAACCACAAAAGTTGTGTACAAATGGCTAAAACAGCCCTAAATTTTGTGTTAAACTCATTGGATTAAGTACTACTTCTTGCATATGATTTTAAATATATAAAAAAGCCAATAATTCCCTGCTTTTGTCAAAGTTTGAGTAATTGCAATCTTTAAGTTCAGGGCACACTTCTAATTGACATCATTTGGCCCTCTTGCACGAAGGACAATTTTAATGTGGCCCTCTTGGCAAACAAAACTACCCGTCCTTGTCTTATGCCATATACAGCAGCGCCCAAGACAATCCTTGCAGATTATAAAAGCCTAACATTTGAACAACAATCCAGTCCCTTCACAGTCATATAAAACTCTTAAATGCCCCCCTCTGTAGGCAGCCTCAGTTGATTAAAGGGTTAATAGATGGCCTGATGCATCACAGAGCACACACACAGTCCTCAAAGACTGAAAATGTTGTCAGTCGAGTCTGGAGGCTGGAGGCAGGACCCAGTACGACAGGCCGGGACAGGAGGCTGTGCAGTCAGGGGTGTTGCTGAGTATTTTAGGACTGTGCTGGGCGTGTATCTGCCTTGTGCATTAACACCATTTGCTCTCCCATTCCTTTGAAACAATCAATGACTGTGGGCCCAGCAGGCCTGTGAGTGGCAGCTGGCCGTCTAAAATAAACTGCAGATTGGTTCGTTTGCATTGCTCACAGGCTGAATCGCCAAACATCCCCTCCACATAAATATCTGTTCCAGTTAAAATGTGATAATTATGACCTTGCCGTGGGGATTATGGTGCTGCGTCTCAGAGGGGTTATTGCATTTAAAAATAGATAAGACGTGTCCTTAATGCTGGTTTTCACACAGTTATAGGACTCCAAGGGCTCAGTAAATGCTGTTTTAACCCCCTTTCTGGCTTTTAAGGATTTTTTTTTTAATCATTAAAAGCAGCGGGGAGGCAAGTGAGTGAGAAGGAATGAATCTCGAGAGTCCTGGCTTGATGTGAACGTCAAGTTGATGTTGGCAGCTCCCCAGAATTGCCCCAGTTTTGTCACACATTGATGAATCATGTTTTTGTGCAGGAGCCAGGTGCCTCTTCCTGTATTGTATGCCAAGGAAGGAAACTTATAAGGGCAAAGGTATATTCACATATTTCCTGATTTGACTTTCTTTTGTCTGTAAGCCAGGTCAGCTCTTAGTGTATGTAAATCAATTCAGATGTCCTGTTCTGCTTTCCTTTTACCTCAGACCTTTTCTTTTGATCTGCCAAAGCACTTACAAGGAGGTGACTGAAAAGTAATTTGTTAGCAGATTGAAAAATTGTACTGCCTTCCCTGTGCTACATCCTTTGGTGGCTGAATTTAAAACACAAGAAGTTACACAAATATTCATATTGTTTGTAATAAATGACTCAATAACCCCTAGTTAATGAGAGGACAGATGAGTGAGTGACAGTTGGTTAACCCACACCAAACTGACATAGCAACTATGTCATGAATTAGTAATTTGTCAGCTGCTAACCAGTGAAACACTGCATATTGTTTTGCATTTGAATAAAATTGCATACAGTGCACGCATAACATTTTAACAAATTCAAAACTCTATGATCCAATAGTTATACACACATCTGTACATAGGGATGGGAATTGATAAACAATTCTAGTAAAGGATGGATAACAACTTCCTCAAGGAATCAATGTCATTAGTGTTTTTGCATAACAGCTCCTTTTTGGAATTCCCTCCACTTAGTTCTGCATGCCTTAGAAAAACAAAAGACATCCCTTTCCAATCAGACAGTCAGCAGAAATGACAATAAAGAGGTCAAAATGTAATCATTGCAGACAGGACACAGAAGCAGCCAAAATTGTGGCTTAATTTTCAACAAACGGACAATTACCACAAAACGTTTAGTGGGTGGGAACACCAGCAACTTCAGAGGTATTCAACTATGACATGCCATTGTTGCCACTGAAAACCTGTGTGGGCCAGCTTTTCCCCCACAGAAAATTCAGGGGAATGGATACAAGAATTTAATCATTATGCAGAATTGATAGTGACACTGGTATCAGAAAAAAATCGTATCAATTCGCATCCCTATCCGTAAATATTCTTCCATTTATCCAAAGTTATTTCACCAGCAGCCCAGTGCAGCAACCCAGCTGCTGTCATTTACAATATGACTGTTTTATGAAGGTTAATTAATGTTTTTACTCATTTTTTCCCTTGATAACTAACACTGAATTACTCATTTGTTGCTTTGTACCTAAGCCAATTTTTTGTAGGTTCATTGGCTGCTAGCTCACATTTGTTCCTTGTTTAGCAAGCATTTTGTTACTTACTCACCACAACACACTTAAAAGCGCCATTTTTTTTTGTAGGTCAGATAGCAGCAAGATACTCATTAGGAAGTTGCTCTATCAATTTATGTGTAGGCCAGTTAGTGGATAGTCATTTCATTCTTTCCTTGGTTATTATTCAGGTAGTTCCTTATAGGTCTGTCACCTTATACTCAATACTTGAATATCTATTCATACTTGGGAATAAAAAAAATATATACACCGGACTTGAAAGATGTAAATATACCATTTTTTTGTGTTGGTCAATTGGTAGTAAGTTACTCATTATCAAGTAGCTCAGCCAATGTTTGTTTCCTTAGCAGTGAGTTACTTTCATTACTTTATAATTATGCCAGTTGTCTGTGGGTTTATTTTTATGGAGCTAAGCATTTTTTCTTGGTTATCAATCAGTTAGCTCCTGATAGGGCTGTCACCTAATACTCTATTTTTGAATATCTGTTCAAACCGGGGGGTAAACTGAATATTCAAACTGTAAATATACATTAAAATTGAAAATAATACAACAACATATTAGGGCACCTAGGGCAGTGACAGAGGGCACTCCCAGCACAACCTTTTAATCTTCTCGACATCAACAATGAGGAAATATGGCACTAGAAAATGGAGGACAAGCAAAGCCACTCTGAGCGGACAATATAACTCCCAAACATCTGAGGAGCACCGCGTGTGAAAGCACTTTGGGCTCCACACCACCAATGGCAAAATAACTAAGACTGGGCCGTGTGTCAATAATGTGCAAAGCAGCTGGTCCACTCCTCATCCATGACAAATCCTTTACCCTTTCGCTGGCCTTCCACCCATTGCAGTCAAGCAGCGCCTCGTCAAGTGCTCAGTCCCATGCGACTGCATCCTGGTCGGCAGCCCCCATGCCAGAGGTGCGGAAAAAAGGCCATCAAGGACAAGATTGCAAGATTCATATGTAAGGACATCCAGTCCACCTGTGTGGCCCACAGAGAGGTAAATATTAAAATAATACAAGTATAATAGAAATGCTTTGTGTCTGTGTTTTAGCCAGGCTGATAAAATGTCTTCAGATATTAGTGTATGATCAGAAACTGTTTGAGTTTGATTCTTGGTAAAAGTGACAGCCCTAGTTCCTTGTCAGTTACCAAATCACTATGCCAGTTTCTGTGTAGGTTAGTTAATGCTTAACTTGCTCTGAGCTTCCCATTGTTTACTTTTCACCTCTGCCAATTTTGTGAAAGGTTTTAGCAACTGGTTACACATTTTTCTTTGTTATATAAGCAGTTAGTTACCAATTAATCAACTTGTGACTATGGAAGGTTTACATTCTGCTAATGCTTCCTCACTCTTAACCTTGTAACCATGCCAGTTTTATTAGCAGTTAGTTTCTTAATCTTCATTAGCACCATCTATGCTACTGTTTCAAGCAGTAACATTTTCTTCTTTGTAACATTCCACCTCCACCGCCATGGAGACAGTACGGGGGGATGGGTTGACCCTCCATTTGCTCTTTTTCCAGAGATAACATCAGAGGCTAAATATCAGGGAGAGGGGAGCACTCAGTTTCAGCAGGGGATAGTTGGGCTGATTGTATGTGTCTACTTTTGTGTGCATGCAAAACACACACGTCACACTCTCTCCTTCAAGCCCGTATCACACTGAGCTGACTCGAATATGACGCTCTCAAAGAAGTAATGTGAGCATCACAAGTTGAGATGTTGACAGAGCTTTAGCGCTTTAGCATAACTGCACTGCGAGAAAGGCTTTTCTAACTATGCCTCTGTTAAAATGCTTTAGCAGTTACTTACCAAGTAACTATGCTAATCTTATGTTTGTTTTATAGCAGCTGATCCAAGTTTGTTCCTTAGTTGTCTACGAGCAGGTGGTTACACATTCTTACCTTATAACTACGTCAGTTTTGCGTAGGCTAATAAGCATGTAGTTTCCCATCTGATCCCTCTTTAACTGGTGTTTATGTACTCATAACCTCATAACTCTGCCAATTTTATGTTGGAGAAGTAACTTATTACTTCGTAGTTATGTCATTTTTGTGTACCTTGTGCAAATATCTACCAAAAACTGTATTACCTGGGGTGCTGGTTTGGCAGAGCAAGTAGCAACCATGCACATAGCATAAATCAAGGTTCTTGCCTTGTGCAGGCGGCCTGGATTTGATTCCCATCTGAGGCCCATTTACCGTGTATTACCCCCTGCTCTCTCTTCCTCTGTCCAGGTCTATCAGCTGTCTCTACACTATCAATAAGGGCAAAGAATGCTTAAAAATACATTTTACCTTTAATGACTAACATTGATATGCTAAAAACAACCAAAATTTGCTCCTTTTCCTGTAACATCTTTGAATTAGGGTGAATAAATCTCTCTGGGCCATCCATTAACCCATTAACCTCGCATGGTGTGCTTGGCAAGAAAACACTCCAACCCACACAAAATAAAAAACACTCAGAGCGTCATGTTTGGAGGAGCTCATCCAAACAAGAATACCCGCCCATTAATGCTTTCATACTGTACTGTCGCCTCAGGCAGGAACGGGTTTGTCAGTTATTTTCCAGGTTGAGAGGCATGCAGCTGAATTCTGTACAAAGTGTCCCGCTGTGAGAACACGAGGGATTTTTTTTTTCTACACCATATGACAGAGCTCCAAGTGGGGAGGAGCATTTGGTCTAAGTAGGATTTCTCTGCGCCTTAAATTCCCATGACAGAGTTTCTTTTAATGATATCTCAGAGTTCCTCAACAGACACACCCGTAAAAAAAAACTCCCTACATGGGAACTCAAGTTATCAAGGAGTCTCATGCATAATTTAATTTCATGTTTGGCTCATCATTCTGAAGTAGCGCAACTTTTTTGAAGTAGTTTGAAATGACAAATGGTTGCACCCATACTACAACACCAGTGAGCCTCAGCCACTGTTGCCATGGAGGTTTGTTACTGAACGCTTTGTTGTTGTGAGATCAGTGTCAATGCTGCACACTGGTTGCTGGATTCCTCTTAAATTGGCCTAGATTCTGTAATCTTCAGCTCACGTGCAGATAATAAAGCATATTCAATTTTGAAGCTGTCTCATTTGATGAATTGCTGTGTAGTGCTTCTGTTTTTGTTTTTTTTTCTCAGAAACACGTGCCTTTGACTTTACATTTTCAAACATGTTTTGCACAGGGGATTAAAAAAGGAGAGTTTCAAGTGATAGCAATCATTCAATGTTTACTGTGAAAACTGAGACAACCTTTGAATCCTAAATTGATACACCAGATAGACAGTTTTCATATATCTTTCACTAGTCCATCAGGGCAACAGCCCATAGAAAGTGTTTGGGAATAGGCAGAACCTTTTGAAAGCAAATCCAGCAGGTGATTGGACGATTATTCCGTCAATCACATTCATAACAGTCCAATCAGTAGTAGGCAGGTGCTTGTGCCAGTTTAAAATACAACGTTTTAGCCATTTGGTAGCACAACCCTGATTAATGCATGTTGGAAGTAGAATTAAAATGCTTTCAGTGTTGTTTGTTTTTCATTTATTAAAGAAAAGAGGTCTAGATGTGACAATACTGTTACTGAAAATTAGCATCAATGCTAATCTCTGTACAAGCAGTCACTGCTGTCGTCTTGCTCGTAGCTCCTCTTCCTATAAAGGATGCTAAAAAACCCCAACAAATTGATCAGAGAAACAAATGGATCAATCAGTCAACACATTGATTGCACTGTTTTTTATTAAAATCTTAAAATTTCCCAGCCCTGATATCTAGTTTATATTGTTATTAGTCTATTGTCATTTTAAGCTAAACAAAATGGAGATTGATTTGCTTGCATACAATAACTACAAGTGCTCCGCCAAGGCATTTCTAACACTGTCAGACGAGTTGTCAAAAATGTGTGAAAGTGCCCTATCATGCACTTTTAACAAATCCTTTAAACATTTCTGGAACCCCATCAGGATTCAGATCACCACCAAAATCTAATCACTTCCTTCTTGTGCCACAACCAACATTTCCTGTCATCTAAAGTCACCAAAAACAGAAATTATTGAGTTATCAGCAAAAATGTGGAAAACCACCCTGTCTCACAATGTAAACATTTTTTTTATTCCTGGATCTGCAGCTGTATTGAGATCACCACAAAAATCCAAAAGATTTTTCCTCATGTCATGAACTATGTTCCCTTAAAAATGTCATGAAATTCAGTTCACAACATTTGGAGTTATTCTGTTAACTAACAAATGCCTGCAAAAACATAACCTCCTTGGCAAAGGTAATAAAAAGAAATCCCATGACTAGCCACAAAGGTAGAAGAGCTTGGGTTTTAGCCGGTGAGTGCTTTAAAGTATTTTTATTGTTTTTCTTTTGGGAGAGACACAGACAATTTTAAATTCAGCAACAAGACATGGGGGCTATTTTGGCAGGAGTGGTAGGACTCATGGTCCCAGTGAGATTCATTAAAGTAAAATTTAAATAATCCCTGGCTGGAAACAAGGTGAAAATAAGTGCAATGTGGGAAGAGAAACAGGACATGAGAGTATGTGTGCATGTGAGACACTATGTGTAAATGTCTGCTTTGACCTTGGATTTTATGGCACACTTTTAAAGACTGCACTCCACATTAACACCCAGACACAATGAGGGAATTTTATGAATCTCAAGCCGCATTTAGAGTTGAAACATGAATAAAGTGTAAATAAAGCTGCTGGAAGAAGAAGCTACGGTTCAAAATGCACACCATGAAGTTACTTTTCCACACAGCCATGACGCATTAATGTTAAATTTGCCATAAATCAACCCCCAGCGGCTTCTCTTTTTCAGCTGAGTTTAGAGATTCATCCAATTGTGTACTTAAAAAAGGCGACATTGCAATGTATGCATACTTCCGGCCTGCTTATTATGCAAGGTTATCATGACGGGATTCATTTTTCTTCCCCCCAGTCTATTGAGAGCGAGTGGCCTATTTACATGTGAATTCCTCCTGTAGCCCTGAAGCCTCGCTCAAAGTAGCGAACGGGGCCACCTGCAAGGGGAGAGAGGGGAGATGAGGAGGGGGGAAGACACTGTTTGAGGAGCTGGAGAAGTGCACTCCTGTTTTCTTTGGTGCAGAGAAGAGAAGCCGGTTTCATTAATCCTCAGGATCCATGGAGACAGAGAGGGGGCTTAGGCAAAGTGAAAACAAACACAACAGGAAGACGCTTTTTTAGTCAACTGAGAAACATTTTTACTGAGAGATGTGATTTCTGTTTGACATTTTCTTCCACTGTTGAGTCAATTTTCTGCTCTTGGTTAAAAAAATGTACAAGGGATGTCACAGTGGACAAAAAACTTGGTTTCAGTTCAGTTTTCAGTTTTGGAATCACGTTGTAGTTCATTTTTTGCAACCTCCTTGTGAGGGTTTGTGAATCCAGGCACTTAGTCATACCAAAAGGTTAAAATGAATAAGTAACCTTGAAAAAATCTGATCTGCAGGAGACTCAAGTCGACACATTAAAAGGTAGATGTGCAATCTGCTACTTGTCATCAAGACCAGTGGTTTTCAAACTTTTTTGCTCCAGGCACACCGAAGATCAAGCCAAAATCTCATGGGCACACGTTATTCAAAAAAGCCTCTTTGACAGCAGTTTGAGGTTTTTCTGTACTTATCTAACAAAGTTACCACAACTTCAAAAAAGGTATAAAAAACTAAATGTTTAAGATTGGATATAGTTAAGTTTCTTCTTTCTCTTGATTTTACCTTTGGACACATCATAATGACTTTCTATTTAAGCTCTAAACTAACCTTGAACATACCATTTCATACCCATATATAAGCATGTTGACTTGGAGAAGTATTCTTCACTCTACCAATTTCAAAATAAATTTTGACACTGTATTAATATTTTTCAGACTTAAGAGTTATCAGAGATTTTTTTTTCCAAGTTGACAGTCAAAAGGTATTGCGTTTTGGTTTAATCTGATGCTCAATGTTGATGCTCTTGGAGCCTGATCGTTCTTGAGCATGGATAAACACAAATATATTTTCATACATATGAGAAATTGAAGTATGGAAATTCCCATGTCACATCTGGGCTTAGCTCAAGCCCTCATCACATCATTGGAGAACCACGAATCTAGACAATATCAACAATATGCATAACAAGTTGCAACAGCATTTTGATTTTTTAGTAGGCCAAAGTGGCTTTACTTTTTCAGTATACACTCAACATGCACTTCACACAGGTACACCTTTGCCTTTACCTGCTTAGACCCATTTTGCCTCAGAACTGCCTTAACTCTTAATGGCATAGATTCAAAAAGGTGCTGGACACATGATTCAGCGATTTACTCCATACTGACATGACAGCATTAAAGATTTGCTGCAGAATTGATGGCTGCACATCCATGATTACCTTTACTGTTCCACCACATCTAAACGGTGCTCTTTGGCATGTTGGATTAATGTCGAATGTATTGGATTAAGGTCTGGTGACTACGGAAGCCCCTGGGATTATTTGTGAATTAGTTGTCATTTTCAAGAAACCAGTCATGCATGACACAGCATGTTATCTTGCTGTACGCAGCTATAAGGGTCACCAAGCTCTGATGCTCCAAAACTAAAGGTATTATGGTACATAAAATAAGTGGATAGAGGAGGAAAATGCAGGCAAACTCCTGCACACCGTCACTGATCTTTGCAATGCATTGTTACCTCAGCCAAGTGGGTTATGTCTGAATGTCTCTCTGTTAGCAAAATAACTCAAAAAGGTATGTTCAGATTTAACTTTTATGACATTTAGTGGACAAGTTGGTCATGGCACAAGGAAGAAATAATCAGATTCTGGGTTCGGAGTATAGATGTGGATCCAAGAATGTTTTAAAAGATTTTCTTACATTGTGCAGTTTTCCACATTTTGGGTAATAACTCTTCTAAGAATGTCAGAAATACCTCAGCGGAGGTTTGTGCTCTCAGAGCATTTCTAGTTGCCAGTGAGTATCAAGGCAACTTTGACTGCGTACTGGAGTGTATCACCAATTTAATTAAAGAAGTAGTTACCCAACATGGGGTGTTAAGGACTTTTATTTTTGTTATTGTGATATAAAAATGAGCTAACATTGCTTTGATTTTTTTTCAGGTATAATTTCAAATTTTAAAATGATACCAAGATGTCAGTTTTATTCAAGAATATTTGTAACTTTCAGGAACTGGAAATGTCTGAATGACTGTAACATGAATCCTTGGTGAAGCACCTGTGAGTGGTTAGGATATTGGTGGACTTCAAAAGACAACTCACAACCACATCTGAGGGCTCAAGCTGCTCTGAACTGCAGAGGAAGAATGACTGAATGATGTAATAATTCTTTTTAACTCTCCATAATTCAGATTTAGTTTTCCTCAAGAGTGTCTCTTTGCAATATGATAGGCAAAAAGTGCACATGAGGGTCATGGTGGGTGGCTGTCTTAAAGCAAAAAACTCTGACAATAGCGAAGGAAGTCTGTGTTCTGCATCCAAGGTGAAGTCAGATTAAGTTACTGAAACACTCGGACACATCAAACATCCTCTCACATGCTTCAAGTCAGCGTTAACTTAGTAGAGCCGCAGGACTGAAGTAAAACTTTCTAACATTTTTATACTTTTCTTGCTGCTAAACAGGTGTGGAGGACAAAATTCCAGCAGTTGCATGAACTCAATCCCTGTAAAAAGATGTCAGTGTTTTGTACCAGAAACGTTCAGGTTTACATCTAAATTGAATTCAGAGTATCATTCATTTACATAACAGGAGGCTCTGATAGCATGCACATGGGAGATAAATCATCAACCGCGGTCATCTGACAGTGATTTAGCTTTCAATACTCTTCATAAACAAATGTTGGCATGTACGTGCAGCTAACAGATCCACTCTCACATGTTCTTCATTAACTCCAGCTCCTCTTCTGACTACTCAAGTTCAACAGTCAGGGTGTAAACAAGAGAGTGCATGAGAACGAAAAGTTCTGAGGGAATGTCTTTACTGTCGAATGCAGCTACACCTGAAGGTCTAAAAGGTCAGGCAGTAGGTAATGTAATTGCTTTTGACCTAAAAAAGGTGATCTTCGGTCTGTCAGAATGAAAATGTCCCGTGTGCAGTTCCTGGAAGTAGCACAGCTGATGGTGAACTTTTCATCAAACTTCAGCTGTCCAACTTATTAAGAAAACCAGTTCACTGTGCACACTAAGGGTTAAAAAAAAAAAACTGATTCAACGTCATTATCATTGCTTACTGGTTGGAGAACTACTTCTTGACAAAGGCCCACAATACTATTAAGTCTCGTCTTTAACCCAGCCACTTGTCATAGGCCCGAAAGACTTCTACTTCCTGGATGTAAACAAGAATGCATCTCATAGCACAGATAGGTTTGGCAGTGTTTTGGTTTGTAAAATACATCTATGGGAATCCAAATTGTTATAGTTTGTCTTGATGCTTAACAATTCCCTTATCAGTTCCTTCCACTTTGTCCTGTATGCCTTGTAAATCAAGAATTTCTGGCTCTCATCAGAGGAAGTCAGCAAAAATGACGACAAGGAAGTCAAAGATATGATCATGGTGGACAAAGTGGTCAAAGTTGTGGCTTAATTTTAGATAAAAGACAAAGCAATGTTTAGTGGACAGACACACCAGCAATTTGCAGAAGCATTCATCCATACAGCGAAGCACTGAATATAATAGAATTGAATCAATAAGCATCGATAATGGCATAAGTATCAATAAAATCTTATGAATTCCCATCCCTCAATATATTGAACTGTCTATCTGGTGTGTCATGTAAGTATTATTTTGCAAGGCTCAAATACACACAGCAAATGCACTCTCTCTTACACCCTTTTCACAGGAAATGGAAATGCTGCAACAAAGCTCCGTCACCATTACGACACAAGAAATGAAGGCATGGGAGGGAGGTCGACACAGCACGTACTTCACGTACTACACACAAAGGCGGACACACACACTCACAGCACCTCTGTCTCCTGCTGAGTCTGTATGCTCCTCACAAATATTTTGCCTCTGATACTACCTCTGGAAATATAGAAAATGAGGGCTCAACTTGTTCAACTTAGGGAGTCATAGGGACATTCACAGAAGGCCAAAAAAAGGGGCGCAAATATTGCTACTTGAAATGGCAGCACGAGTAGGGTTCATGGTACACACATGGCATCACCAGAGAACATAATTAGGAGCTAAATCATGAGCTGAAGCTAATGAAATGGTTGGATGCTGTCTGACAGAGCAAATAAGAAAAATAAGTTGGAGAGTGAGCTTGGGGCTGCATAGGTAAACCAAGTTAAGGCCAGCACTAAAGCTTTAAACTTGATTTGTTGCTCTGGCTCTCTGATATACCTTGAATGGGGCAAAAGGAAAGGTTCTGCCAAGGACAGGGAGAGGTTGTGTCATTTCAAAAAATGTTACCAGCTCGAAAAAAGAAACACTGTAAGATGCCTGAGATTATATTCTGACAAATGTCACCTTCAGGCCTTCGAGCAAAACAAGCCCTGGTGGTCATCTGAACAACAGGCACAGATAAATGTAAAATTATGAGACAAGTACAAACTGCTGTGTGCTGTGGCCTTGTAAGGGGACATACTGTATATCTCTCTGTCATCAACAAAACAAAACAAAAGGATATGCTGTATTCATTTATAAAGGGACCCATTACACACACCAGCTCCATTATTAGGTACAACTTAGTAGTACTGGTTCTCACCTCCAGTCTTCAGAACTGTCTTAACTCTTGGAATTGATTCAACAAGGTGCTAAAGACATTCCTGAGAGATTTTGTCCATATTGACATGTAGAAGGGGACAGACATGGTCAGCAACAACACTCAGGTAGACTGTGGTGTTAAAGATAAAATATCCCACACACCATTACACCACCAGCAGCCTGAACATTTGATACAAGGCAGGATGGATCCACAATCTGTTCTTCTGTCAAGACCACTTTGTCAAGAAAAGACACCAGAGCAGGACCTTAACTTAATTTGCAGTTATTTAAATTTAGCGTATTTGTAATTATTTATGTAACAATTTATTAGTAGTTCATAATAGCTTTATTGCAGATATTTGAATTTGGCTTTATGGCTCTGATCGGGGCTCTCCCTGCCCTTCCAAGAGTCGATTGTGGAAGTCTTAGGAAAGCCACAAGTCTCATCTATTTTCCTTTCGCCTACAAGGAAAACATGAGGCAGGGAGAGAGGCAGCCAAAGTACACCTTGGAGCAAGCGTCAATGACTGCACGACAATGATTAGGTCAGAAAATGGTGTAAAAAAGGAGCTCAGGTGGAGGAGAGTTGCGAAGCAGCTTGCAATGGGAGCAGCAAAGAGTACGCAGGCTAGAGCAGCTTGAAAAGGCGGTCTTTGTGCATTTAGCCAATGGCAGCTTAGAGGTCATCAGCTGGCTGTCAGCAGTGGCGGGCTAGCTTTGTATCAGCTATTAAATAATGGATTGCTGGCAAGATAGCAACCTTGACTTCATGTCTTGCTAGAACTATTGTTATGCTCATTTTGTCTGATTTTGGTGACCCCATGCAAGTTGTGACCTCAGTTTGCTAATCTTATCTGACAGGAGTGGCATCCAGTAGGTTCCTCTGCTGCTGTATCCCATCTGCTTCAAGAGTAGACATGTGCATTCAATAATAGTTACCTGCATACCTTGGTTGAAACAAGTGATTTCTGAGTTGAGATCTTGTGCCACTCTGGCCATTCTCCTCTGACCTCTGGTATCAAGGCATTTTTACCCAGTGACTGCCAATCACTGGATATTTTCGTTTTTTTGGACCAATCTCTTCAAATCCTCGAGATGGTTGTGCAGGAAAATCCCAGCAGATCAGCTTTTCTGTAATACCCAGACCAGCCTCTCTGGCACCGCCAAGCATGCTTGGTTACTGAACATGGATTCTCAGAAGCTAAGTTTGAACTTCACTGGGTGTCTTGACTGTGAATTGCTGCCATGTGATTGGCTGATTATCTATCTGCACCTTCGTGTAATCTGCGTGTTTATTACAAAAAAATGTATTGTGCATGTATTTAAAAAAGGATCAAGTCAAGGCTGCTGCTCTGGCGGAGTGGGTAGCAATCATGCATATGCTGTAAAGTTTATCCAGTATTCACTGTCTCTCACTCTCAAATAAAGGCATAAAATCCCCTCCCTTCCAAAAAAATGGTCCAGTAAAATGTCAAGGACAAAGAGAAGTGTGTCAGTTAATTAAAATTATATCTACTTGAACTGAGCAACACTGATTTAAACTCTAGCCTGAACCAAAATCTGACAAATTGTTTCCTTTGGCTTGTCAACACTCTGCAGTCACTTGGACTCTACACGCAGATAAATGTGACTTTATCAGGACAGTACAAACCACAGTGAAACATTTGTGACGACTGCAGCCGTGTTTTTCAGTGTGGTTGGTCACAGTGTTCCCGCAGTGACATTCCTCTGCTCAGTCTGTGTGAAAGCCTCATTGTGGAGGTGATGATTGCTCTTTCACCTCCCGCTCTGTCTGAGAGAGCGTGACTGTCGGCAGCTGGAACGTGAACAGGACAAATCTGTATGTATGTGTGTGTGTGTGGGTGTAAACGCAGGAAGATGGGCAAATGACTTTTTCATTCTCTGGACCGTTTTGACCTTGAACCTTGGGCCGCACAGTCCCACCCACTCACCATCCATAACCCAGCCATGTCCAGACACAAATCGGGTCCATAAAGAGGCGCGTCCTCCCCAGTCTGGGCATTGTGAGGCACAGGCCTGTGAAATCTGTCTGTGGTCTTGTTTGGGCATGAGGGATTACCCTGGGTTTAGACTGTGCTCCCCAAAGCTCTGACTGGTGGGGGAATTCACAGCGAGAGGTTGACTCAGACGGGTTGGAGCAGAGTTTCATCATCAGACAGATGAGAGGCCCCGTATCGGAGAGGATTTACATTTAAGATTCGGGTCTTTGTGAAAACAGTATTATGTGGGTTTTGTTCAGTTTCTTATCAAAATCTCAGCAAGAAAGAATAAGAAGGATAGGGTACACGTTTGCTTTCACAAACCTATTCTCACACAGAAAACAGAAATAATATGTCTATTCCCCTTTTCAACCAACATTAAGAAGGTTTATGACATGCAAAGATAAAGGAAATTGACTTGATTTTACTCTAAAAGAAGGGAGGTTAAAATTAAACATGGTTTCAGTACCCTCGTTCCTGAGTCTTTAATTCTACTGATGATAAGCTGCATTCAGAAACATAAAACCACATAGCATATGAAAAACAAAGATACAGAGGCGCTAGGGGCCTGGTGATCAGGTTGATTGGTTGGCTTTGGTTAAAATCAGCTGTATTTCCACCAAGCAGTCCAGTTCAATCCAGCTCGGTGTAGCACAGAGCGCAATTCCAGGTGTGTCCTAGGCCTGTGCTTAAAATATGAAAATGGCAAAATATCGTCATGCACTCCTCGGGGACACGTGTATCGATACGGATTCTACAGAATCAATACGATCTCAATATTTTGACGGCTGTTGTCAATACACTTTGGGTAATGTTAACAAAGTAGAAGCCAAGCTACATGATGAGGCAGATGTTCCAAATGTGAACTTAGGTCGACCATCTTTGAGGACCTGAATTTAAGTTTCTTAAGTTGTTGAATCATTTAAAACTCATCCTTGTTCTTTTTCTTCTTGTAATAAAAAACAAAACTTGTCTGGAATTCTGTTAAAAACGTAGTCAATGTTCACAATTTACTTGTATCGGGATACATATCGTATCGTGGCCTCAGTGTCGGGATACGTATCATATCGTGAGCTTGCTGGAAATACCCAGCCCTAGTGTTTCCCCTGTCAAATAAGGAGAAAAATTGTACCCAAATAGCTGACCTCTGCTGTCCCGCTTTTAGGCACCCTTCTCCGACCGACCCAAAAGGTTGGATCTTAGAGGGCTGTAGCCTGTTGATTGGTCACAAAAATCCTATCGTTAATTCCATTACAACAGCAGTTAAAACAAAAACACATACATCACTATGTTAAACAAATCCGTGAATTTAGAGCAACTTGATCACTGCTTTTGCTGTAAAGAATGTCCGCCACATAACAATGCTCCATGGAGTACTGGAGTGCTGAGAGTCCTCCATTGTTGCTCTTTATTTACAGTTGGGCTCTAAAGCTGCACTGTGTCGTGCTGCTGTGATGTCATGGATTAAGTAATGTAACCCTCTCTTCCCAGCTCACATCCTCACCCTCAAGTGAAGGCACAGAGTGGAGGGAACGTAAAGAAGATCGGGGTTTACCACTCCAAACTGTATCAAACTGTACTGAGCCAAACCAGACCACTCAGTTGAAACAAGGCTGTAATGGCTCCTTACCTGCATCTCATTCCCAACTCTCTTCACAGTTTTCTTCCTGTTTACAGTTCCAACCAAAAGCTTGTGTTCACTGTGTTGCATTGTAACAAAAGTTTGCATCCATCTTCAGGATATTTACATATTTTTAAGGGTTTGCTTTTTCAGAGGAGATTACACAAAGAAAACATGAAAACATATGCAAACATGTAAGGGACTTAATCACAGATTACACTAGACGACATCTGATTTGTGTTAAAAATGAGCAACTGCAGTGCAATGCATGGGGCCTGTTGGACACAGGCCCTAATAAAGGCATAAAGGCAAAAGTGTAAAGCTTAGTTTTGGTTTAGTTAGTGTTGTATTTCAAGATTCACAGGCCTTAATTTAACATTAGCCCTTTGTGCCCACAAACAGTCAATGCACGTAACTGCCCTTTTTACTGCAGAATACCTGATTTACCCATGCCAGAAAATTCCCTGACATGTTTGTTCACATTGGTCCCTAACAGCAGGACGTTTTCCTTTGATTTGCGTGTCAGTCAATGGAGCTCAACAATTTCAGGATAATTTCAGTTTTTCATCTGCATGTTTGAATGGGGTCAGATGACGGTAAAGCCAGCAAAAGATATGTGAGAATCCAAAGAACAAAGCTGACTGACAAGGTACAGAAAAATTAAGAGTTTTATTGTGTAGAAACTGTTTTTCTTTTGTAAATATGGAAGAAGGGGTGGAACTTGATAAGCTTTACTTCCTCGCACTTCTTTTCTAATATATTCTACGCAACGACTACACTATATTTTTTCTTCTATTTCTATTTTTAATCCGTCTTTTGAATATATTTGAAACAAATAAGGTTTTTTCAGTTCAATTCAAATTTAATGCAACTTTAACTCTGTTAGTGTTTACGGCCTGTTTTTGTAAACTGTTACTGTAGAGTGTGTGGATGTGTATTCAGCTGTAGCTGTACTGTATAATTTGTGACTAAACGGCAGCAAAAAGGGCTAATTATTTGAATGCTAGTTAAAATATGTTAACTATATCTTCTGATTTGAAAGTGGTGATGCCGTTTGTTTTTATTCAAAATCAAATTTACAAAATTAAATTGCACTGAAGGTCGGGATGTCTGCACATATTTCACTTTATAAGCGGAGTTCAGGTCAAGGTTTGGAGTTAAAATGTCCCTGTAGTCTCTTAAATTATTAAATACATCTGCTGCAGGTTCATGCACCTGCCAGAGGCCTTTTACTCTTTAAAGATGTAGGACTTTTATTTTGTCTAGACACTCTGCCCTGTGTGGTGTGATAATAGAAATTCAAATCAGAAAGCGTCTGTGATTCACCTACACGCCTCACAGAGATGTCAGGCCTCAGATGAATTTCCTGGTCAAAGAAAAAAGCCCCTGCAAGGGTTCACACAGAGGTCGTGCATGTGTCTCCTCTCTCTAAAGATATTTTAATTACATTTCTGCTTCATGAGATGGTGAACGGTCAGAAGGAGGGAGGGATGAAATACAGCTGAGGTCATACATATTAATCTAAGACGAGCCTTTAAGCCTGCTGAGTCATTAGGATGCACACACTGCGCGTATTTTTATCATTAATTTCAGTCCAAAGCACCTCAGAAGAGCTGCTAGATCCAAATAGGTGTATTTCACAGTGCACTGTTTTAATATATGCTATGTAGAACTTTCAGAAGAATGGAAACTGAATTTTTTAATAAGTCCTACAATGTATTTGTATTTTTTATCAAGTTATTACAGTGCTTCAAATGTTACCAAACATTTTCAGAGTTAGAAAAATTCTTCATTCTTATTGTATCCTCCCATGTATGCCACAGCAAAAGTGTTGACTGAGCTGCCATGACAGACATGCCTTGTATATTGTTGCTGTAGTAACACATATATAGTTGCTAGCTGTATTCAAATCCACCTTCTACATTAGCCGTGCATGCTGATTTTATCAAATACATTCTGTGGTATATAGCTTTGAACATTTATATTATCAACAACGTACCAAAAAGTACCTGGATATCACTGATTTGAGGAAAAATAAGCAGTATACTTTGGACCAGTCTGCCTAACATGCTGTTTCCCACAATTCAAAGCATTTTAGGGACTAAAATGGTAGACAGCAACAGTGTATATTAATGGTAACAGCATTAGCTTTATAAGCATTAGCATTGTTCATGCTATTCAAACCTCCATCTCTGAAAGCTTTTTGCACACCAGATGCAATTTTTTTCACATGGATAAGTCACATGTAATTTTATATTTTGGAATCGCAGACACACAAGCCTAAACATTCATTAAGTTTTATGTCACCGTCAGCAAAAACATTCAACATGGCGATCAGCTTGAAGGTGTGTCAGCATCACAGTAGCCCTTTCTATTTGCCCAAAGTCAGAAAAATGTCAAGGCTAATAAACTTCAAGGTAATTTCTGGAGGAAGATGGCATTAGAGCTGCAGTATGATGATAGTAAGTGAATATTGAGGCTGTTGTCAACAGGTGGTCCTGAATCAGCTGTGGGACAGCTCCTCACACTAACGCTGGAACTCACTAAGCTCTCGTCCCCTTAACAGAATCAGATCAGATGTCTGTTTTATTAAACTCAGCTCCAGATTTTATCCATTTTTATCATTTTAAATATGTACTATCAACAGATACCTTAGTTTAACTAAAATAACTATAAAAAGCTTAAAACTAAAAGCAGAAATGTTTTTGAGATGTTGTTAAAATGGTTAAGTTGAAACCCTAAATTCAGTTAGAAAATAAAAATCAAAATGGGAAAAAACTCTTTAAATTGTGTTACTTATAGTTTATGAAATAAACCAACATTTGAAAAAAATTATAAAAATCTGCTCATATTAGGATTAACTAACAGTCTTCTGTTTTTTAAATCACATGATGAAATGTTGTGTTATGTTTATGTCGGAGGTCCAACAGGAACTTGAATTGACATCATATCTGAGGTAAAGCAGGTTCAAGTTTCACCCGTGAACAGAAGTTGGAAAGCACTTTCACATTAATAAAAACTTCCATTATAAATGAACTACTAATTCCATATCTTCAGGGCTAAAACACTTTCTCCTAAGATCTTAAACTAGTGGGACTTAAATTAAGTTTTCACATTTTGTGGCACTTTTAACAGATCAACACCCACCCATCGGAGCTCCAGCTACAGTTAGCATTATTCGCTCATAACAGTATAAACAGCACGCTACAAGAAGATTTTGTGCAAAAGTCACCATCACATCATGTCCACATGTAGACGATGTACAACACTACCAATTTGATTGATTTCAGTGCAGGAGAACAACCCTATGTTGTTATTTTAGGTAATAATGCACTGCTTTTACTTCCCACTGAACGCTGAGCAGCCATGTTTATCAACCAACTCAGGGTCCATCAGGGCTGTCCCAGTTTCCCAGTAGGGCCTCAAACTTTTAACAGAACTTCAGACTTCCGACGTAAAGTGAATGAACCATTACAAAAAACTTCTACAAGTGGACCTCCTAGTTTGTGCTGAAGGGCTCTCAGAATACTGAGTGAGTGGCTCACAGCACAAATCAGGAACTAAGAGTTTCTTCCTTTATTATGTGAAAATTAACCATGAAATCAAACCCTATGCGTGATCAATACCTGCTCAAGGTAGTGATGTGTTAACCCACCCCTTGAAGCACCCTGTGACTAAGTTTAAACGTGCGGACAGTAGCCAAACATTGGTTTCTCTGATTTGTTGTTCTTTCCTCTCGATTCTTCGACATCAAACGCAACTGCTCACAACCACAAACTCCTCTTTGCTTCAAATCTAATTGTTGTTATTGGAATCACGTTGGACTGAAACCTAATCTGCAGTGACACAGCATTTTATTCACCCTCAAACTCAGGAGTTGATGTCCTCGGCAGTGTGTTGTTTGTCCTCTCTCCATGTGTAATGAAGCACGCCGGCGCTGACCTCCTCTTGGTGTAAACAGCAGGACTCCCCTCACATTGGCAAAAACACGCGCAGAGGTATTTCAACAGCCACAATATGAAGAGTCCCAAACAGGAGTTCATTAACTGGACAGAAAGGAGACGCTGAATAATGAACGCAGCCCTTTTTAGCAGAGGAAGGGGGGTGGTTGGTATATTGGTGTTCCTCCATGATTAACACTCCCAACCTGCCAGGCCAGAGCTTCTTAAATCTGCCTCATTTTCCATGGCAATCATACGTGGCCCTTCACTGTTGGAGCCCTGCACATTCTTACTGCTGAAGTTTTCTGCCTGGTTACGCTGATTGGAGGAATGTTAAAGGGTGGAGGAATTAGGGTCAAGGTGCCAAAGTATAATTTACTCCAGTACCACACTTCACTGAGCTACCATGTCAGTTTTTGTTTACCCAAAAGGTTTACATTGCAAGAGGGTGAGAATGCAGTGGTGGGTCACTTGGCCTCTGACCTTAAAGTTCACAATCAAATGGCTTTCCTTAAAGCAATGTCACCAAAACAAAAGAGGTCTGCCCCAGATCCTCAGTGCAGCATGCTCCATGGCAGACCTGTGGAACTGGTGAGTAATTATAATAATAATAATAAATTTGACTTAAATTGTGAATCGTGGCATAAAAAAGGTCAGCAACAACTATTTTGTCTCAGAAGGCTCACTAAATTTCAGGTTGATAGGACTCTGATGAAGCTTTTTAATTGCTCTTTTATCCAAACTATAATTTCCTTTTTCATCATTTGCTGGTATGGTAACCTTAGAAGCAAAGACAAGAACTCCTTGGAAGATAGTCAAAGTGGCCTCTCGAGTGGCTGGGGAGAAATTTAACAGTATGGAGGACATTTTTTACAAACGAGTAATAACGAAAACTCGGTCTATTCTTCTGGATAACACTCATCCTCTTAATCAGGAGTAGGGAGGAGGTAACTGTTTCTGATCACTTCTGTTATTGTTTGATGCATTTTTTCCTTTTCTGTCAGCTTCTCATCATTTATTATTATTGTATAAATTGTATAGGGTGTGTGGAGGGTATGTGATGTAATAAGTGCAATATGTACAGTAGATCACGATATTGTCAAAATCTTTTTAAAGCGATGCTCTACAGCTGTTTGAGCCTGTTTGTGTTTTCACTGAACAGAACCTGACTATCTCACCTCATGCCTCTGTTTGTATTGGATATGCGGTGTGTCTATTTTTTATGTTATGATTGTTTTTAATGTTTTTTTTTCATTGTTTTTTATTGTCAGTTTTTACTGTCTTATTTTGAGAGTTTTGTGAGCAACTGCTGCAAACCAAATCGCCTTTTAAGGGACAATTAATAAAGTGAAGTCGAAGTTGAAGTTAAATCAGTTTTTTCTCAAATCAGAGAGGATTTTAGTGCAAAGTTTGATGAAAATTCATTGAAGAATGCTTTAAGTTCATAAGCAAAGGATGATCATGTGGCTCAAGGATGAAAAATGGTAGTGTGCTTTAAAAAAGGATGCATAAAATGTAAGTCATCAGTTAACATGGTAACTCATTACACCCATACACCAAGATAGTTTTGACGGCGCACAGAGGAAAATATTGTAGAAAGCTGTTAAGACGATGCTGATGGTGGATCATTGACATTCATTTAATTAATTTTAGTATCAGAATTACCGCCATGTTTGCATTGTACATCTGAAACAACAGGTAATTTCATACAGCCTGAGGCCTTTCGTGCTTTCCAGTGGCGTCCTCTAATAACACCCATCACACAGGCAAGTATATCAATAAATAACAACCTGCATGACGCCAAAGGACGTGAACGCAGGGACAATCTGAAAGTATATCTTCGGCTTTAGGGTACATCCAGGCTCTCAAGGGGTCAGTAAAACAACATAAAAAGGGGATTACTCATGAAGAGCTTAAAAAGTAAATTATAAAATTTGTATCTCATCAGCTCTGACATGTGGTCAAAGTCTGAATAAAATCCTTTTAAGACTGTCTGAGATTTTGCCTTTACAAGATTTGACCCAAATGGATGTTCATGAGTACAACCTGAAAACATAAGGCCTCCAGACTTGTTCTTTGCTGGAGTGCAGGCATTGAAAAGCACAAATGGATTGTACTCTAGTTTCTGTGTTCTCCTGACTTCACATGCGGTCCCACTGTAATTTATACTTCAGTACTATGACTGTTGGCAGACCATCTGCCCCACAGCTGAAGTCAAAGATAAGAGAGGATTGATTCGTTTTCTACAGTCTGCGCTTCTAGGCCGTCTGTGCGCAGACATGCTTCTTATCTGGGTCTTGGTCTCTGGGATGCCTCGAGGTACCTGTCTCAAATCTGACTGCATGGAGGGGCTTCACTTTGTCTTGTCAGCTCAACCCATGACCCAGATAAACCATTATCTTCAAAAATAAGAGAAAAGTCAACAGTTCAGCGCGTCAGAAACCTTATCAGCTGTCTCCCTGCTGCTGTATCCGAGGCTCAAACAATCACGTTTCATGTTTTTATAAGAAGCAGACTCTGAACTCCAGCACAGTGTGAAGCCACAGTGGGAGGGGGGGAGGGGAAAAAGGGGGTGCAGGGCTGAGCTGGGTTACGTCCCCTGGCCCTCAGAGCCATAAATCAAAATAAATTAAAGTCAGGTTCCCTCAGCACATATGGTGCCCTCGGTAACAAGACTTCTATGAAACACACTCCCACCAGCTTCACATAAAAGTACAACAAGGTAGGGCTGTAAATTAGCTCCTTAGCTCGGTAATAAGCAAAAGATGGGGACTCGAGTGTGAGACTTGAACCAGTCGCACCCAGAGGTGACTTCAGACTTCACTCAGACTCAAGGTTTTAGACTCACTTGAGACTTTGTATTTCTGACTAATACAATACTGGCAGCACTACATGTAAACCCCGTCACATTGCATGTAATCCCCCTGTAGCAGCAGATCTCCCATAGACGAGCGTGGCACCAGCAGCAAGGAGAGGCAGGCAGGCTTGAGACATAAGTGATTGTCTGTGGTACCACGCTAAAGGGGTGCGCTGCCTCAAACCCCAAATATCACCCTGAATGTTTAAAGGAAGCCCATCATATGATGTTGCAGAAAATAAAGAACACTTCCTCTCCTCAATTTCACTGCTTTCTCTCCTCAAGAGCCCTGCTCAGCCCTGCGCTCATCATGGCCTGACACAGTTATAGCGGGAGACAATATAGAGTAGGGCTGATGTAAAAGAGGAGCTTTGAGTAGAGTCAGGAACGTAAAAACCACGGTGCGTTAGCTTAACTTCTCAACACCTTTGTCTTGTTTTCTTTTAGGCTGCTTTATATTAATTAATGCCATTTGACTCCCTGGGTCAAAACTCAAAACAGTAGAGCATGTTTATTGGTTCTGTTGGGCTGGTGTGAAAGCTGACATTAACTCTGGCGTGGATGAAAGAACCAAACTCTGGTCCCCCAAAAATACAGAGGTCTTGTTCGCCTCTAAGAAGACCAGAGTTTGGATCATATGGTGTGAAAGCAATCCAAACCAAACAAGGACCAAACAAGTGGAATAAACCAAAAGGGAATGAATTGTTGCTTGGATTTGCCTGAACATCACAACAAAGTGTTGGTAACTTTCGCATTGCTAGCACTGCCAACTTTCCATCTTCTCTACAGGTTAACGTCTACAAATCTGCACAGAACATGTTTACACATTGCTCCAGTCAATAAGCAAGTCACCACATGCAGCCTAAAAGCAGATTTATCTATATTTTAAAGGTATATGCCAACTTTTTTTTTCTTTCCATGTCGTGCCTCACTCCAGAGTCCATGACAAGCAGATAGACACCATTCTTTTAACTGTGTGTGCAGTAACAAGGAAGAAACAGGCAGAGCTCGCCCACCGCTAATTAGCTTAGCTCAAACACTGTGAGTCAATGTGAAGTGTTAGCCTGCCTTTGTCTACAGTTATCAGAAAAACTCTTCAGCAACTCTAAACAATCCTGTGTGCTTGTTGTGACTCGTTTACTTTAAGTTATGTTATGTTATCTATTTTTAGACTAATAATACCACTTTATGTCATTCTTTACAGAAAAATATACAAAATTAAACCGCATGCACAAGCGCAAACCACAGCGGAAGTGCTTGTAAGTAGGTCAACAAGGACTTCCGCGGTGGTTTGTGCATGCGCCCTGCAGTTTAGATTAGTACTTAAATCTTTTAAAAGTTAAATCAATTGCTAATCTTACCCTAAAAATTGATAACGTAACATACAAAAAAAATGAGTCGCAACAAGCACACAGGACCGTTTAGAGTTGCTGTAGAGTTGATCTGATAACTGTTAGGCAAAGGCAGGCTAACACTTCCCACTGACTCCCAGTGTTTGAGCTAAGCTAATTAGCGGTGGGCGAGCTCTGCCTGTTTCTTCCTTGTTACTGCACACACAGTTAAAAGAATGGTGTCTATCTGCTTGTCATGGACTCGGGAGTGAGGCAAGACACGAGAAGGAAAAAAAATGTTGGCGTATCCCTCTAAGGCACAGAATACTTTTATAGTACAACTAGCTAAGCAGTGTTATTACTCGAAGTTGGTTGTCTATTTCTGGGTCATAATACAACAATGGGCCGGTTGGCAAGAACAAAGACCACAGCTACAGCCCCAACTAGTGGCAGGAGGTCACACTACACAACATACGACGGGCTTTGGTGACAAAGTGCAATGTGAAAGCAAACCAAGTGAAACAATATTGCAGCTAATAATTGCAAACAGAGTTTGGCGAATTTTAAATGTGAAAGTGACCTTGGGCAAGTAACACAATAAAAAGACTTTCTCCAACTGCATGTAAAAAAAACAAAGTGTGCCCTTCAAAAAGAACATGGCATACCTGCAATAACAGTACATTTGATACACGCTCTAAGGATTTTCTATTAATTGAAGGTTATCAGGTGCAGTTACAGTAAGAAGTCTCCCCACCTCCACCTCCTTTTCTCTTTTTTCTCTGTTCCATATGGCAGTAAATTCACTGTACACGGCCTGGCTGTCACTGAGCCAAGTTAAGCCTCTTATCACTTTCTCTCCCACAGTGTTCTTTTGTTCCTGCGTCTTTTACTCTCTGGTAAACCTCGCATGTCAGATTTACTGATTAATTCTTTCTGCTTGAAGGGAATACTACATTTACTTTCATCAGCATTTGAGAGTACAGTCAGTAAATCATGAGAAATATTCTCTGACATGTTTTTAATCTCTCACTGGAGCCTTTCACATCATTAAAATATCAGACTAATGAATTTTTGTGCTGGAATAAAGAACTTTGACTCCTTATTGTGCTTTTCACCATCAGTCTATGAGTGCTCGGTGAGACTGGTTGGCTTATCTGAGGGGTTTTCTTGTAAATTCATGTGATCTTCTTAGAAAAAGCTGACAGTCCTGTTAAAGCAGAGTAATCTTCTATCCTTCACTTGTAATTAGCTCTGTCCTTCACACGGCTGAGTGACCCACACGCTTGCTGACTAGCATAATGAGGCTCATTTTTGAAAGTCTGTGATCACTCAGTGTAGCCCACTTATGATGAAATTACATAATTAATGAAAAGTATTAAAGGAGGAGTTTTGGTTTGTTTATGAACTTGTGTGCAGACACAGGGAAGAATCTGAGGCAAAGGACAACATACAGTATCTAACCTTGCAGAGCAGATGGACCTGATTCATTGTCTGAAATCACGCAGATCTATTTTGCCAAGCTCCAATTTCCTACGACTTCACGGTCAAAAGCGGGACGGCCCAGTCAGGGAATAGAGGTGGAAACTGAAAAGTTGACGACAGCGGGAAGTGACTGCATGTTTGAAAACAATGGCGGCTTCTGAAGCGGTCTCTATGGATGCTGCAATATCTGTGGTTTTATAAGAAATTGACTCTTCTTTAAAAGAGGAGCAAAGAATGTCACTTCAAGCTTTTCTTATGGGAAATCATGCTTTTGCTCTTCTCCCAACCGGGGATCGCTGCTGGGAAACTGGGAGAAAATGCGGAAATCCTCCTTGGTTAGTCTGTGGTAGTCATGGTTACTCAGCGATACCTGGCGAAATATGTGTAATGTGACTTCTGACATCGCTGACTAAACTAGTAAAAACCAACACACACAGAAAACTGTTCTCAAACATTTTGGCACAGTATTTATTTTACAACTACTACTAACTACTGTTATTTATCCATCTCTCCAAGAGATTAATTCTCCTTATACAACAGCAGACAAAATAGGTTTGGCCACAGGATAGCTTGGTAACAAGCACATGTTTTGTTCCTTCTGCCTGGCTGTTAAAGAGACATGGCTTTACATGCATTTACATGCCTTCAGAAGCGTCTGCACATATTCATTGTTTTCTTTTATGATGATGGGTTTGAGCTATTGCCAGCAGTGTGGCTGAGCTTTTGGAATGGCATTAGAGAAAGATAGAAAAATGTAATCACCCTGCAAAACAACAAAACATAAAATGAGAGAAATCTGCATAGCGTGTCCAACAAAGAGGGTTTAATGTCACTGCTTTGTAATGCTTTAACTTAAACAAAGAATACTGATCTTAGCAGAATTTTGCACTTTATGTCCAAATACAACACACAATAACTTTAATAATATGTCTGAATGTTGCAACATTTTCAAGTGTATTTAAAATCAAACCCCATCATGTTTTGTTTTTTTTCAATATAAGAAACAGACAATACCGAGGGCAGATGCCAAATCATTGTTCAGACGTGGGTGGCAAAACGGTTTATGGACTTAATCCTTTGTACAGCATGTCACAGATTTAGAGATTACAGATCTACATTTCTGTTATCTTTGGGTGACACTAACATATTGATTGTTTCGATGTATTAACATTACCCTTGGATTTGTAGACAGCCTGTTTAGTAGACTGGAGGCTTGCGGTGCTAGCAAAGCTAATGTCAGGCACAGTCTGCTTGATAATGTCAGTGAACCAACAGCAGCGTGCCTACTGTTGTAGTTTTCTGCCAAATCCATGCCACAATTTATTTCCTTTTGATTTGCTTACCTTTTTTTGGTCTTTGTTTGGTGCGGACTGCTTTCACACCAACCAGAAACTGAACTGTGGTTTGCTTGGAAGCAAAATGGAGACTCTCACTCTACCCTAAATCAACCAAACTTTCCAAATAAGCAAACCAGATTTTGTTAGTAGGTGTGAAAGCACCCTGAGTTCAGTTATGTAATGCTTGTGATGTAGATGTTGAAAAATCAAATGTGTAATCTTGACTTATAATCCAGATTTGGCCTGCATTGAGCACCCCTACAGTGGCGCTGTTGTGTGGGTCTTGTTACTCGGATGTTCACATTACTGTGTTCAGCTCTGGTAATGGACACCGACTGCTTTGTCAAAGAAAGTCTTTGTGAAAAGACGGATCACATTCAAACAACACCTGAAACCTGTTTGTCACCTCTGTCTGCATGTTTAGACTAATTTCCTCTCAGATTTAATCCTTTTGTTTGGTCTCTCAAAAACTTTACGCCTTTGGACATGAGCAGGTTGCTCTGGTCTTTCTTTTGTCTGATTCTGTATTTTAATACTTCCAGCAAACATATTCAAATGTAACAAAATATGAGTAAAGACCATATCAAACTCGTACATCCATGTGCAAATATATGAAAAGATAAACACCAAATTCTGAGCACCCAAGTTTTAACCACCAAAAACTACAATAGCACGTCTTCTTCACCTCGACTGTAAAAAGATATTTAATAAAAGCTCCGGAAAATTATTCCATATTGTATCTTTGTGGTTTTCTACTAAACAAAGGCTGCTGTTTCAGAAGATTAAATTCAGCTCTGATGCATCTTCTCTCCCTAAATTTATTCTGAGAAACCATAAAACCAGCCACAAAGAGGTTTCAAAATCCCTCAGAGCTGCACTCCAGTTGCACAAATGAGAGCAGACTGATAAAGTCTCTTTTTTTCTCTTCACTGTGAGCCGAAACCCAAGACAAGAGTCCCTAAGTCAGATCTGAGCTCTGAGACTGGAGCCTCATTAGCAATCTATCTTTGTGACCATGAAGAAAAAAGAGGAAACACAAAGTAGCTTTGTCTTTGGGTGGCGTTTGATATGCTGCAGCGGGGCCCGCTGAGCTCCGAGACACGGCGAGGACTGAAAGAGGACACTTCAAAAGTAGCTAGTGTCCACCTCCACCTGCATGTGAATCCACAGGAGACACACTTGAGGCCTTGTTCTGCACGGGGGAGAGCCGGTATCCTTGGCGCCCGGAGTGCCTGATAACACTGAGCAGAAAAAGCCACAAATGCACTTTCATAAATCAGATTTTATGCAATAACTGGCATGAGCCCAAACTGCTTATCAGCTCACTGAACGTGTTACAGGAACTTATGAGTGGGGATTTCAGGGGAAGTTTTTCTTTCCTCCAGCTGTTGTGTCAGTGCATGTTGTGTGTACAGACTTCGGAAAAACTAGAATGGAAAGAGTGAATGAAACAGGAACTAAGAAAAGAAATAAGAGGAACTTATCAAGAGCACTGTAGATAAGAAGGAGTAATGGAAAAACATAATCATTTTTGATACATTTTCAGCATCAATAACTTGACTCCAGACGTTACTGTTGTTATCATCAGATAGATGTTAAACCCTCACGCTCAGTGATGTAAAAAGGTCAGGTGATGGGACTTGTTTTTTCCTGGCTGACTGAGCAATGAACCAGTCAATGAATACGCACATGAAGCAGTTGTGCACTCTTTTATTGTGTAATGAACTGGGCATCAACTTTAACTTTTGGCTCCAGTATGTAGTTTGTTCTGATTCTAATGGAAGCAAATCTCAGTGAACTCTAAGCCTCGACACATTTAATTATTATACCGAAAAACATGCAGACACACACATAATGAAATAGTCTTATGCAACAAGGAACTATTTACCTGACTGCCACTACTAACTATGCTAATAGATATAAAAACGGCTGTCCAGTGTGTTTTATGCAGGCTCTAGAGAATAAAACTTATGGGTCATGCGGAAGTGCCCAGCACGTCTGTCAGATCATTTCTGCATGTTTTGAAATCCTTCATTAAAAAAATACAAACGCCAATCCCAATAAAGAACGCTGCATAAAACATAAATAAAAACAGAATACGATTTGCAAAGCCTTTTCGACCAATATGAGTGGATACGCCTGAATGTGCTGAAAACCAACACTGTATGCCTGTGACCGTTGATCCCTCATGCGACACTGCATTAAAAACATCATTCTGTAAAGGAGATTACCACATGGGCTCAGGAACACTTCAGAAAACCATTACTAGTTCACACAGGCTGTTGCTACATCTACAAGTACAAGTTAAAACTCTACCATGCAAAACAAAAACCATATCAAAAACACCTAGAAACACCGTTGGCTTCTCTGGGCCCGAGCTCATCTGATATGAACCGACAGAGTAGAAAAGCGTGCTGAGGTCTGACGAGTCCACATTTCAAATTGTTTTTGGAAATCATGGATGTTGTGTCCTCAGAGCTAAAGAGGACAAAGACGATCCAGAGTGCAAAGCTCAAAAGCCAGCATCTGTGATGGTATAGGAGTGTGTTGGTACCTATGGCATGGGTAACTTGCACATCTGTGAAGGCCCCATTAATGCTAAAAGGTAAATGAAATACAGGTTTTGGAACAACATATGCAGATATCCAAGCAACATCCTTTTTAGGGAATGCCACAGTTCTGTTGCAGACCATGTTCGTCCATTTATGACCACAGTGCACTCATCCTCTGATAGCTACTTCGAGAAGAATAACTTACCATGTCACAAAACTCAAATCACCTCAAACTGGCATCTTAAAAATTACATTGATTGATGTAAATTTAGTCAACTAAAATATGAAGTGTAAGGCACTGTCCTTGAATTTTTTAAGTTATGTTTTACACTTGGATAAAATGAAACATCTAATAACCCTTTACTGAATGCTAGTAAAGTTTAAAGGCATAAATTAACAGAAACAAATGTAACTTCTGTGTGAAATGCAGTCACCTTTATTTAGGCTACCTGGCAGAGCATCTCAGTTACAATACCAGAACTGACAACCAACAGTGAACCTACTCTACATGAATATATCAATTTGTAATGTTATCCTGCCACCACAAAGCAGTTGTGATTGGATGTCCCTCTTAACTCATCCAAACTTCCTACAAAACCAAACAGCTGTGATTGGATATATTCCTAATTTGTCCCTACTTTCTACATGATGAAAATCAGGTCTGATTGGAATACGTCAAACATTTTCAAATGTCAAACTTTTTAGTCTAGTTTTTATTTGTTGACGAAAATGTCAGTTAATACAGTTTTAGTTTTTGTCCATGTACACTTGTATTTTTTAAGTTATAGTCTAGTTTTCATCAGGGAAAAAAGGTTGCTGACGAAAGCTATGACAAAAATAATTAGTCAACAAAATTAACACTGGTCCATTGTCACCAGATCTCAATCCAAGTGCATACATCCTTATAAATGAAGTTTATTTAAGTCTGAATTCAGTAACTTGGGACTGTAGCAAGAGGTCTTGATGGGATATCTTTTCACGGGGCCCACAATTCCTGGCTTTGCCTCCGTTTCTCAAACACCAAACTGTGTACTGCAAGTTTAGAACAAACTACATTCACAATGTAAAAGTATAATTTGTGTGATTAGTATGACAGCACGTGTGTTCAGACTCATCATTTCTGGGTGTCAAATTGAAAAGGAACACCATGTCACTAGCCCCAGCGTTGTCAGGTGTTGTACAAGCAAATGACCTGAACACAAATAAACATTGCACCAAACAGAGCAGCATGTGACGTGTCTTTTTAGCACTGAATAACGTCCTACTAGTTCTGCAGCTTTAAGCACAATAGTCTTCCCCCTCAGGGAGAAGCAGTGACGTGCTTGACTCGATGAGGACCTGCTCAGCCTGAGCAGGTGTATCCTCGTCCTGCAGGAAGTGTGTGCTGCAGGCTGAGCACACTCTCCGACACACAAACACGTGGGCTGGAGGTTTCTGGGAAGGAAAAGCTCCCAGCGAACAATCCCTCATCACTTATTGTCAACATCTGCATCTCAATGTTTTTGTTTTTTTTCTTAAATGCTGCCGAGAGGATTTCACGCACTATGTTTTAGCATGACACATAATGTGACATTTTTAGGGCTTTCTCTGTAATCCTAAAGCACTTCTGAAATCCCAGTCTGGGAATGCTGACAAAATATCTCCTCTGTTTTGATTCATTTTGTCTTGCAGCGTGTTGGCGTTTCTATGAATGGTGGAGCAGATAAGGCTTTTTTAAATTCAGAGTAAAGCTTTATTTTTACCTCTACGTTTTAGAGCAGATTGCACATTTTTTCTCGAACACCCTGAGGACCTTGGCTGACATGATAATCTGATAAGATGAACTAAATGGAGCCTCAGGAGGAAAATCAGTCACTACAAGCAGAAATTAAAATAGGAACAGGTTGTAAAATGCTGGGAGTTTGAGGTAGTGAAACTAGGAAATGTTCTCAGATTGTGAACATGACCACTTCCCTTTCAGAAACAAAAAGAGACACTACAGGACAGGGTCGACCGCACATGGGCCACTTCAGACCCTGAATGACTTTCCATTTTACCCTCAGACCATCACTGAATTAAAAAAAAAAAAAAAAAACATGTTGAAAGAAAAAAAAAACTGACTGAAACAATCCTGCTTGGAGCCATGTTGTCAACAACTCTGCACTCATTCTACTCTCTCTGCTCTGCACTGGGCTCACTGCTCTCAGCCAACAGGCTTAATCTGCTGACATAACAATGGTAGGACGTCTCAATAGTAGATCTATCACAGGATGAGGGTGTAACAAACCATGTCAGACAGACACAATAAAGAGGCGGAGAGGGAGAAGTCCTAATGCCTCAAACTTTAACACTGCTGTTTCTGGAATATTCACGCCTCTGTGACGCTTCACCTCCATTCTATTTGACCCCTCTTTTGCTCCATCTTCAGAGGTGTAATATTGGGGAGAGGGGACCACAGGGACTCGACAGAGGACAGGTGTGCTGTGAGTGAGTGTCTCTGCCTTATTCGCAACAAACTACACTAGCTTTGACTGGACGCCACAACAAGACTCATGACAGCATTTTACATCTCTCATACAGAGATTAGCATGAATGCTTACAGCTGTTGTAGCAGTTTTTATCAGATCTGGACTGCATTTCTTTATTAAATATCTTTTCTATTTCTAGCTAAAAAGGATACAACCCCCCAACCCCAACATAAGACTAATCTGTCCTCTCCCTCTGTTACCTCTATTTCAGAAAAACTGTTCTCTTATAGTCTGTTTGAAAAAAAAAAAAAAAAGTCCCCCAATGATAAAACCAGCAGGGTTTGTGATATTGTAACCCTTCTTCAAGGTAAATGCCAACTATTTTATCAATTCATGTCTTTCCCTCACTCCCGAGTCCATGACAAGCAGATAGACACCGGTTTTTTGACTGTGTGTGCAGTAACATGGAAGAGACAGGCAAAGCTCGCCCACCGCTAATTAGCCTAGCTCAAACACTGGGAGTCAATGGGTAGCATTAGCCTGCCTCTGCCTACAGTCATCAGATAAACTCTTCAGCAACTCTAAACGGTCCTGTGTGCTTGCTGTGACTTGTTTTTTTTCGTATTATGTTACGTTAGCATTTTTGAGACTAAGATTAGCACTTTATGTAATTTTTGAAAGAAATACATACAAAACTAAACCACAGGGCGCAAGCGCAAACCACTGCAGACTTGCTTGTAAGTAGGTTAACAAAACAAGACAAAGCATTTTACTACTTTTTATCTCTGATTAACTGTCACAGACATGATCTTCCATACTCTCCTGTATATGATCTTTCATATTTAAAACCAAGAAAATGAAAACATGTCTCCTTGACGGCTTTTATTGAGGTAAAAGTGTGTCTGAGCAGCAGGAGTTGGTTGGATTATCTTAAAGATGAATCATAATCGTTCAAAGTAATGTAGTCAAACAATAAGGTTTCTGGGCATAGAGTGGAGATAAAAGGGTGGGAATCTCCTCATTTCAAGTCAGAATACAACCCTTTGATTTTGTGGATGTTTTTATGATAAAATAGTTGCATAATGTTTCTGAGGGCTGTTATCATTTGCATAGAGCCCCCAAAGTCCCAAAAGAAACACAGTCACATAAAAGAAAAGTCTGTTTTGGGAGTTTTGAGACTTTGGAGCCCCAAAAAAACATCTTTTTCAAAGCAGAGGCTGCCAAACAAGATTAATGAAAACAATAATGCTGAAAATAACACCAAAGATAATAATGGCAACACTTTCTATGACCCCCTCCTCTAAAGCCCTATAAAGGACACTGGCCATGTTTATGAGGTCTTATAATGTCTTATACTGTGCTTGTTTAAACATAGTTAGAAGCATTTGTGATGCTTTTTAAAAGTGACCATAAGGTATCAGTATTTTATATTTAATGTTATAATATTTTAGGTCAGCATATCTGTGGCAAGTTCATGTCACTCACCTCTTCATGACTGTTTAAACTGCATTTCAACAAGGTACTCTTTGGTTACTTATCCAACTTTTTAAAAATGCTATTGCCTGTAAATTGAGAAGTATTGCAGCAGAATCTCGCCCATTAGCTCCAGTTTCTTCACGTGCCTTCATAGATGCTGCGGCTCTATTTCTGCAGAGGGAGCAGTGAGAGTATGTGGGTTTGTTTTGCTGCCACGCTGATGCCCTCAGCTGTCCCATCACTCAGCAGGGGAGGGAAGCATACCCCAGTTCTTCCCCTTTTCTCCCCTCTCCTCCACCCCTCAATTTTCTCTTTCACTCACGGTCGCTCACAGAGACGAGCGCTGGTGAGACAAGGCAACTAGGTCAACCTCCAGCTATTAAAGTCCCGTGTCCCTGTAGAGACAGCGGGACAAATGGGTCCTACTTGAACGCAGACACAAACAAAGGCCTTCACATCCATCAGGGACCTCAGCCCCACTTGCATCCTAATGAGGCGGGAGTGGAGGGAAAAAGCGCTCTCAGTTAGCATGCTCGCTGACCAGGAAACACAATGGGTTACACAATTATTCCTGGGATGGTGGCTGTGATAAGGACGGGAGGGCATTTTGATCAGGGTTACTCTCTGTCTGTGGTTTGGTACTTTCCATGAGATTTCAGCAGCCAGCCAATCTATAATCACAGCACACACACACAGATCAGATCAATGAACTTTCCAGGAATTTGCATTTCATAATAGGGATGTCCCGTCCCTCCGGTTACTGATTGATTAGAAGTGGTCTCTCTAAATGGAAGCATAAATAATTCAGGGACAGTGCAGAAGGTCTGACTGTATTCATTTCCTGTTCAATCAGAGCATTTGACAGTCATTTAGAAACCGCTGAACATATCACTAAAGAGTAATGGGAAACTATCTTAGAGATGTAGAACACTATAAATAGATCTCTTTATAAGAATAAGGGCCTTATTGACTGACAGTACATTCTCCTGTGGAAACTTTGAGCCTTTATCTCTTAATATTTAAAAAAATAAGTTATCACGTCACATCTTGTCCTAAATTACCACCTTTCTGCCAGGTATGGCCACTTGAAACTGAAGAACAAACTTGCTAAGATTGTTTCAGTGGCTGGCAAATTGGTGAGTAAATCATAAAAACCCTTGTCTAAACTGTTTACTGACAGGACAAGGAAGACAGCGAGGACTATAGTAGTGGGTACTGTAGCTCTCATCCACAGTGAGGTGCTATAGAGTTCCTGTGGCAACTTAAAATGTTTGTAGGTCATTTATCCCAAGTGTAATAAACATTATTAATCTTACTAAATGGCTGATGAGATCCAAACCTTCATCTGCATGAATGTATTATAACTCGTTTTCACCAAGCGGCCTGATTTGGTTCAGTACAGTTCGGTACTGTTTTGAGCAGTTAGCCCTGGTCTTGTTTGTATTTCCTCCACCAGCTGTACCTTCACTTAAGGGCAGGGATGTGAGATGGGGAAGAGATGGTTATACCTGCTACATAAATGCTCGACCCCTTCCAAAAGTTGGACGGCGCAGTTGTATTTTTATAACTACATTCATAGCACAGTGGAAGAGTGCATGAGCACAAGGTTTAACAGTGAATTCATCTCAGGTTGTACTTTTTTGTTTATCACAGCATGACAGGGACAGAGAATCAGAGTTAAAAGTAAATGTACTTGAGCTTATATTGTGCTTTTCTAGTCTTTGACTACTCAAAGCAGCTTTACACCACAGGTCACACCTACCCATTCACACCCATATTCACTCACTGATGGTTGAAGTTTCTATGTCAGTTATCCATCAGTATCAACTAACACATTTATGCCCTTCCATACCCATTTACATGCCACTGACGCAGCAGTGGGAGCAACTTGGAGTTAAGTGTCTTGCCCAAGAACACATCGCCATGTGACACCAGAAGCTGGGCGCGAACCTGCAACCTCCCGATTACTGACCAAGTGCACTATCAGGCTGCCCCCTAGCCCTGATGCCCCGTAAAGTCTGTGCAATCAAGCTACACAGATGGATATGAGAGGACGACTTCCTTTTGTTATACGGCAGAGGGTACTGAAATGAGTTATACTGTAGTTCCCAGCCCGGTGCTTGGGGACCATGTTTCCAGCAGTCATCAAATACATCAACTTAAACTAAGGTAAAATTTGACCACTTTAAGACAACATGTGAAACATTATAGATATGTATTATTGTGAATAAAACTTTGGACTGTTGGTGGGGCTAAAAGGAATATGGGGGGTCTTGAATTCGTGGAGCTGGTGGCATTGGGACTGCACCAATGCATCCCTCCTTTAGCCTTGGGCATAGGCTGATGCGTGGTGTGGTTTCTGGTGCTTCTAGTCCTATAGGATGGGAGTCCTATTGTGTTTTTTGGACCATGCTGGGTGCCTGGGCCTGGATTGTTGTCCCCACTTTTTGAGGTCTCTGTCTGAATGCTCTATGTTCTTAGGTCCTTAGGTTCTTGGATTTATTTTGCCATCTGTGTTTGTATGTAAGGGATCTTTGATTTAAACTGTGCTTACTGTTGGTTGGTTAAAAGAGAAGCTAAGATGTTTCATTATAAGCTCAATTAAAATCCTGTCAGTGCAAGAGGAAGAGTAAAGGGCCTCCTACATCATTTGGGTTTGTCCTCCTTGGGTAATGATTGTCTGCTAAAAGTTTCATAATATTTCATCCAGAGGTCAATGGTATAATTCACTGCAGGCAGCACAGAAATTAAACTACAATGCATAAAAGCTCAGCCTTGTTTCTTTGTGCTGACGTGCTCAGTCCACCCTCTCAGCAAACAAGCCTCCATTACTCACCCGATAACACAGCGTGATGTCACTGAGCAAACACAGTCAGAGAAGCCAGCAGATTGCTATAATAAAGAACTTCCTGCTTCAGTTTGTTGATGCTCTCAAAGCAGGTGCAGTCAGCTCCGTCTGTGGGGGACAAAAATGTAACACTAACCCTGAAATTATGGGCTGTGGAGTTAAGAAACAACAAGCATTAGCTCTGTGTTTGTCTGCTGGTCTGTCAGAGAGAGGAAAATACATTATGTATGTTCATTGTGTTTGACTTTACCTCAGAGAAAAGGTCTGGAGTGACAATGAGGTCAGCAGTGTTAAAGGAGTGTAACCGGAGAGTGAAATGTCAAAGATCTGTCCAAGTCAAGAATATTAGTTTGGTTTTTTTACCTTTGCCAAGGAGGTTATGTTTGTTGTTAGCATTTTTTAGTTTCTTTGTTTGTTAGTTTGTGAAAAGGATAACTCAAACCTTTAAAACAAGATTCAGATGACATTTTCTGGGAAAGTTGGTCATGGCACAAGAGAGATGTAGTTAGATTTAGGTTGTGATACGAATCCAAATGCAGATCCAGGTTTAGTTAAGGATTTGTTAATAGTGCAAGCATTTTCCACATGATTTTACTTCAGTAACAAAGACTATTTAGTTGGTGTTTATATTTAAATATTAGGGCTGTCACTTTCCACAGAAATTTAATTTTAATGGTTTTCAGACATACACACTAATATTCAAAGATATTAACATACCCCACCCCTGGCCCGGCTGCAACACAGGCAAGTACTCCCATTAGATCATTTACTATTTAACTCTCTCAAGGCTACATCAGTAGGTCACATGTCCTTAATCTTGCAGTCTTGTACATGGTGGCCTTTCTCCAAGCCTTGTGGAAGTCAGGGTACAAGGCACCGCTGGACTACAATGGGCCAAGGTTGAGGAATAGGCCAGCTACTTTGCCCTTGATCGACACACAGCCCGGTCTTTATTATTTCGCCTTCAGCTGTGTGGAGCCCAAAGTGCTTCCATGCAACACTCCTCGGATAATTCGGTGTTCTTAATGTCCAATCAGAGCAGCTTTGCCTGTCCTCCATTTTCTTAAGGTGTACTTCCTTGTTGGTGAGGTCAAGAGACCAATGGATGGTCAGGTTGCACTGGACATGCCTTCTGTTGGATTGGCAGTTTACGGCCCGAGGTGCCCTAACGTGCTTCTGAACTGTATAATTTTCAAATCAAAATATACTTAAAGTTACAATTACAAATTTTTGTCCCAAAGTTCAAAAGGGTATTTAAATATTAAGTATAAAGCGACAGTCCTATTACACATAGGAGATTATGTTCTGTTTAAATCAATTAGCCTTAATTAGACCTTAATCAGAACTGTCCTTTTAAAGTCAACTACCGAAAGCATATTTGTTGATTTAATTACCCAATTTTAACACATTAAGTTGCCTTAAAATGATTTCAAACCTACACACTCTTCGACAGAAAGATTTCTACTGTTAGATGATCTGGCATGTCTTGGAGAAAGGTTTGGTTAAATATGAGCAGACACCTCAGAGGAGTCTGTCACAGGTCATGAAAACATTGTTGTCATCGTTCGGTACACAGTGACTCACATTTTGGTGATTCAATCTTCCTCTCTGACCTGAGGTCACACACTTAAACAATATTGTGTTGCATGGACATTACAGGTCTTTGACCAGCTAACCACAGGTCATTTAAGGTTTTTGGGTACATTAATCGTCACTCTTCCGTAATGATGTTCTTGAAATGAGTCAAAGTTTTACGTGTAAGCTTAGTTATGTTCTGACATTATATTAATTGAACTCACACCTGCCACATCAGAAGGGACCACTGTTAAAGTGCACAATAGCCAATAAGCCAATCACATCACAAGCATTTATGCACTGACATGGTCAAGATGACTGGCTGAAGTTCAAACCGCGCATCAGAATTCTGCAGAGAGGTGATTTAAGTGACTCTGAAGGTTGGTGCCAGATAGGCTCTAATGATCTACTCGGATTTTCATATTAAGTTTACAGGTAATGGTCTGAAAAAGGTAAAAAAAATCCAGTGAGCGGCAGTAGGGACTAAGGTCATCAAAAAATGATACTTTGGTACTTTTTTGATACCACCTTTTAAAAACGGTACAATATCATTAAATTTGATGTTCAGTAATACTGAAAATACCAAAACAAAAAGGAAACAGTTCCAGAATCAGATTTTTCAGCCTATTGTATTACACATGAACAGCAGGGGGTACAGAGAAAACTGATCCTGGATCTGCTGCTGTGAGCTGCACGAGCTGTAGTGACACCCTCATGACTGGGTTCAGAGGGCAGAGCACAGACTATGGAGTGGACGACAGGAAACAAAGCACAGAGAGATGACGAGTCCAACTCTGAAAGTAACTTTATTGGAAAAGAGAGAACAAAGTGTGTTTTTTGTCAATATATATTTCATATGAGGTGGGTTCGGAAGAAAAGAAGATTAACTACTTAAAGGGTAAGATGCACTTTTTTCTTCATCATAAATGTGTGCAATATTAGTTGGTCAGTAAAGCATTAAATGCACTTAACAATTAAAACATACAGGCTGTATTATATCGATGAGTTATTAAAATATTACCTAAAAAAAAAAATCTCATGAATATAATCAATGATGATTCAATCGATTGTATCAAACCATGAAATATTTTCACTCCAAAACAATAAAATGTGCCTCAAACTTTGATTATACAATCTGTTGTACGAAATCATAAAATGATTTCTTTTTTTTACAAATACATTAAGAATTTTGTAGAATGACAATTAGAACTATCTTAAACATTAAACTTGAACACTTGTTAGTTTATTTTTAAGGCAGTTTTCGTATATAAAAAAATGCAAGCTGTGGAAAAAATTGATAGAATTTCAAGGTCTAGTTTGTAATTTTATTGGATGCTTTTGCCATTGTATCAAAACAGGTATCGAATACTGAAATGTTTTACTGGTATTGTACAAAGTTCAAATTTTGGTATTGTGACAATCCTAGTGGGAGCTCAAATGTCTTGATTATACCAGAGGTCAGACAAGGTTTCCTGGAGTAGTTTGAGATGACAGGGGCAAACATAGACTAAAATAACCATGTTACAACCAAGGTTTGTGACAGAGAATCTCAAAATGCACATGTCAGATCTTGAGATGATGATGAGGGCTGAAATTGAAATGATAAATATTGGGATTGCATGTCACTGTTTTCATTCTCTTTATATGCCCATAATGCCCAAGGCAGCACATATAAAATACTAAAATGTATTTTTATTTGTATTTCATTGTTATTTCTGTATGCTTTGTGAGCTGCATTTATGTGAGAAAATTATCCTGTTCTCGCCTTAGATTGGACTCCAGTGCACCTGATAACAGAGATGACTTTGGGACCAAAATAAAGCTGCCTGAGCTTGTGGCTTCCTGCTGGTAATGATGCCCCTGTGGATTGAAGATAGCACACTGCACACTCAGCAAAATGTTCCAGAATAAATAAGCAGCTTGCTGACTGAAAAAAAGAACTCCCCATCACAACACATTTACCTGTTGGCAAAAAAAGAGTGAAATATTCCACTGTGATCAGCACTTCAAGCTCATATATGCGTTTTTAAATCATGTGTATTTTAAGCAATGAAATATAAAACTTAATTCAAACACATCAGAAAACCAGCATCACCTCTGAACATACAGATGAAATTCCTCTCGTCTCACTGGTCAAAACAAAGCAATCATTTTGCATCATTACACATGACTGTGCAATAACAGCAACAGCCACAATGACAAGAAAATGTTTGTTTTCAGCAAATGATTGAGCTGCAAGTTTAATTTTAAAGCAAATCAGTTTCTTCTGTCCTGAAGTACTTGATGCAAAAACATATCAAAACAAGAGACCACCAAGTCCTTATGAAAGTGCCATATCCTAAAGGGGGATGAGGCCTTGTTTTCCAGCTGGAGGCAAAAGTAACAGATATGTTCAGACTTTTGAGTAATGAAGCCCCTGAGCAGACACACATCCTATGTCCTCCATTTTTGTGTCTTGATTTGCAAATTGAATAAATTCAGTCATTTGAACGGGGAGTGACAGACATATACTCATTAAAACTTCCACCTTAAACTCTGTTATATTTCCATCATTCGTCATGACAGGGCGGTCCAAATTTGTTAACAAGGGCCACAATAAGAAAAATGTGAATGGAAAGGCCACTTTAATGCAGTTAAGTTAGTAAAACCAGTTTGTCAGTGGTTTGACAAAGCAAATATTCAGTCATTAAAGAATTCAAGGCTTGGCCACCACTGGATTCATTCCTGATTAAATGGAGAAATATGCTCTTTACAGCAGAGAGGGAGGAGACACTGGCTCATTTCCACACTGAAACAAAACCAAGAACACGTGCACAAAGCTGACAAACTTTGTAAGAGCGCTGGTGTTGCAAGAATAATTGGACAGTATGTTTTGGTAATTATATTTTTAAATGGAGCGGATAGCAGAGCACACACACTGCTATGCTGCAATAATCCATTTCTAATCTTTAATCAGAGTGCTGCTTTATCAGAGTGCAGTTTTATCATTTTGATTGTAAATATGTTTCCCATTCAAGTTTAGCAAAGGGATGAAACTATGAAGTAACGAGAAATCACTCGGAGAGTGCAAACCTCCGACAAGGTAGCTCACATATTGCTGTTACAGCTATAAGCAATAGTTCAATGATAAAGTTACCATCATAATATGATTCCTTGACCATGAAAACCCACACCTAGCACTCAGAATCAAGTTGATATCATAATTAGTCAGAAATGAGCAAAAACGGTAATTCACCAATAGCAGTTATCTGGATCACCACCAAAATCTAATCATTTTTAAGTTGGGCCATTACCAACATCTCCTGAAAGTTTCAGCAAAATCTGTCCTGTAGTTTTTGTGTAATCTTGCTAACAAACAAACAAATATACAAGCAAAAACATCACCTCCTTGGCCGAGATAAAAAAAACAGCAAAGTGCACATTTTACTTTACTTGTGGACTCAACCGAAGGATTTAACCATATGGACTCGGGACACTTTAAAACAACGTCAGCTTCTCGGGGCCTGAGCTCATCTGAGATGGACTCATGCAAAGAGGAAAAGTCTGCTGTGGTCTGAGTCCACATTTCAAATAGCTTTCATAAATAATGATTGTGGTGTCATCGAGGCTAAAGAAGGAAAGGGACAACCAGATTGTTATCAGCACAAAGAAAAGCCAGCC
>JBAMNC010000925.1:0-208973 GCA_037902135.1 Cetoscarus ocellatus
TGATTAACTGTCACAGACATGATCTTCCATACTCTCCTGTATATGATCTTTCATATTTAAAACCAAGAAAATGAAAACATGTCTCCTTGACGGCTTTTATTGAGGTAAAAGTGTGTCTGAGCAGCAGGAGTTGGTTGGATTATCTTAAAGATGAATCATAATCGTTCAAAGTAATGTAGTCAAACAATAAGGTTTCTGGGCATAGAGTGGAGATAAAAGGGTGGGAATCTCCTCATTTCAAGTCAGAATACAACCCTTTGATTTTGTGGATGTTTTTATGATAAAATAGTTGCATGATGTTTCTGAGGGCTGTTATCATTTGCATAGAGCCCCCAAAGTCCCAAAAGAAACACAGTCACATAAAAGAAAAGTCTGTTTTGGGAGTTTTGAGACTTTGGAGCCCCAAAAAAAACATCTTTTTCAAAGCAGAGGCTGCCAAACAAGATTAATGAAAACAATAATGCTGAAAATAACACCAAAGATAATAATGGCAACACTTTCTATGACCCCCTCCTCTAAAGCCCTATAAAGGACACTGGCCATGTTTATGAGGTCTTATAATGTCTTATACTGTGCTTGTTTAACCATAGTTAGAAGCATTTGTGATGCTTTTTAAAAGTGACCATAAGGTATCAGTATTTTATATTTAATGTTATAATATTTTAGGTCAGCATATCTGTGGCAAGTTCATGTCACTCACCTCTTCATGACTGTTTAAACTGCATTTCAACAAGGTACTCTTTGGTTACTTATCCAACTTTTTAAAAATGCTATTGCCTGTAAATTGAGAAGTATTGCAGCAGAATCTCGCCCATTAGCTCCAGTTTCTTCACGTGCCTTCATAGATGCTGCGGCTCTATTTCTGCAGAGGGAGCAGTGAGAGTATGTGGGTTTGTTTTGCTGCCACGCTGATGCCCTCAGCTGTCCCATCACTCAGCAGGGGAGGGAAGCATACCCCAGTTCTTCCCCTTTTCTCCCCTCTCCTCCACCCCTCAATTTTCTCTTTCACTCACGGTCGCTCACAGAGACGAGCACTGGTGAGACAAGGCAACTAGGTCAACCTCCAGCTATTAAAGTCCCGTGTCCCTGTAGAGACAGCGGGACAAATGGGTCCTACTTGAACGCAGACACAAACAAAGGCCTTCACATCCATCAGAGACCTCAGCCCCACTTGCATCCTAATGAGGAGAGAGTGGAGGGAAAACCACTCTCTGTTAGCATGCTCGCTGACCAGGAAACACAATGGGTTACACAATTATTCCTGGGATGGTGGCTGTGATAAGGATGGGAAGACATTTTAATCAGGGTGACTCTCTGTTTATGCTTTGGTACTTTCCATGAGATTTCAGCAGCCAGCCAATCTATAATCACAGCACACACACACAGATCAGATCAATGAACTTTCCAGGAATTTGCATTTCATAATAGGGATGTCCCGTCCCTCCGGTTACTGATTGATTAGAAGTGGTCTCTCTAAATGGAAGCATAAATAATTCAGGGACAGTGCAGAAGGTCTGACTGTATTCATTTCCTGTTCAATCAGAGCATTTGACAGTCATTTAGAAACCGCTGAACATATCACTAAAGAGTAATGGGAAACTATCTTAGAGATGTAGAACACTATAAATAGATCTCTTTATAAGAATAAGGGCCTTATTGACTGACAGTACATTCTCCTGTGGAAACTTTGAGCCTTTATCTCTTAATATTTAAAAAAATAAGTTATCACGTCACATCTTGTCCTAAATTACCACCTTTCTGCCAGGTATGGCCACTTGAAACTGAAGAACAAACTTGCTAAGATTGTTTCAGTGGCTGGCAAATTGGTGAGTAAATCATAAAAACCCTTGTCTAAACTGTTTACTGACAGGACAAGGAAGACAGCGAGGACTATAGTAGTGGGTACTGTAGCTCTCATCCACAGTGAGGTGCTATAGAGTTCCTGTGGCAACTTAAAATGTTTGTAGGTCATTTATCCCAAGTGTAATAAACATTATTAATCTTACTAAATGGCTGATGAGATCCAAACCTTCATCTGCATGAATGTATTATAACTCGTTTTCACCAAGCGGCCTGATTTGGTTCAGTACAGTTCGGTACTGTTTTGAGCAGTTAGCCCTGGTCTTGTTTGTATTTCCTCCACCAGCTGTACCTTCACTTAAGGGCAGGGATGTGAGATGGGGAAGAGATGGTTATACCTGCTACATAAATGCTCGACCCCTTCCAAAAGTTGGACGGCGCAGTTGTATTTTTATAACTACATTCATAGCACAGTGGAAGAGTGCATGAGCACAAGGTTTAACAGTGAATTCATCTCAGGTTGTACTTTTTTGTTTATCACAGCATGACAGGGACAGAGAATCAGAGTTAAAAGTAAATGTACTTGAGCTTATATTGTGCTTTTCTAGTCTTTGACTACTCAAAGCAGCTTTACACCACAGGTCACACCTACCCATTCACACCCATATTCACTCACTGATGGTTGAAGTTTCTATGTCAGTTATCCATCAGTATCAACTAACACATTTATGCCCTTCCATACCCATTTACATGCCACTGACGCAGCAGTGGGAGCAACTTGGAGTTAAGTGTCTTGCCCAAGAACACATCGCCATGTGACACCAGAAGCTGGGCGCGAACCTGCAACCTCCCGATTACTGACCAAGTGCACTATCAGGCTGCCCCCTAGCCCTGATGCCCCGTAAAGTCTGTGCAATCAAGCTACACAGATGGATATGAGAGGACGACTTCCTTTTGTTATACGGCAGAGGGTACTGAAATGAGTTATACTGTAGTTCCCAGCCCGGTGCTTGGGGACCATGTTTCCAGCAGTCATCAAATACATCAACTTAAACTAAGGTAAAATTTGACCACTTTAAGACAACATGTGAAACATTATAGATATGTATTATTGTGAATAAAACTTTGGACTGTTGGTGGGGCTAAAAGGAATATGGGGGGTCTTGAATTCGTGGAGCTGGTGGCATTGGGACTGCACCAATGCATCCCTCCTTTAGCCTTGGGCATAGGCTGATGCGTGGTGTGGTTTCTGGTGCTTCTAGTCCTATAGGATGGGAGTCCTATTGTGTTTTTTGGACCATGTTGGGTGCCTGGGCCTGGATTGTTGTCCCCACTTTTTGAGGTCTCTGTCTGAATGCTCTATGTTCTTAGGTCCTTAGGTTCTTGGATTTATTTTGCCATCTGTGTTTGTATGTAAGGGATCTTTGATTTAAACTGTGCTTACTGTTGGTTGGTTAAAAGAGAAGCTAAGATGTTTCATTATAAGCTCAATTAAAATCCTGTCAGTGCAAGAGGAAGAGTAAAGGGCCTCCTACATCATTTGGGTTTGTCCTCCTTGGGTAATGATTGTCTGCTAAAAGTTTCATAATATTTCATCCAGAGGTCAATGGTATAATTCACTGCAGGCAGCACAGAAATTAAACTACAATGCATAAAAGCTCAGCCTTGTTTCTTTGTGCTGACGTGCTCAGTCCACCCTCTCAGCAAACAAGCCTCCATTACTCACCCGATAACACAGCGTGATGTCACTGAGCAAACACAGTCAGAGAAGCCAGCAGATTGCTATAATAAAGAACTTCCTGCTTCAGTTTGTTGATGCTCTCAAAGCAGGTGCAGTCAGCTCCGTCTGTGGGGGACAAAAATGTAACACTAACCCTGAAATTATGGGCTGTGGAGTTAAGAAACAACAAGCATTAGCTCTGTGTTTGTCTGCTGGTCTGTCAGAGAGAGGAAAATACATTATGTATGTTCATTGTGTTTGACTTTACCTCAGAGAAAAGGTCTGGAGTGACAATGAGGTCAGCAGTGTTAAAGGAGTGTAACCGGAGAGTGAAATGTCAAAGATCTGTCCAAGTCAAGAATATTAGTTTGTTTTCTTTACCTTTGCCAAGGAGGTTATGTTTGTTGTTAGCATTTTTTAGTTTCTTTGTTTGTTAGTTTGTGAAAAGGATAACTCAAACCTTTAAAACAAGATTCAGATGACATTTTCTGGGAAAGTTGGTCATGGCACAAGAGAGATGTAGTTAGATTTAGGTTGTGATACGAATCCAAATGCAGATCCAGGTTTAGTTAAGGATTTGATAATAGTGCAAGCATTTTCCACATGATTTTACTTCAGTAACAAAGACTATTTAGTTGGTGTTTATATTTAAATATTAGGGCTGTCACTTTCCACAGAAATTTAATTTTAATGGTTTTCAGACATACACACTAATATTCAAAGATATTAACATACCCCACCCCTGGCCCGGCTGCAACACAGGCAAGTACTCCCATTAGATCATTTACTATTTAACTCTCTCAAGGCTACATCAGTAGGTCACATGTCCTTAATCTTGCAGTCTTGTACATGGTGGCCTTTCTCCAAGCCTTGTGGAAGTCAGGGTACAAGGCACCGCTGGACTACAATGGGCCAAGGTTGAGGAGTAGGCCAGCTACTTTGCCCTTGATCGACACACAGCCCGGTCTTTATTATTTCGCCTTCAGCTGTGTGGAGCCCAAAGTGCTTCCATGCAACACTCCTCGGATAATTCGGTGTTCTTAATGTCCAATCAGAGCAGCTTTGCCTGTCCTCCATTTTCTTAAGGTGTACTTCCTTGTTGGTGAGGTCAAGAGACCAATGGATGGTCAGGTTGCACTGGACATGCCTTCTGTTGGATTGGCAGTTTACGGCCCGAGGTGCCCTAACGTGCTTCTGAACTGTATAATTTTCAAATCAAAATATACTTAAAGTTACAATTACAAATTTTTGTCCCAAAGTTCAAAAGGGTATTTAAATATTAAGTATAAAGCGACAGTCCTATTACACATAGGAGATTATGTTCTGTTTAAATCAATTAGCCTTAATTAGACCTTAATCAGAACTGTCCTTTTAAAGTCAACTACCGAAAGCATATTTGTTGATTTAATTACCCAATTTTAACACATTAAGTTGCCTTAAAATGATTTCAAACCTACACACTCTTCGACAGAAAGATTTCTACTGTTAGATGATCTGGCATGTCTTGGAGAAAGGTTTGGTTAAATATGAGCAGACACCTCAGAGGAGTCTGTCACAGGTCATGAAAACATTGTTGTCATCGTTCGGTACACAGTGACTCACATTTTGGTGATTCAATCTTCCTCTCTGACCTGAGGTCACACACTTAAACAATATTGTGTTGCATGGACATTACAGGTCTTTGACCAGCTAACCACAGGTCATTTAAGGTTTTTGGGTACATTAATCGTCACTCTTCCGTAATGATGTTCTTGAAATGAGTCAAAGTTTTACGTGTAAGCTTAGTTATGTTCTGACATTATATTAATTGAACTCACACCTGCCACATCAGAAGGGACCACTGTTAAAGTGCACAATAGCCAATAAGCCAATCACATCACAAGCATTTATGCACTGACATGGTCAAGATGACTGGCTGAAGTTCAAACCGCGCATCAGAATTCTGCAGAGAGGTGATTTAAGTGACTCTGAAGGTTGGTGCCAGATAGGCTCTAATGATCTACTCGGATTTTCATATTAAGTTTACAGGTAATGGTCTGAAAAAGGTAAAAAAAATCCAGTGAGCGGCAGTAGGGACTAAGGTCATCAAAAAATGATACTTTGGTACTTTTTTGATACCACCTTTTAAAAACGGTACAATATCATTAAATTTGATGTTCAGTAATACTGAAAATACCAAAACAAAAAGGAAACAGTTCCAGAATCAGATTTTTCAGCCTATTGTATTACACATGAACAGCAGGGGGTACAGAGAAAACTGATCCTGGATCTGCTGCTGTGAGCTGCACGAGCTGTAGTGACACCCTCATGACTGGGTTCAGAGGGCAGAGCACAGACTATGGAGTGGACGACAGGAAACAAAGCACAGAGAGATGACGAGTCCAACTCTGAAAGTAACTTTATTGGAAAAGAGAGAACAAAGTGTGTTTTTTGTCAATATATATTTCATATGAGGTGGGTTCGGAAGAAAAGAAGATTAACTACTTAAAGGGTAAGATGCACTTTTTTCTTCATCATAAATGTGTGCAATATTAGTTGGTCAGTAAAGCATTAAATGCACTTAACAATTAAAACATACAGGCTGTATTATATCGATGAGTTATTAAAATATTACCTAAAAAAAAAAATCTCATGAATATAATCAATGATGATTCAATCGATTGTATCAAACCATGAAATATTTTCACTCCAAAACAATAAAATGTGCCTCAAACTTTGATTATACAATCTGTTGTACGAAATCATAAAATGATTTCTTTTTTTTACAAATACATTAAGAATTTTGTAGAATGACAATTAGAACTATCTTAAACATTAAACTTGAACACTTGTTAGTTTATTTTTAAGGCAGTTTTCGTATATAAAAAAATGCAAGCTGTGGAAAAAATTGATAGAATTTCAAGGTCTAGTTTGTAATTTTATTGGATGCTTTTGCCATTGTATCAAAACAGGTATCGAATACTGAAATGTTTTACTGGTATTGTACAAAGTTCAAATTTTGGTATTGTGACAATCCTAGTGGGAGCTCAAATGTCTTGATTATACCAGAGGTCAGACAAGGTTTCCTGGAGTAGTTTGAGATGACAGGGGCAAACATAGACTAAAATAACCATGTTACAACCAAGGTTTGTGACAGAGAATCTCAAAATGCACATGTCAGATCTTGAGATGATGATGAGGGCTGAAATTGAAATGATAAATATTGGGATTGCATGTCACTGTTTTCATTCTCTTTATATGCCCATAATGCCCAAGGCAGCACATATAAAATACTAAAATGTATTTTTATTTGTATTTCATTGTTATTTCTGTATGCTTTGTGAGCTGCATTTATGTGAGAAAATTATCCTGTTCTCGCCTTAGATTGGACTCCAGTGCACCTGATAACAGAGATGACTTTGGGACCAAAATAAAGCTGCCTGAGCTTGTGGCTTCCTGCTGGTAATGATGCCCCTGTGGATTGAAGATAGCACACTGCACACTCAGCAAAATGTTCCCGAATAAATAAGCAGCTTGCTGACTGAAAAAAAGAACTCCCCATCACAACACATTTACCTGTTGGCAAAAAAAGAGTGAAATATTCCACTGTGATCAGCACTTCAAGCTCATATATGCGTTTTTAAATCATGTGTATTTTAAGCAATGAAATATAAAACTTCATTCAAACACATCAGAAAACCAGCATCACCTCTGAACATACAGATGAAATTCCTCTCGTCTCACTGGTCAAAACAAAGCAATCATTTTGCATCATTACACATGACTGTGCAATAACAGCAACAGCCACAATGACAAGAAAATGTTTGTTTTCAGCAAATGATTGAGCTGCAAGTTTAATTTTAAAGCAAATCAGTTTCTTCTGTCCTGAAGTACTTGATGCAAAAACATATTAAAACAAGAGACCACCAAGTCCTTATGAAAGTGCCATATCCTAAAGGGGGATGAGGCCTTGTTTTCCAGCTGGAGGCAAAAGTAACAGATATGTTCAGACTTTTGAGTAATGAAGCCCCTGAGCAGACACACATCCTATGTCCTCCATTTTTGTGTCTTGATTTGCAAATTGAATAAATTCAGTCATTTGAACGGGGAGTGACAGACATATACTCATTAAAACTTCCACCTTAAACTCTGTTATATTTCCATCATTCGTCATGACAGGGCGGTCCAAATTTGTTAACAAGGGCCACAATAAGAAAAATGTGAATGGAAAGGCCACTTTAATGCAGTTAAGTTAGTAAAACCAGTTTGTCAGTGGTTTGACAAAGCAAATATTCAGTCATTAAAGAATTCAAGGCTTGGCCACCACTGGATTCATTCCTGATTAAATGGAGAAATATGCTCTTTACAGCAGAGAGGGAGGAGACACTGGCTCATTTCCACACTGAAACAAAACCAAGAACACGTGCACAAAGCTGACAAACTTTGTAAGAGCGCTGGTGTTGCAAGAATAATTGGACAGTATGTTTTGGTAATTATATTTTTAAATGGAGCGGATAGCAGAGCACACACACTGCTATGCTGCAATAATCCATTTCTAATCTTTAATCAGAGTGCTGCTTTATCAGAGTGCAGTTTTATCATTTTGATTGTAAATATGTTTCCCATTCAAGTTTAGCAAAGGGATGAAACTATGAAGTAACGAGAAATCACTCGGAGAGTGCAAACCTCCGACAAGGTAGCTCACATATTGCTGTTACAGCTATAAGCAATAGTTCAATGATAAAGTTACCATCATAATATGATTCCTTGACCATGAAAACCCACACCTAGCACTCAGAATCATGTTGATATCATAATTAGTCAGAAATGAGCAAAAACGGTAATTCACCAATAGCAGTTATCTGGATCACCACCAAAATCTAATCATTTTTAAGTTGGGCCATTACCAACATCTCCTGAAAGTTTCAGCAAAATCTGTCCTGTAGTTTTTGTGTAATCTTGCTAACAAACAAACAAATATACAAGCAAAAACATCACCTCCTTGGCCGAGATAAAAAAAACAGCAAAGTGCACATTTTACTTTACTTGTGGACTCAACCGAAGGATTTAACCATATGGACTCGGGACACTTTAAAACAACGTCAGCTTCTCGGGGCCTGAGCTCATCTGAGATGGACTCATGCAAAGAGGAAAAGTCTGCTGTGGTCTGAGTCCACATTTCAAATAGCTTTCATAAATAATGATTGTGGTGTCATCGAGGCTAAAGAAGGAAAGGGACAACCAGATTGTTATCAGCACAAAGAAAAGCCAGCATCTGTGATAGTATGGGGGTGTGTTAGTGCCCATGGCATGGGTAACCTGCACATCTGTGAAGGCACCAGTAATGCTGAAAAGCACATACAGGTTTTGCAGCAACTTATGCCGCCACCCAGGCAACTTTGTGTCACGGATGTTGCTGCTTATTTCAACAAGACAGTGACAACACATTCTGCACAAGTTACAACAGCGTGGCTTTCTTAGTAAAAGACTGAAGTACTAGACTGGCCTGCCTGCAGTCCAGACCTGTCTCCCTCTGAAAATGTGTGATGAGCACAAAATACAACAGAGACCCTGAACTGTTGAGCAACTGAAGTTGTACATCAAGCAAGAATGGGAAAGAACTTAACCTACCATGCTTTAACAATTAGTTTACTCAGTTCACAAACATTTGTGTGTTGTTTAAAGGAAATGTGATGTAACAAAGTGGAAAACATGACCCTGTCCCAGCTTTATTGAAACATGTTGCAGACATCAAAATCAAAATGAGGGAATATTTGCATAGAAAAATACAATTTCTTAGTTTGAACATAAAATATCTTGTCGTTGTAGTGTGCTCAGTTGCATACAGGTCAAAAAGGATTTGCAAATAATTGTATTCTGTTTTAGTTTCTGTTTTACACAACGTCCTCACTTCTTTGGCGTTAGGGTTTGTGATAATATATTTCTTTATTCAACCAGAGTCTCCTTGAAACCCACTCCAGTGTCAGGACCCACTCTTTAAAAAGTCACAGCTGTGGTGTTTTGTCATGATGCAGCAAATCTCTCCGACCCTGTCATTTTCTACGGCAAGGCAGTTCTCACTATCATACTGTGTGTGGTTATAACTCTGCTCTTCTTCTGTTTTCATTCTTTTCATTATCAACTGTATTTTGCTGTGTGTTGATTGCGCAACATGTTGATACCAACATTCCTCCTTTTTCATGCTCTACTATCACCCTCACCTTCTTTTCCTGTAGTAAATAAAACATGAACTACTTTTATATTTCCTGGTTGCAATTTCACCTTTATCTTCTCTAAATACCATCAATCACCATTATTTATACTGTTTAAAAGTTCAGTGCTCATATGTACAGCTCTTTCACGGCACCTTTTGGATATACTGTTGAGTTGTGTTTTTGTTCTTTTTGCGTCCATTGTATATTTTGTATATTTTTGATATATACCCAAGTCAATTTTGCACTATTTTCTACCTATTTTAAAACTTTATGTTATTCCTCCGGACTCTTCTTTTAATTCTTGTTCTCATTGATTGTTTTTGCACCAATTTACCAAATCAAATTCCTTGTATGTGCAAGTGTACTTTGCAATAAATACCAATTCAGATTCTGGTTCTGATATAGAGGCAGAAGCAAACTGACCAAAGCAGCAGGATTTTTTTGTGGTTACAAATCAGCTGACTTCCTTTTGAAGTACGTCTCACTCTTCAGTTCAGTGTGCCTCAGACGCTCTCTGGCCTGAGAAAAGTCGGGTAAACTTGTGATCGGTCAAACGTGAGGGCCTGTCCTGACCTCCTGAGTAATTGGCTTAACAGTAAATCCCAGAGCAGGGGAAAGTTCATCCCCCACTTCCACAGAGAGAGAGAGAGGAGGGAGAGTGGATGGTAACACACTGTGTCTGGTACAGTAACCTACAGGTAGAGCAGTTTGTACAGACTTACTGTAATAAACTGTAATCTTTGAGAAAATGCACCTGCAGTTTGACTTTAAACAGCTTTGCAGTTTAGTTTCTATTAAATGAAATTCCTGTTTGTTGGTTAAATGTCCAATATTCGAACTAAAAGGAAGCCTGTACTTGCATGTTGGAGGCATTTGTTTCCCTTTTAAGTGTCTCTTTCAGTTCCAAGAATGAAGTCCATAAATAAGATCTAAATCAGAATTTCCCCCTGTATGTTCTTGATACTTATCAAACATAATCTCAGGCTCCATTTGTATCCATAATAGTTCCCCCTCTGATATTTCACAAGAAAACACACAGCCTCAGATTTAAAGCCTATTACTCTCTCCTTTATCCTTCAGACACTTTACTAAATTTTCCCCAAAAAGCTGCCGTAATTGTGTTTCTTCACATGAAACACATAAGCGCAGCCACAGAGCAGACCACTGACTTAATAACTGAGTAAATTTGATTTGAAGGGTTAGTCGTCTGACACGCTGTAGTTATAAAAGCTCATTAAGAAGTCCAAAAAAGCCTTGACAATACTTTGGACTGTGGATTATTAAATCCCTAAATTCACTGCGACTGTAGATTAAGAAAGGTAGTTCTTAACTTGTTGGACTATTTGCTCATGGAGTTGTTTACGAAGTGGAGAATCTCGGCACCTGGCTTTGTGTCGAGAACATGCGACCTCAAAATAGCAAAGTATAGACCGACATGTCTCAAATTGACTGTCATGTAACCCCAGTTAAAATGTGCAGTATGAAAAAACAATCTACCGTCGCCTGCCCATGTAGACACATAAGCGGTTGCCATCGGTCTAATATCTACAGTAATTCATACTATTTCTGTTAATTTGAAATCCGACACTTTTACAGCACACACAACCTTTATATAATTGTAGCCATTATGTTTCTTGCTTGCACAACCTTCTCAGACTCCTATGCACACTTCATCACTTCCTGCCCTTGTAAGTTGTGTTGAATTATTAAAGATTGAAATCTTCTTTTCCTCTGCACTCAATATCGCCTGATGATGACAATGCTAACTTGTTTGCAGAATCCGCAAGCAAGCTAGCACAACAACCTCCACAAACACCTGCCAACCAAAAGAGTCATGTTATTTTTGTAATGCATACTGCTATTAGCCAAAGTATTTTCTAACATGACACTTAAGATGTGATTTCAAGAGAGGAAACCTATGAGAATATTTTGTCTTAAAACATATGCTTTCAATCTGCATGATCAATTTAGCATTTGATGTTTTTTCTACATTTTTAAGGCACCCCTGACAAAGCTAGAAGGTACCCAAGGTGTGCTACCTCTGTGGGGACACTTCCACTGTTTTTCAGGATGCTTTAATTCTGCCTGTTTATAATGATTCTTCTTAAACTTTCAACAGAAGAATATTACTGGAGTGATTTTTATGGAGAAATAGAGCTGTGACAGGAGGAAGATGCAGCTAGAACTTAATAATCATGAAAGCCATAGCATTCTGGCAGTATAGCTGGTATGCGCGTTAGCTACACTCACCCAGTGTGAAACCACAATATCATCCTCGAGTCTCCTGTCACTCTTCAGTATGACCCGTCAGCCCTTGTTATAAATTTTATTTAATCCTTCCAAAAATCCAGATTGGTAAATATGTTGTTTAAAAAATGAGCTGTTAAGACCAAACTGTAAACTGCTTTCCTGATTGGACATCTCCTGCTGCTGCAGCCAGCCTCAAGTGTACATTGGAGAAAAAGCAGCTTTTTGCTTATATGCAATAGTTTTGTTTTTTAATAACAGGGTATTTTGTTTTGCCATGAGAACTAAAATCTCCATGGAGTTAAGAGAGTTTGCTGATTGTTCTGCAAAGACTTCATGATGCACAAGAATAACCCCTTTGCTGAGGTTTACTGTGCATTTATTTGCTTAAAATCAACTCTCAGATTTGGAGTCGGACATGTTTGCCCTGGCCTAATGCTAATCCTGACAGCTGCCTCCAGTTTATGCACCGTCTGATTCTGCATGAATAATCAGCCAGTGTCTCTCTGTGTTTAGAGGACAGGAGCTCTGAGACTGAGTGAAGCATTTGAGGGGGCTGCTCTCTGCTCTGCATTCACCAAAACAAATGTCTCGACTATCAACATCCCCCCAGTGAACACATGTTTTAACCCTCTGTGGACCAGGAGCTACTACTCTTAATTTAACCCCTCCCCCTGCTAACACACATTCATAAAAACAGACTAAAGAGCGCCTCTTATTTCTCAAATTATGAGAATTCCCTGCAGACACTTGAGTATTAAACAGCCGGGGAGTTGGATGTATGCACGGTCTGTAATTGGCGGATTATAAATTCCTACACACTGTTGACTTTGCCATCTCTGATTCCCCAGTGTTTTCATTTCAAAGGCCTCTATTTGTAGCCTTTTGGTGAAAAACCACAGTTTAATGCGAGTCCTGCAGCCCTCAGAGTGGTGGAATACACACTCAGCATAATTGGGCCCTTTTAACGCAAAGATAAATTATGCATGAACTTAATGGTCGGGGTTTGAGGCCCCTGCTGATATGGAAACTGCAACGGTTTGAAAAAGTCTGTGGGGAATCAGAAATTCAACAGTCACATATATTACTATTATTACTCAGGGTCTTTTTTAATTCATTTAATCCTTCTTTTTTAACTAACCTCATAACTGTTTTATGTTCTCACCCTGGTGCATTGAGTTTTCAGATTGTCCAATCATCTGCACATTTATAAATACAGCAATTCTCAATGTGACATCTTCAGAAGCCTTTGAGGGATTTCCCACAAAATCTACACAAATGTACACTCTGACCTGGGAGTAAACTGATCAGAGGAGGAGGCAAAAGGTCAAGTGTCAATGTCGTATAGCTTCATGTCCATCCTTTGCTTGCGAGCGCAAAATTGCAAGAGCACCGTTGAGGATTTTCTTAAGATAGAATGATTTAATATTTAGCATCAGAGGTTGAAAAAGTAAAAAAATCCAGGGCCTAAAGTTCATTATTTGCTTGCTAAAAAAAAGTTTTAAGACTGTCTTGAAGGATTTTCCAAAATTTGGACCGTTCGATACACATCACCAGTCCATCTGGGAAACAGCCCATAGAAAGTGTATGGGAATGGCCAGAACCTTTCAAAAGCATACCTGGCTGCTGATGAGATGATCAATCTGTCAATCACATTCATTGCAGGCCAATCTGATGACGCAGTAGGAGGGTGCTACTGCCGCAGTTTAAGATACAAAATGTTTGCCACTTCATAGAACAAACCCTCACCACAACATGTCTGAAGTTGAGCAAAAATACCCTTTCTATTAAGAAATGCTTTCAGTCTTGTTTGTTTTCATTTAATAAAAAAAATGTGGTCCAGCTCTGAGAAAACTGCTTACAGAAGCCGTTAGCATCTATGCTAATCTCACCAGTCACTTCCTGATGTCATCTGACTTGTAGCTCCCCCCTTTTCCCCCCTGTTCCCTCTGAACCAAGTCTGGGCTGATTAGCTTTGGACTTTTTAGATCTTTGGCAGCATCACAGGGTCTGTATCATTCATGCTACTCTTAAGAAGATAATGTCTTAAGATTGTTTTGAGGGATTACAAGTCAAATGTTGGACATACATCTTCTCTGACTAACAAAAATAAAACCCTCGGAGTGCTGGTTGGGCTGAGTGGTAAGCAACCAGGCATGACCCATATACATGCTTCTGCCAGCCAAGGTCCAAATCCAGCCTGCAACCAGTTTGCAGAGTGTCCTCCCCTATCTCTCACCCCCCTTCACAAGCCTATCCACTGTCTCTGTCTCTCCTGTCAATCAAGGCACAAAAACCCCCAAAAAATAATCGTAAAAAAAAAAAAAAACTCGCAGAGTTTGGGAATCAAAGGGCCAAGGAGTAAGTCATGGAGCAACATGTTCAGCCCTTGCATGTAAAGACTGTATTTTAAGAGTGAACTAATATGATTTTAAAGGTCATAGGTCATTGATCATTGCTTGCTTTTCAATCTTCTGTTTCAAGAATGCTTTTGTAATTTTTCATAGATTTTTATACAAATGTCCTTACTGACTGAATGACTTTTTAGATCAATTAGGCCACTGACCAAATGTCAAGGTCATGGAGCCTTTTGGTCATAATCTGTTAAAACTTGATATCTCAAGAGTGCTTGATTCTCCTGAAACGTGCAGAAAATGTCCTCTCTCTCACCTTGCAAAGGTCAAGGTTATGAAGCCATGCGATTATGGTTGTGATATTTAAAAAATGCTTTGAGAAATTTTCATCCAACTTTTGTTAAATGCCCACTTTGATGAAAGAATGAACTGATCCAATTTTGGGCTCCAAAGGTCGAGGTGGTTATGTCATTTATCACTTAATTTTATATTTTATTGAATTGCACTCCCACAAAAACCACCCCAGTCCTTTTCCCTAACTCCTTGCTGTATTATCGTTGCCTGATATGCTGTAGTTCTTAGTTTTTTAGTTTTGTAGGTGTTAAAATGGGCTTATGAGTTTGGGCTTTTCTGCACGTGATTATGTTTTACACATTTTCTTCACATGGCCACTAAAGTCATGCTGTTTCAGATTAATGCAGAGTTACTTCATTAAGACAAGAATAAAACTGTAGCTTATTCAGGCCAGACAGCTGTTCTGGAGCTGCCGTCAGGAGGGTAATCGGTTAAGACCATTAATGTGATCTTAAGTCTCCAAGATTTGGAAGCAAACAAAGTTTCAGACTTGCAGACACGTGTTTGTTTGTTGAACACGCACACATTTCAGTGTCACGGGCTGGGTGGAGAAGAAAACCACAACCTAAATACTAACAGTTAAATGTTAGCCGTGACAAGGTTTTCTACTTTGGCAGCCAAGTTGGCAGGGAACCAAAAGTTATTAGAAGTCCTACTCTGCTGTGAAAATGTATTAAAGTGGTGACGTAGATAGTTGGGACTGATGAGAGAAAAAGCTGTTCTCATGCAAGCTCCTTTAAACAGGTTGGTTATAATTCTTTTGGAACCTAACCTATTTTTCCATTAATTGCTTCATTACAGTACAGCAAAGTGCATCATCAAATTGACAGCTTACTTTTTAGGTGTGGGTGTCGCCCTAAGTGTCCTATTTAAAATCAAAATAAACTCATTCAGTCATGATCTGAACACATTTCTCTATCATCCTTTAAGTCAAGTTCTATCTATTTAAGCACTTTTCTTTCATGACTATCATAAATAAATTAAAAATATTATGAAAGGTGCAACCAGTGGATCCCAACTTTTATCCTGTGACACTTTCCAACATCAGTGTACAGTCATGAAATTCACTCTGCTGAAGTCATCAACGACAGAACCCTTCAGACCAATCCGTAGTGCACATCACACTTACCTCACAGCAGTTCTGCTGATGTACTGGTGCCATAAATACAGTGCAATACCCCCATTCACACTTGCAAACAAAAAAAGCAGGTCTAAGATTCCACTGAACAAATATACAAGTTCTTTTCTTTTTACATTTAAACATAAATGAACTTGAATGCACTCAGAGAGCGCAAACCTCCGCCAAGGTAGCTCACATATTACTGTTACATCTATAAGCAATAGTTGCATGAGTTCAGTCCAGTGTTCAGAGTTAATCAATAAATGGTTGCCATACCTTAAAAATATATCTACTTATTAACATTTATTTCACTATGATTGAAAAGGGGTTAAGCTGTATTGTTGTTGACTTTATTCTATTTGAACATGAAAACAAAAAAGGACATACAACTTCAGCCCTAATGTTATCTTCATAAAGTGAAATTTATTGCAGTCGTTTTAAAAGATTATTGGAAGATCAATAACATGGAGCAGGTGTGAGTAAAATGTTATAAAATGGTATTTTTACAGTCTGTGAAGGCAAACAGTGCAAACCTGAGGGGTCTTTGAACTAAACAATGAGTCTAAACCCTTACACATGTATTTCTGACCTTTGACCCTCCTCCTCTGAGGACAGAACAAGTTCCTCTTTCCATGAAACCTATCGGATGGGCTTCAGCCTTCCTTCCTGACTAAAAAGGAACACGCATATAACCTCTCTGTTTTTTATATTATTGAGGAACAGAGACAGCAAAGCTATCAGGCTCGGATGACTAGATAAAGCAGCACTTCAACATTTCAACATCACTTCAACAAAGTATATCATAAACTGATATTGGAGTGATCAGGCAGAGCCATCTTGCCAAGCTCCAAAGATGAGTGTGAGCATCCCAATGCAGGATGGCCCAATCAGCATCCATTAAAGCAGAAAAGGTGGGAGCTATGAGCGCGAGGATAGAAGGAAGCGACTGCTTGTACAGAGATTAGCATAGATGCACCTACAGTAGCAGTTTCATCAGATCTGAACCACTTTTCTTGATTAAATGACAAACGAATAAAAACAATACAAACTCCTCTATAGTAAGAATATTTTCGCTCCACTTCAGACATGTTTTGCTGATTTTGATCTATGAAGTGGCTCATGTTCTGTCCTTCACACCTCTGCAGTACTGCCCGCCTACTGCATTATCTGATTGGTCCACAATGAATGTGATTGACGGATCAATCAGCCAATCACCTGCCAGACTTGCTTCTGAAAGGTTCTGCTGACCCCCAAACACTTTCTACAGAGTCTTTCCTTGAAAAGCTAGTGAAATATATTGAATGGTCCATCTTGTGTGTTACATTAGGTTTAAAAAGCAGGTGGGAAAGAAATAACACTGCTCCTGTTGCCCTCACTATAGAGTAAGATATGACTTATCTTAACACAGTGCTAGCGTACTCATAGCAGTGAGTTATTCCACTATACCTTTAATGTTGACCTGACTCATTTTGGTGGTAGCCTTACCAGTGATTACAGGACAAGCCTAAAATCATATGCATTGTTTAAAGCAGTAGTTTTTTACACTTTCATGCCTAAGGCAGAACTAAAATCTAGCCAAAATTTGGCTTCAATTTGCTTAAGCATGTGAAAAATGATTAACCAAAAGTACTTCACAAATCAATAAAAAACATGCATTATTTGTTGTACAGTTTTGATGACATCTTAAGGTTTTACAAAGGCACACCTGGACATGTTTCAGAGCCTCATGGTCACCACTGTGCCACCACAGTATTTATCAACCAGTGGTCATATCAGAGAGGAACCAGCACAACAAAAGTAAAGACAGTGCTCTTTTGAAATGAGAATATAAATAACATGATAAATAATGGGATAAAATGTCATTTACCGTCAAATAGTTGGAGAGGATTTATTTTCAACAGCTTTGGCTGACTGTAACATTTTGTTATTTGCTGCCATCTGGTGTACAAACCTGATCGTCTCATCTCTTCATGACTCCAACTCACTCTGCTTCATCCTCTGGGGTCACAAAACTCCAGAAATACAAGCAGTCAAAAAGAACAAAAAAAAATCCAGAGAATTCTAGGTTTACCTATTTCTAACCAAAAATGTCGTTTCAATTTTTTCATTTGTAGTTTCTGTCATATCCGCTCTATAGTACTGTTAATACAGTGATTTTTAATGGTGTGAAAGTGAACTACACATCTTTAGCTAGCTGTCACAGCTGAACATTGCAGCAAACTAAATTATTTTTTCTTTCTACGTTGTTTGTGCTGTATTTTAATGAACCACATCTTAACATTTTTCAGCATATAAATCAACAAAAAAAATATTGGTTAGTTCGGATAATGCTCTATTCTGTTACTTAAAATAAAGTCAGTGTTGGTCTTATATGTATTACACCAAACCTCCACTCAGGAATTAATGTATGGAACCAAAAGAGAGCAATAAAGAGCGTAAAATGACCTCTGGTACAGCCTTTATCTTAGACAAGAATTCTAGAGCTGTGAAGTATCACAGTCCAATTCAATTACAATTACGAAGAAAACAGTTAAATTCAATTTGATATTTAATATTGCAGTGAGTTGTATCCTTGATTTTCCATTTACTGCACCAGGCTACTTTTTGGATTAAAAATACAAGCAGTAGAAAAATATACAAATTTAATTCATTAGAAATGGCAGCAAAAGTATCTCTTCATTATAAACCAAAATAAATACATTCCATGGATTATATCTTTATTTTCCTCCTCAGAATCAAAACTGATGCTGCAGTCCAGCAGCAGCCTCTGCAATCTATGAATTAAAAGATTTTTTTGACACCTCTAATGAATTCAGTTTAGTTTAGAGAGACGGTTTTGCTGTAGATTGTTACAACCATCAGTAAATCTAGAGAAGACCCCTGATCATGTGAGTCCCCTCCAATCGAACCCTGAAGAGGGAGCCATTGTTTCTCTCATGAACACAAACAGCTCTTCAATCTCTGACACATCCTCCTCACAGGGGCATCTCTACCAAACTTTACTGTGTGGGTACTTTTATTTTGACTGTAGTGTGGTCGTCCTTGTCATATGAGTTACAAAATAACCCTAACAGTACCAGCCAGACTTCGAGACAAAGGGACTGAAAATAAGAATTTATGACAGCAACAAACCTGTGGATGCCCAGATTCTCTGCTGAATATAGAGTCAGTCAATCTTTATTTGTATGCTGCTATATTTGTTGAATATAAATGCATTAAAGGTAAGCCCTTTAATGTAGCATCTCATTTTCAAGAGAGACCTCATGTCCATGGATAGAGATCAATCTAATATTAAAATTAACATCTATAATGAATATAACCTGGAGAGGAATGATGTTGATTAATAAAGCAGCACCTGGCTGATCTGCCATTAAAATGAGTTTAACTGGTATAAAAGTATGAATTTATGTTAAATGATGTTTCTGTTGATGGTTGATGCAGGGCAGAGCACATGATGTAAAGACAGAAACTGACATTACAGAATTAAACTGTTGCACCAACTATCATTGATGATGTCCTCAGTGTTTCAAAATGACAAACTAAATTTATCTTGTGCATGTGCAGCAAAGTGACTGTAAAATCTTAAAAGCAGAAAGAAACAAAGAAAAAACAAAAACAAAAACAGGAAATCCAGTTGTTGTTCTGGATCAGGCCAGTGATAAATCTGTCTAATCTACTTATTCAGAACTGCTTCAAATGCCTCCCTACATGTCAACTCTATTTTCAGACAGTTTTACCAAAACAATAATGGATTGCACCCATGGAGTCCTTGTCCTCAGAGCAGACTCATGAGTTTTGTTGGAAAGTCTTATGTAATTAAATCAGGATTTTTCAGTTGGACATTAGTTAATGGTTATTTTTGAGCCGTCTTGTTTAGTTCTGCCAGGAGTTGCCCTAAAGAACTTTTACAGAACAGAATGGGATGGTTGAAAAAGCATCTACGTTTATAAACAATACAGTATGGATGACTGTCCTCATTACAGTGCATTATAAACAAATCATAAACATATTTGTTTGGTACTGTAATGTCTTCTACTGTGTTGATAATGTGATATAATCATAGTTATAAGCACTTGGGATCATTTATGACACTTTATAATAGTGATCATACATTATTATAATAACAGTGTTTAGAATGAGTTATAAACATACATCTTGTGTTAAATTGTGTTTGGCTAAAATAAACTATTAATGTTTAAAAGGCTTCATAACAATAAATCTGTCACACAATAAGGCATTCAGTAAAGATGAATGATGTCAGGTGTTAATTTGCAGCTGATGACTATTATTTTTTTAAGTTTATTGAGACTTTTTAATTCTTGAGATACATTGTAATCATATTATAACACATTATTAACATTATAATTACATTATACGTCAGTAAATGGTCATTAGATGCTTGAAGTAAGTCGTCCATTTGCTTCAAACTTTTTTTTTTGACCAACATCTTAAACACATAGTGGCTCAAATTCAGGGTAATATATTTGCTATTAACATCAAAGACTTATAAAAGGACCTTCACAGAAATGCGAAACTTTTATGTTAAAAATTATGAAGGTAAATTTGTCACTGTCTATAACACCAAAAGAGCGCCTGTAACAGTATTGATACTGCAGTACTGATCCTTACTTGGGAGTCCCCTGCATCAGTATTTAACTCTGGGTATGACTTCAAACTGCACAATTTGCAAAAGTCAAGACTAAAGACTCCCGATAATAACAAACAAATTTGATTTCATAATGAGGCCAAGACTGCCTTAAACTGTGACAACATGGTAGTAAACCAACTGTAGGCTTTCTTCCAGGATACAAGGGATTTTGGCACATTTTTAGGCACTTCAATGAATACATGATTCTTGCAAGATATACCTTGTTGTAAAGGTGACTAATCAGACTTTTCAACAATATAAAAAACAATACCAATTGGATCATTAAGGCGGAGAAATAATCAACCACATCAACATTTCCAAACATTTATTTGAGGAGTACAGAAGTGCTCAGAAAGCACAATTGTCATTGCCAACATTATCGGGCGAGTTGTTTTTAAAAATGTGGAAAACAGCCCGATCTTGCACTGTTGAGAAGGCCTTTAAAAATTCCTGGATCCACATCTGGATTTGGATCCCTACCATAATCTTCGCATTTTTCCTTTTGCTATGACCGACATTCCCTGAAAATGTCATGAAAATCCATTGAGAATTTTTTCAGTTATTTGCAAAAATGTGGAAACTGCACTATCACGCAATGTTAGCAATCTTTTAAAAAATTCCAAGATTAGATCACCACCAAATCACATCTAACTCTTCTCGTGCCATGAGCAACATTCCCTGAAAATGTCATCCAAATGCATTCATTAAATTTTGAGTTATCCTGTTCACAAACGAACAAACACCCAGAAACATCACCTCCTTGGTGGAGTTAAACACAGCAAAGAAAGTAATTAAATGTACGGGATAAAGTTCACTAAGAATAAAGATGAAATGACCCAGCAGATCCAGGACCAAAAGGGGAAAAAACCAGCATGCTTCCACCTTTTTTAGAGTAAAACATCCTCATTTGCATAAAACAAAGCCACATTGTCGTCCATTTAATCAGGAACCTTTAAACATGTGGAGCTTTGTTCATTTAGCTTAGCTGGAGGTTAATTAAATGTTCATTAAAATGTTTCATACCTGAGAAAAACAGTTCAAGCATGCGTCACAGTGACTAACGTGCACTCTTTATGATTTTTCTGAGGAACAATTGGCACATATTTAAAGGATGAGTAAAACAAGACAAAGATCTGCTCCTAAATGAGACAAAACGTGATTTTTTCCTCCATCAGTGGATCTTTTTCACAACTTTTCTTTCACATCATGACTAATTAAAAGGCTCCAATCACACCCTCTTTAAGCAGCTTGCCTATAAGCTCCCTGTGATCACACACTCCTTTTACTTGTCTTTGTTTACTTTTTATCAGTTTCTCCCCTGCACACACTCTAACCCGCGTTGTTTCATGTTCAACAACAAACTCGGAGTAAAAAACGCCCACACAGCAGCAGCAGCAGCGGTGCACCACCGCTTTGTCTGCACTCCCATCATGCCAGGTCGTCTCTGTCTGTGATTAATTAGCATCCAGTGTGTAGCCCCCCTGAATTAGCAGCAGAGCACTCGGGCTAATGAGCTGACTGTGAACCTGAGGGTTACACTAACCAGCGAAACTCATCTGTCAGGACCCGAGGACCGCAGGACTCACACGGGCCTCTGATCAGCTGGACCAGGAGTCCACTGTCAGCAAGTACGCACTGAAGCACCTGCGCATCTTTATTTCAGTGTCCAGAGCAAACAAACACAGAACAGATGTGACACATACTGAGCTGAGTCCAAACGTGATTACATGAGAGCTAAGTTTATGTCTCATTTACATGACGATGATGCACTGCAACCTGAAACTGCTTTCGTTTTGGGAACTGTTGTGCATGTGGATCCAATAAAACAGAGGTTTTCACAGAGTGCAGGAGTGAAACACCCTGTAAGAACAAAATGTCTCAACAACAAAAATAGGGTTTAAAAAATCAATATATTGATAACTAATTAATATCTTTAACTATTACTGCTGACAAAACATCACACTCACAAGAAAGAAAATAAAGTGCTTAAACATGAGACGGATATTCAAATAAGAGTCTTCCCAAACTTTGTTTATGCATCTTTTTTATATCTGTGTAATCACTAAAAAAAGGAAACATTATATTTTCAACAGTCTGATTAAATCATAACTTCTCTTTCTTGTCTTAAATGTTTTAAAGATTTTTTGTCTTTTTTTTGCACTTGTTGTCTGAATCAGTAAATTCAAACAATCATCAGTTGTCACTGATCATCTGAAATCATGCGTTAAATTATCTTTTATTCTTGGAAAATGAACTTATTGTAAATACAGACAGCAACTCTAAGCAACTTACAGAGTGTGGCCATGGCATTTTTATCAAGACCAATTCACAGACACCCAGTCTACATAGCACTGTTTTTGGCAGACTTCTTCCTCACTCCAAATACTAATATCTATAATGTATTTAAGGGAAAATCATTCATAATTGCTCCATGTATAGTAGAATTGGGCTGAGAAAAACAGATCTTGCTGGTTTGCTTTCTCACCCTGCGCCTCCCAGGCAGAAGGCAGATATCTGACTTAAAAAAAACGTAAGATTCTGACTTTAACCTTTTAGTTAGAACTCCAACTCTCTCTAAGAATTTAAAGAATTAAGTAAAAAGTTAAACTCTTTAGTCTGAATTTCAAGTTTTGTCATATTTCTCATTTTTCATTTTCTCTTAATTTCAAGAAAAAAAGGTCAGAATTCTGAGAAAAGTCAAAAACATTAGAAGTCAAAATTCTGATTCTGTCTCAAAATTCAGTCTTAATGTCAAGTCAAAATTTCGTGCTTTAAGTTAGAAATTCTCAGAATTCTGGAAAAATTCCAACATAACAGTCAGATTTTTGAGAACTCTCTTACAATTTGACTAAAATCTGGGGATTTTGTAAAAATACTCTACTTTAAACTCAGATTTTGAGAGAAATCTGAATGTCAAAGTCCTCCACATGCCAAGGGGATGAAAAAGTAAACAGCATGACATTGCAAATAACATGTAAGTGATTTCTGATGCTCCTTTCTACTTACATTTCAAGCGATGCATATTAAATGATCTCTCTCTTAATGAATATATATATACATATATATATATATATATATATATATATATATATATATATATATATATATATATATATATATATATATATATATACATACATACATACATACATACATACATACATACATACAAACCCTAGCACCAATCTATAACGATTGTGAGCAGCCCAAAGCTAGACTGTCCAATCAGAGTCCTTTAGAGCAGGAAGAGGTGGAGCTACGAGCGAGACGATGGCAAAAGGTGACTGCTGGTACAGATATTAGTGCAGATGCTAACAGCTTCAGTAGCAGTTTCACCAGATCTGGACTGCATTTCTTTGTTAAATGAAAAACAAACAACACTGATAGCACTTCTTGATAGAAAGGATAATTTCACTCCACTTCTGACATGTTTTGACGAGTTTGTTCTAAGAAGTGAGTTACTTCTTGTTTTTTACTCCACAGCAGTAGTGCCTACCTAGTACATGTTCTGATCGGCCCCTAATGAAAGTGATTGACAGAACAATCCTTCAATCATCGGTCAGATATGCATTTGGAAAGGGTCTGCCCATTCCCAAACCCATTCTATGGGCTGTTGCCCAAATGAACTAGTGAAATATATTAAACTGTCCATCTGGTGTTTCAGATTAGTGTGCAAAGGTTACTAAAATAAAAATTTTGACAAGACATTTAGAATACAGTATTAAATTTTAAACCAAGAAGTCTAACTTTTGTCACAAGATTCTGAGAATAAAGTGAGAGTTCTGAGATTCGTCAGAATTTGGACATCGGACTGAGGAAAAGTCTTAATTTTTACTAGGGCTGCCACAAACTATTATTTTGATAATCGACTAGTCAACCATTATTTTTTGCGATGAGTCGACTAATGGGATCATGCATAAATTGCAGCTTACCGCACCAGCATGCAGCTGCTGTTTAACCATCATTAGCTTCCAGCTTGAAGTGTTTAAGGTATGTGCTAACTAAAAATAAAGACAATTAAGATGGTAGTTCATTCAACTTTTAATGAGCTTTGCAGCTGTTGTAATGTTACGGCAAACACATAACATATGTGTTCTACGGCTAATGAAATCGTCATCGTTAATGTTAACATTTACAGCTATAAGTAAGAAGCTCACTGTTTACGCTAATGTTAGCAGCTAACTAGCCAACTAACTTACCGAGACAACTGTCCCTCTTCGTCAGAAATTGAATCAGCCGCGATGTGCTTCCTTTTAGATGCTTCTGCATCGCCGTCGTACTGCCATGGAGGTCAAGTTCTGCCTTGCAGATTTTGCATTGCACATTCTTCTCTTTTGTTTTGGTAAAATGCTTCCAAACTTTCGAGCTCCGTTGCCAGCTAGCTACGATACTGTTGGGCATAACTATTTTGGTGACAACAGGGCTGACCCAGATTACCACTACTGCGCATGTGCATGAAGGACAGAAAGGCAGACAAGACAGCGGAAGGCACAGCAGCAGTTTTAAGAAAAAAAAACAACACATAAAAAACAAACGATGATGTTGATTATTAAATTAGTCAGCGACGATTTTGACTGTCGACGTCGTCATAACTAGTCGACTAATCTTGGCAGCCCTACTTTTCACAGAATTAAAAATACAAATTTGATCTTAAAAACATCAGTGGCTGTAATTCTCCCTTAAATTAGACAAATTAAACAAACTGAGAGTGCAAAGGCCTTACGACTTCACGAGAAAACACAAAGCAAGATGTCAGCCTCCTGGAGCGGTGATGTTGGCCCAGGAGTCTTACACTGATGCCCAAACGATGCCGGCCTTGTTGTTGAGCTGAACTGCAGGATGAAGATGTGTGCCAAAGTTTTTCCAGGTCAGAAGAGAAATATATAAACAGTTTAGCTCTCGGGTAACTCAATCAAGTTAATTAGACTGCAATCAAGGCTTTATCATTATTTAACATTTTGCCTCTTTGATGTTGATGTTTTGGGTTCACTGCTCCGAGCATGACACACACACACACACACACACACACACACACGATCTAAGCTCTTAGAGTTCCTCAAAGGATCTTCTCTCATGTAAACACAATCAACTTTTTATTTGCTCACCTATTTAATGTTTCTGGATAATTGATTCTGGATTATAAGCAGAATGAAGACGTTTCTGCTCTGAGTGGTGAGGGGTCTGATGGAGAATTAATCTAAATGTCAAAAAGTCAAAAGGTCAACCCTGTGTCCAGCTGACCTTGTGCTCTCATTTGTAACCATACCCTCTTTGATTTGTCATTGGCTCGTGTGATAACTGACCTCATTTTAATTGGACAGGGCATTCATCAGGGCTGCTCTTATTGGTTCCTAGGCCCCCCCGATGACCCCCTCACTTCCTGTCCCCCAGGACGCCATTAGGCCCTGCCAGGTCCGAGGCTGTTGGTTAAAGCCCATCCCTCTGCGCCCCCACCTTAAAGAAACACATCAGCAGAGCGAGGGAGAAAACGATTCGAAGCTCCCTCTGTAAAAACTGTAATACTATATTTATAAGCCAGTATTTATAAACACATTTGCATATATCAAGATGAAAAAGTTGTTTGAATTGGGGGGCAATTTGCATTTGGTGAAACATATGGCGGAGCCGCGGAAGCCATGGGCCATGCCTTCATTACCCGATCTTCGTTTCATCAGCCCCTCGCTCCCCCGCTGAGCCTCCCCACGGCGGAGCCTTCTGTCCCCGAGGTTTCAGTGACAGGGGACAATATGTCCCCAAGGTGAGGAGCAGGGGGAAAGCCGCACGCACACCGCTCCTCCAATGATTATTTAATCAGACTCTTCACTCTGGATCTGAGAGAGGAGAGAGGTACAAAGTGGTGCTTATTACCCATTTGTTCAGCGCAGGAGAAGGAGAGCTGGGAGAGAGAGAGGGAGCGAACGGCAGATCAGTAAACACAGGGAGGGAGAGGGAGGGTTCACAGGAGAGAGAGGAGCAGAGAGGTGAAGGAGGAGAAAGGAGGAATGAAACAAGAGAGAGATCCGAACACAGACTGGAAATCTCACTGACATACACCTTATTAAGTGAATTCAAAAAATGTTAAAGAAACAAACAGAAGGTTTCATACTGAAGCTCATCTAATAAAAAAAGATTTCATGTAGTTTAGCATTTTTTGGAGAAGGTTTACAGATATTACATAAACAGCAGACATGTAAACACATAAAAAGTACATTACATTTAATCAAAGGTTCTCAGCTGCTATTGCCTCGGGCTGTATCATGGGCTACTCGAAAATTTTAGAATTCATTTAAAGATTTTATTGTTTTTAAATCTTTGAATGGATCAGCACCTTGTTACAGCTCTGATTTTTAACAGTCCACAGCAGTGTTAGTTTTGTTGACTATTTTCATCGTAGTCGTCAACAACCTTTTTTCCCCTGATGAAAACTAGTCAGTAACTAATAAAAACAAGTGCACAAGGACAACAACTAAAACTAAATTAACTGACATTTTCGTCAACAATAAAAACTAGACTAAAATGTTTGACTGGGACTTAATCCAATCAGACCTAATTTCATCATGTAGAAAGCAGGGACAAGTTTGGAATATATCCAATCACAGCTACTTTGGGTGTGTGGAAAGGTTGGATGAGTTAAGAGGGACATCCAATCACAACTGCCTTGATTGATGGTGGTGGGATAAGTTGGGGAGCGATCCAATCAGAGCTACTCTCTTTATGAATTGACATATTCATGTAGAGCAGGGTCACTGTTTGTTGTCAATTCTGGTATTATAACTGAGATGCTCTGCCAGGTAGCCTAAATAAAGGTGACTGCATTCACACAAAAAGTTACATTTGTCTCTGTTACTTTATACATTCAAACTTTACTAGCATTCAATAAAGGGTTATTAGATGTTTCATTTTATACAAGCGTCAAACATGACTTCAGAAATTCAAGGAAACATAAAAATGTCAAATGGACTATTAAGGCACATATATCTGTAAGGAAAAAAAGGCAACACAGGGAAGAGCCAGGAGTCACCAACAAGTCTTGTACAGGTGTTACAGATTTTTGTACACTGACGCTGTTATGGGTCAAACCTGTGTCTCAAAATGAGTGAAAATGTGGATTTTGGAAAATCTTAACCTTTAAATATAAACATGCCAACTCACTGTGTATGTTTCATGCAGTGGAACGCAGTAAAAACTGAACTCTAAGCTGGTGTAATTTCAAGAGACCAATATCCTTCACCAGAGAAGCTCAAATAAATATCGTTTCACCTCCACTAAAAACGTTACGTTTCCTCTGACATCTCTGTTTGTCTGGAAATGTTTGTCATGGCAAAAGGAAACCGAATAGATTTTGGTGGCGATCCAGAACCAGATCCAGACAGTATATTATAACTTAGATAATAAGTTTTCTTATTGCTTTGAAAAATCATGCAGATGTATGTCATGTGGTTTTATGCAAAACCACAGTTAAGTTTGGATAAAGGTCAAGATCCAGATCCATTTTTTATTCTTAACTCCAGTCTGGATCTGAGGTACATGGATATTGAACTGACTTTTCACTTACCGAAAATACCTCAGAGAATTGTTCTCTCTGTGCACTTCTAGTTTTGAATTATGCATAAAACAGAATATAATACTATTTCCAATAGCACATATTCACTATAACGTATGCCTTCGTCAAAGCTGTTAACCAAATGCATCAACAAAAGAGCGGAAAAAAGAATAAAAGAGGTGGATGTGTGGTGGTTGTGGTCATGTTGGGTGGAGGTCCTGCAGGTGAGGCTTCATCCTGTTTCCCTCAGTGTCTCTCTGTCTGACTGCAGCCTGCCGTGCCTCTCACACCAGCTCCACATTTGCATGTGCAAAAAAAAAAAACCTGGGTTTGAGTGCTGCAGCGTCCCTCCCCACCTTAAGCATGTGTGGTTGACTGGTCTGTGATTTGTTTAAGTGCTTAAGAAAGACCCTCAGGCTCGGCCACAATCTGCCTCTCAGCACCCGAAAGTTTGTTTTGACATGTAATACCTGACTTTTCTGGGCACCTGAGTTATTTCCAGGCAGATATCTCAGTGCAGGGAGCCGTCAGGAAAAGGCACTCAGGTCACAGTTGTCTGTCATGGTTTGTGCCCTCAGTGTTTGTCTTTCTATTTCCATACTCTGACTCCACTCAGACTGAGCTGGATTTAGATGCAGGTGGTTGGTTTTTGAAGGTCATTCTGGTTATTTACGGCGTGCTCGTCCACTAATGCTCACCGAGGAGGTTTTATTTAGGCAAAACTTAACAGCCTGCTTTGTGGTTCTCTGTTTTCATTCATTTAACATGTTTTCAATCCGACATGAATCATCAGTATCACGGTTTGGAGCTGAGGTTTAAGTGTAATCAGGTTTAAGTGGCTGTTACGAAAACATGTTTTTACAACTTTTACAGATCTCTTTTGAGCATGGTGATGGAAGAATGTCAATAAATTTAAAAAACTTTGTGGCCACATCTCCATAACCCCAGCCCTCCAGCACTCGCAAGATATGATTCACTGATGTGCTGACGATGGAGCTAAAATATTTTTGTAGCATTTATGGTTTGTACGCTACTTTAAGCCTGTTTAAATCAGTTATCATTTTATGCAGTTTGAGAAGATTTGTCTTTTTGTGTAATGAAATGTGTCTGAAAATAAGGAGAAATTCTGGGGTCCTTTACAAGAGACAAACCTGAGAGCAAATAAAACAGAAACATGCAAAAGCAGCCTGACCTATAGACCTCAATAACCTGACACATATATACTACATAGGGTTAACAAAAATAGCGATACTCATAAAATTATCAATACTTAAACGCCGTATCAGGATATGATACTAATTTGCCATAGTATTGATACTACGGTGCGCGTGCCCACAGCGCCCGCATCGCCGCGTGCACTCTGCAGGCAGCACAGCGGGCTCATGTTAATAAAAATGTTTTTTACGCCTTTTTAAGTATTTGTCTTTTTTTTTTTTTATCCCCACGGTATCAAAAATGGATACACACTGAGTATCAAATATCTTCTTGGGTATCGATATCAAGTTTGAAATTTTAAGATAAGATAAGATAAGATAAGATAGTCCTTTATTGATCCCCAAAGGGGAAATTCTGGTATTGCAGCAGTACAGGGCAAGTACAGGGATAGTATCATGCACTGAATAAGACAGAGATCAGAAGAATAGAAGATATTTACAATTATCAAAATTAACTAACATACTAAAGCACTAAATTAACAGAGTAACAAAGTAAGTGTTGTTCAATTATCAAATAAACTAATATACTAAAATGCTAAATTAACAGAGTAAGTGACTTTCAATTATCAAATTAACTAACATACTAAAATAATAATTTAACACAGTACAGGACAGCTGAGCCTCCTGTGCAGTGCAGTAAAGATAAAGTGACAGTGATATTAATATATATAGTGATATTTCAGTATCGTGGCAACCCTAACACTATACAGAAAACTCTTCTCTTGTCCATCTGGGCAGCAGTCCATAGGAAGTGTTTGGGAATCTGGCAGGTGACTGGATGATTGTTCCATCAATGATATTCATCACAGGCTAATTAGATAATGTAGTAGGCGGGCTCTACAATGCAATGTAAAATAAAAAACGTGAGCCATTTTGTAGAACAAACTCGCGAAAACATGTTGAAAGTGGAGTGAAATTATCTATTTCTATTTCTATTGAGAAATGCTTTCAGAGTTGTTATTTTTTTTAATTAAAGAAAAGTGGTCCAGATCTGACAAAACTGCTACTGTGGCTGTTAGCATCTATGCTAATCTCTGTATGAGCAGTCACTTCCTGCTGTCGTCTCCCTTGTAGCTCCATCTCTTCTCGCTCTAAAGGACTCTGATTGGGCCGCTCAGAATCGTTGGCAAGATGGATCTGCCTGCACTACAAACATTACTACTTATTTTAAAACACTGAGGACATTTCAAAAAAGGCTTCTCCAAGACGTTAATGAGGTCCAATTATGCTTTTTTGGACTGTATATGTCATTAGTGTGTTTTACATGTTCCCTCTGAGTGAAGGAGTACTTCTATGCACAAGACAAAAAGTCTACCATAACTCTTCATGGCATGTTCAACAAGGTGCTGGAAACATTCCTGAAAGATTCTGGTCTATGTTGACATGATAGCATCACACAGTTGCTGCAGATTTGTCAGCTGCACACCCATGATCTGAATCTTCTGTTCCAACGCATCCCAAGGGAGTGTATTGAATTGAGATCTGGTGACTGTGGAGGCCATTGGAGTACAGTGAGCTCACTGTCATGTTTAAAATATAGTTTGAGTTGATTTGAGCTTTGTGACATGGCGTGTTATCCAAAACTGAAAATAGCCATTAAAAGAAGGGAACACTGTGGTCATAAAGGGATGGACATGGTCAGCAAAGATACTCAGGTAGGCTGTGATGTTTAACCAATGCACAACTGGTACTGAAGGGCCCAAAGTGTGCCAAGAAAATATCCCCCACACCACTACACCACAAGCAGCCTGAACTCCTGATGCAAGGCAGGATGGACACATGCTTTCATGCTGTTTACACCTAATTCTGACCCAAACTCCAAATGCTGCAGCAGAAATCTAGGCTTATCAGACCAGGTAACATTTTTCCGATCTTATTTTGTCCAGTTTTGGGCAGCCTTGTAATGTAGCCTCAGTTTCCTGTTCTAAGCCGACAGGAGTTGAACCCATTGCAGTCTTCTGCTGTTGCTGCTCATTTGCTCTTAGATTTCACATTTTTTACGTTCAGAAATGGTCTTCTGCAAACTTTGATTGTACTGAGTGGTTATTTGAGTTACTGTTACATTTCTATCTTCTAGAACCACTCCGGCAATTTTCTACTGATCCCTGGCAAACACAAGCCACTTCTACCCAGACAACAGCTATTGATTGGATATTTTCTCTTATTCAGACCATTTTCTACAACCTTAAAACACACAACATGTTTAAAGAAATACTCAAACATGAGGTAATTATTAAATATAAGACAGAAGAATGATTACCAGAATGTACATGTACTGAAACTGGAATGTTTGGGTTTATAGATCTATCTGTAGCACAGGCTATATAAATGTTTTTATCGTTCCTTGTTTTTTATCTTTCTGTACAAATACAAATGGAGCTGATATAGAATTAATGTAACAGGGTAAGAGGTTGTAAGCTAAAGCTTCAGCCTACACCTTTGCAGTCCTGTTTGTTTATTATTTGGTCAATGCTCAAAAGCATCCTAATGTTCATGTATGGTTTGTTGTTTGTTTTCTATATACTCATGTATTTGAATCTGGAACAATAACTTGAATGAAAATTTTGCAGGGTATGGTAAATACATTTGTAAGGAGGTGTGATTTTTTTTTTCTGTACAAGTGATACGTTGTATATTTACTCTACATGTTTCAAAATTATTGGTAAATTTAAGACAGCGTTATGATTTCAGTTAGGAAGTATAGTAAAATTTAAGGGGGTAGGATTAGGTAAGTTTATACCTCTTCCTACTCCTTTTCGCTCATGTTAGCTGATTGGCTTGAGAAATTGTAGGTTCAAGTGACTGCCTTGTTTTGTTTTCATGTTGGATTATAACTTGTTTGTATTTTTACTTGTTTTTAAGTTGTCATTTACATGATCGAAATAAAGATATCCATCAATTAATCAATCAGTGGCCAAAATGAACTAAATTTTAACGGGTTGTGGGTGAAAATTCCAGTACCAGCTTCTAAAATACTCAGACTAACCTATCTGGCAAAACAACAAGCATGCCACATTGAAATTTTCTAAAATCACCTAATTTCTGATGTTTGGTTTGAACGTCAGCAGGTCTTCTTGGCTATGTCTACATGCCTAATGCACTAAGTTTCTACCATGTGATTGGCTGATTATCTATTTGGGTTAAAAAGCAGTTAAACAGGTGTACATGTTCTATCTAGTATGTTTGGTTATATTGCTGCTGGTTATATGCTGTCTGTAAAGCTGTGGTATTAAAATATATATTATTTTTAAGGTTGAGACTTGCCAAATATCATCACTGCTGTGATTATTTACAACCTGATCACAACAGTGCTGTACGTTACCCTCCCCCTCGTATGGTACTGCTTCTATCAAGTGCCTCCCTGTAGAAATGTTGCCACTTGATCTCAGCCATGCAGTGACAAAAACCACTCCTCTGCTATGTAAACAATTTATTCTAACTACTAGTTTAATTAATCTGCTTTTATGATAATGATCCTATCTCTACCAATAAATACTCATTTTTCCAACCCGTCTTTTTCATTAGAGTAACCCCAATATTATATCTGCTGTTTTTTCCGAGCTCAAACGGGGGCAAACAGGAAGAGAGCGTCATTAACGCCATGCGTCGACACACGGCAACTGGGGGAAAGTATCCAGTCTGTTAATAAGTAATGACTGCCCGAGATCACAGGAACCTCACACTACAACAAAACAAGTTAGGCACAAGCTTTGATAATGACTCTTAATAATTCAATATGTGTAATTATCGCTTTACAGGAAAGCACAATGGTAGCGGCTTGCTGTAGGGATAAAGGTATACTAATTAAAAAATGAGACGGATTGAGGTCAGCGCATAAGAGAAAGTCGCTGACCTTACAGGTGTTGTAAACATGAAATAAGATTTTTTGGGGGGCTTTTGAACATCCTTACAACTTGATGTTACAAAAATATGCCTCTCGATTAAAGGGAAGGCCTTTTGGGGTCTTTTTAACTTTCTGTGTGGTATCTGAGACCTACTACTTCCTCACATTTGCCTCGCCATTGTCCCTGAGACCTTGATTCGCACTAGCCAAATGTGGAGGTTGCACATTTGCAACTCAAAACTAGCCACATCAATGGTAGATGTAATCACTCTATTTGTCATGCTCAGATTTGAATTTCACAATGAGTGTGTGGAGAGGAGAAAAAAAGGGAAAAGATGCCTGACTTCTCTCAAAAATCAATGTCTTTCAACAGCCCTCCGCTCCTCTTTGACTGGAAAGGGCATTCACGCGCATTTGGCGGCCATTGTCGGCAGCAAAATGACTAATCATAACATCATTGACGTGCTGAAAAAAATGACGACTTCAGCCGACAGAAGCATTGACAACCTTTGCTCCCATCCAGAGAGAAAGAGTTAATTTGATCATGATGACACCAGTCTCTCTTTAGAGCCCCCTTTTCAGGCCAGAAGCAGCTGGGGCTGGAAGAGCATGAGCTGGGGATGAATCTGAGTGGGGTGGGGAGGGGGGGATGACAAGAAGAGCCGTTATTATGTCTCCATTTTGGGACTGAGAGGGGTTTCTGAATTGCCCTGGATTGCGATCCCGCGCTCGTTCATTCCTGCATAGGCTCTCGGAGCAGCGAATGGGCCTTGGGCCAGTGCGAGGCGCTGGAGCTGGAACAAGAATCGGATCACAATCGCATTTAAAGCCCAGAGAGGAGAGAAGAGGAGGAGACACAGAAAGAGGGAGCCTATGAGCCCTAATTGCCAGATGGTGAATATTTTCGCTCCCTTTCAACGGCGCATTAATTGCAGGGCTGCCCGGGGGTTGAGACGTACTGATCAGTGTGGCAGAGGATCCTGACCCTGATTATCCCCCCCTTAGACTCCCCCCGATGGAGAGACAGGGAGCAGCAGGGGAGTCTAAGGAGGGGAGGTGGGGGTTTTTGCAACAGTTACTCACCCAATCATTTGCCTATCGAGCCACCTGGGCCTCCACACTCTGGGGTTTTTGAGTTGGGAAGGAGGCGATGCTGAGGAGGGTCTTTAGGGGGCAGGAGAAGGGAAAGCTGGGGGGATTTTAAGGAGGATAGGTAGTCGACAGACCACCCTCCTGTCACCCACCTTTTCCTCCCTTCCCCCTCTTCTCCAGCAGCCCCTCGGCTCCTCGTTTACATATCTCCAAAAGATGTAATTGAATTAAATAAAGCTTTCCTTCGGGGCAGCTGCCACAGCTGCTGTTTGTGGCATGTCAAAAGGCCCGCCACTTTAAGAGCACTTACATATGCTCCAAATTAGCAGGTCAGATAGGCGGACGCGCGATGACAGGGCCGAGGCTGCCAGCGCAACAAGGGGCCCGCAGCTGTGAGCAATTCACTGGCAGAGTGGAGGCTCTTCCTTTCAGACCCCTGATTATGAAGGGCAGCAACGCACGTGCTCATGCACACACCGGCACATGTAAACAGGCGTGTTAAAGTGAAGACACACAAGTGCACAGATGAGGAAAGGTCACAGCAGAATTTGTACATTATTAGAAGATGATACGTATACTGACCCTAAGATTACCCTTTATATAACACATATTACTAAGTCAAGTGAGAAGTGATGGTAGCGCGGATGATTGGTATTGAATAGGAAACAAGACTTTAAAAAATCATTAACAAGATGGTAGTGCACATGCCTTACAGCAAGAGCACTGCTGATTCAAACCCTGTGTTGGTCAGGGCCTTTCCGTGTGGAGTTTGCATGTTCTCCCTGTGCATGTGTAGGTTTGCTCTGGCCCTCTGGCACCCTCCCACAGACCAAAAAAAGAGCCATTAGCCATTGGTAATTAGGGCTGGGTGATATGACCTTAAAATAAAATCCCTGATACTTTCCACAAAACTCAATTTACGATTTAAATTGGGTTTTTTTCCCTCTTAAAAAAACCCTCCAAGTTACACAGAAATTATATGAATCAAGTTTTGCCTTTATGTTATCAAAACATATTCCAAAACTAAAAAGACTTTCCCTTTTATAGTTAAAATGCATGCTGTAATTTTATTATAAAATATTGATTATGTAGTTCGAATGTAGGGAGGCCTGTCTACATAAACACTCAAAGATAAGATACTTTCACAGTATAGTACCATGGAAACATCTGATCAGTATTTATTCTCATTTAAGAAACAAATAAAGGCCTAAACATGTACCTGTGCAAAACCTGACAGGGACAAACATCATGAAAACTTTTCAGTATTCATATTTTCAAACATTGCAATGACTTGTGATTAGAGTAAGATGAGAAAACTAGAAAAGCACTCAAGCAGCTTCAGTCCACTTTGGCGAAAATGGTCCTATCTCGCAATGTTAAAGAATCCTTTAAAAAATTCCTGTATCCGGATGGTGATCGGGATCAGTCCCCAAATCTAGTCATTTCTTCCTTATCCCATTCCTGAAAATTTCATCCAAATCCACCCATAATTTTTCAAGTTATCTTGAAGACAAACAAACAAACAGACAAACAGACAAACAAACTGACCAGTGCTGGCAAAAACATAACCTCCTTGGTGGAGGTAAAAATCTTGATTTTTAATTTTTTAGTCTTCTGCAGAAAATGATTTGAATTAATCAATTTAATCAATATATTTCCCAGCCCTAGTGTTAACACTTGTTTGTCTCGCTGTGGGTCTACAATTGGCTGGTGACCTGTCCAGGATGTACCCTGCTTCTTTTCCAATGTCAGCTTGGATAGTCTCCAGCCCCCCATGACCCCAAAAGGGATAAGCAGTCCAGATAATGAATGGGTGGATGGAATAGTAAGGCTGGAAGATAAAACTTTAGCTGAATCAAATCAGTAATTTTAGTCACGCTTAACTAAATTTATATTGTTTATTTTCTGCAAACACTGTCTCACTACTTCCCATTATAACTGACTCTGTGCACAAGCATGGTGTCAAATTTGTCTTTGTTCCATGAGTTTGGTGTTCTGTGCTTTATGTCCACATATCTGTAAAAAGGTTCTTCTTTTTCAAAATGTCTCCAAGACCTGCCAGAAAAGAATATGATCAATGTCCTCCACATCATTAAGGATGTTTCCATCCACAGAGACAATACCTTCTTTAGGCAATTTAGCTGAAGCACTAGCACACATGTAACAGGAGAAGATGGATTATTTACAGCAGAATGCCCACCTTTACAGTAGATGGCGTTATTTACCCCTCAAAGATGATCCCTATGACCTTTTCCTTTTGTCCTTGCTAAATAGTTAGAACATGTTAGCCATTAGCTGACCAGCTGTGTGTAGAAAATATGAACAAACACAATTCTTTAAGAGCTCATATTATGCTTTTTTGGATTTTAAATGTGCAATATGAAAGCAATGTAAAAATTAAACTAAAGATTGTACAATGCATGCAGAGCTGTTGAAAACATGGTGCCAAGTAGTGCTGAACTGATCAGTTACCACTATGTAGATGTTCATATCGGTCTGGGCCACAGTAGGGGAAGGAGCTTCAAAGTGACCGTAGCACTAGCAAAGCATCTCAGACAGAGAGGGAATACGGCTGGTTCAGGGGCACTCATTATATAAAAACATTGAACATTAGCGACTGTGGATATTCTCAACAAGTTTAGACAAAACATTGACTCTTTAACCTTTTAGAACAAATTATATAAACAGTATCCTTCTGGCAAAAGAGTAGACAAGTGGTAAACCCAAGTTTTACCACAACAGCGCTGATGCTAATGTGCCAAGTGATAGCATGCTGTTCCACCTCCATTATGGTATATACTTTGATTGCACCTCTTTAATGTAGGCTTGGGTTCTCATAGTGTGTCTGCGTGACACGACCATGACATCCTCACAACAACAAAAGAGAAAATAGAGGCAACAGAGCTGCTACCTCTGGTTTATTTGCTTTTGGTCACACTAAGGAGACAAGTTTTTAGGGCTTTCATCACATTTCAGTCTCAGCTCAGGTCACTTGGAACCTTGCTTGGGGTGGTTAAAAAAAACAGGGCTAGATACAGGGTACAATCCTGGATTAAAAAAAAACAAAGCAACTGAATCTGAACCCCATATTTTCGGAGCTGATGGTGACTGTACAAAGTAGAAAAGCGTGAGTAGGCCTGTCATTTGTTTTTTACAGTTGAAGGTGATCCTGATGACCCACTCTCTGACATGTGGACATGTTTCTTCTTTAATGTTAAGGCCTTTTAAAAAGGACAGCAAATTTTCTACAAACATGTTCCACAAGTCATGCACTTCAGAAATGTTGCCTAACTTATCAAAACAAACAAGGGAACTAATCTTAGTGTTTATTGAAGGTTTGTATGTGATGAGTAGAGGCCTTAAAAAAATGTCAACACTTTACTTCACTTAAGTATCAGGGGAGACACGCCTGTCATATCGTAATCAACCGTTGTGAACAATCATCTAATGACTTGTCACTCAAGGTCTGCTGGGCAATTATGCTGCATTTGCATGGCAGTGAATGGTGTTTATGACAAATAACCCATGTCCTAATTGCTCATCTGTTTTCCTTAAGACGTGTGCTGCTGATAAGATGTGATTAGCAGAGGACTGAGAGAAAAGTTGACACTGATCAAACATGTAATCTTCAGCAGCGGCGAGGGAGAAACCTTTATTGATTGTCTGATGTGTTCAAACCAACTTCTGAGCTGCTTTGTGTCCTGATTATTTCCTTAGTTTATTCAACAATTCCAAAGATATCAGACAAATTCTGTGGCAATCCATATTTTAGGCTGAGCTGTTGAAGACTATAGTAAGTCACCTTCAGTTAATCAACAATCAACAACAGTGTTAATTTTGTTGACTAATTATTTTCGTCACAGTTTCTGTCAACAACCTTTTTTCCCCTGATGAAAACTAGACAGTAACTAATAAAAACAAGTGCACAAGGACAACAACTAAAACTAGATGAAAATGTTTGACCGAGACCTCATCCAATCAGACCTAATTTTTTCATGTAGAAAGTAGGGAAAAGTTAGGAATATATTCAATCACAGCTACATTGGTTGAGTGGAAAGGTTGGATGAGTTAAGAGGGACATCCACTCACAACTGCCTTAGCTTCATGGTGGCGGGATAAGTTGTGGAGCGATCCAATCAGAGCTACTCTCTTTATGAACTAATATATTCATGTAGAGCAGGTTCACTGTTGGTTGTCAATTCTGGTATTGTAACTGAGATGCTCTGCCAGGTAGCCTAAATAAAGGTGACTGCATTTCACGCAAAAGTTAAATTTGTTTTTGTTAATTTCGACATTCAAACTTTACTAGCATTCAAAAAAGGGTTATTAGATGTCTCATTTTATCCAAGTGTAAAACATGACTTCAGAAATTCAAGGAAACATAAAAAATGCCTTACCCTTTACACTTCATATTTTAGTCGACTAAATTTACAGTGGATTTCATCGACTAAAATGTTCTGAAATGTCATCAACTAAAACTAGACTACAATTAAAACAATTTATAAGACTAAATTAAGACTTAAACTAAAAGATATTTCAGGCAAAGACTACAACGAAAACTAAATTGAAAAGTGCTGTCAAAATTAACGCTGATCAACAACTAAATTCAACAATCAATCAATCTGTGTATAGCACCACCCCGCCTTCTTTCAAATATAGTCTTAAAACTTACTTTTGCTCACTTGGCTTTTAACTCAGGGAAAAACATGTACACACATATATATAAGGTGCTTAAGCGGTTTTCTTATTTATACGGTGGCAGGTTCATGACAGTCCTTTGAATAGTGAGTTAGATGGAGGCATAAAGAGACTTTGTGTCAGCGTTCCATTACTTTTAAGCAAATACTTTTAATATTTGTAGGAACACCAGTGTATTTTAATAGATGGATTAGATAGATTCTGCAGTTGCAGAGCAGCTTAAGAGGCAGAGACCGATCCAAGAGCAAAAGAGAAATATATAAAGGTCTGGTTTGGTTCGGTACAGTATGGTATGGTTTGGAGCAATGAACCCTGATTTGTTTGCAATTCCCCTTCTAGATAAACCTCAACTAAAGCGAGGGGATGTGAGCCAGGGAGAGACGGTCGCACCAGCTCCGTAAATGAGTGATGCCACAGCAGCACGGCACAGTGAACCAGTCTGAAGCAGAGTGCGATTGTAAACTAAGAGCAATAATGGAGGACTACAGCAGTCCAGTACTCCATGGAGCAGCGTTTCATGAAGACTGTTTTCATAGCAGCAGCAGTGAACACATCAAACTAAATCCACAGCTTACTTGAACATGGCGAGGTATGTAGTTTTGTTGTAGCTGCTGTCACATGGGATTGATGATTTTTGTGACCCTTCAACAGGCTACAGCACTTTAAGCTTCACCCTTTGGTTGCTTTGGTAAGTTCGAAAGTGGGACAGCATGACTAGGTTATATGGGTACTCTTTCTCCACATTTGTCAGTGGAAACACCTGTTATTGCTTACTGTACCCAGCCAAACTGCTTGGTGAAAATGCAGCTATAGAAGCCAGCATGATACCAGCTTCCAGGTTGGTCTACAAAACCATAACATCCTTACAAAACTCTCGAGTTCTCTAAAGAGGCAGTCGGGTTTGAGTGTGACACATGGCTCCCTTCATGCATGTCGTATTTCACTTTTTTTCTGTCCACTTTCTTACAAAATTGTTGAAATAAGACATAAGACAGATCTAATGAAGTAGCTTGTGGTAATTTTTCACAATAAAACTGCCTTATGCTCACCAAGAACCAAACACAAAGCCTCGCACAGAAGTTTATAAAAGCCACTTAAGGTCTTCGAAGTTTGTGACACATTCAGGTCACTTCTGCGTCCTCTTGAAGTCTAAACATATTATTTGACTTTAGAAAAACAGTTGTCAAATCTGATTCAGAATAATAAATCCTTTGCAGCCGTATACCATCAGACACCTGCATACAGGCCTGGCTGATCTTAAATCTGAGCCTGTTTTTCTTTCTTGCTGTCCTGTGGCGGGCAGAAAGGCTGTGACTCAGCTGTTTGCATGCAACATTGGAGAATAATGGATGTGAAGGCACACACCAAACACGGCCTTTAAAAATGTATGAGCGACCCCCAAAAAGCTCTCTCTCCCTGCGCAGAATAGAGCTATCACTGGTGCCTGTTATCTCCCCGAACCCCCAGGTAGAAAATGGTAATGATACCACTTAACATCGCTGCACATATGGAGGGAAAATGGAAATGCCAACAGCACCTCAACTATAAAGCAAATCAAATTGAAATATTAATCCGCTGATTAATATAACATTATGAGAGCCCATTCTCTTTGTTGTTAAACAACAAAGGGTTGCAAAATAAGCAACTGCCTAAGAGGTAAGGGGTTTAAAAGAGTCCCACAGAGGTGCTAAAGCCCCTTTCAAACATCATTACTCTGCATAATGTATTCCCTTCCACAGTGCTGAGATTTGATATTGATGTTTACTCATTTATTTTTTAATTAACGTTGGTTGTTAATGAATTCTTTGATGAGAGGCATTTTGTAAATCATTATCCTTGGAAGAGGAAAAAAGGGATGCATCGCTCTTGCCCCTTATACTCGTGACAGAAGAGAAAATGCTAGGTGTAAGGGGAAAAAAAGTTACCCAGCAGAAGTGGGGTCACTGTTTAAAGTTTGTTTTTTGATGTGTTGTTTCTTCTTTGCCTCCCTTGTTGCTGTTTTTCTGATTGCATCTTGCATCTACAGGGATGAGCGTACCGAGCTGACAGAGACCGTGTGTGAGGGAAGCCGGTGTGGATACTAAGTTAATTACAGGAATATAACTCAAGGCTTTCACAGAGTCGCTCCAGTGTGAGGAGGAGGAGGGGTACAGTGGGATCTGCGGAGCCCTTGGTGGAGCGCTGTCCTTCCCCTCTTTAATATTGATCACTGGGGAGCTCTGCGAGGACACAAAGTGAGCTCACAGGCTCACAAAGTTTGTTGGACTAAACAGGGACACTTTCAGGCAGTTGGCTGTCACTCATCAGGATTATTTTTTGCATTGTTAAAGGGTTAGTTAGGAGAACAAGCTCAGAATACCAGTAAGGTACATTGCTGTTGGTGGGTACAGTTATTTCACGTAATTGTGTGATTTTTATGTAAAAATGAGCCACAAAACTATTGTAATTTCTCGTTTATAACACGCATTTTTTGCTTTAAATAAGGTCTAATTTTCGGTGCGTATTATACACAAGCACAAGCAAAATACTTACCATACTTCGTCTTGCCAACATCGCGATTACAACACATCTGATACAAAAAGCCGAAATATTCTCTCTCTGCGATTCATTACCATCAAACTTGTGTAATTCTTATTCAACTGACTGTTAAACTGTTCTAATCCAATATTTTGGGTCTTAATTAGTTTACCTTTGTGTAATGATCGTGTAATTCTCAAGTGTTACGGTACCACCTACACGCAAACACAGGGCGCTGCCATCTTGTGAGCAAGGGGACCAAAATAGCTGTGCTGTGATTGGTCAAAGACATCAGTGTTTTTCCTGGAAAAAAGTATGAAAAAATGGGGTGCGTGTTATAAACGAGGGTGTGTTATAATCGAGAAATTACTGTATGTTGAGTCGAATATATGATTGGGCAAAAAAAACTTAGAGCATAGAACATACAATACAACAGAACAGAAATACCAGAAAAGAAATAGAAATACCAAAGACTTTGAAAAGCAAAAGAAAAATTCTATGAACCTCTTGAAGACATAAAATGATTTCAAAGGAGTTATTAATACTAAAACCCTTCAACATGTGATTGAATTAAATCAAAATACAATAAAACTCAATTAAAACTAGAAAAGGGCTGCAAAAAAGGATGTCTTAAGAACAGATTGAACTCAAGATTAATCACATAATTGCACTTTTACAATTTTATTTTTTGCAGGTTTTCTGTTTTATTTCAAGGTCAAGTGTGTATTGAAAAAGTACAGCAAACTTTTCCAGGTTTAATTAGTAGTTTTTGAACATTTTTTAGAGCATGTTGGTTTTGTTTATGCTTTTGTTCCACCAAACATTGGGTTAAAGTAATTTGGGTACAAAACAGGTAAAACAGCACAACAAATGTATAATTTGCAAAAGTTTTGAATCTTTTGTAAGTTTACAAGCTCAGAGACTCACTATATGATAAAAAAAATGTAAAGGTTAGAATGGTCCAAATGCCAGAAAGTTCTGCACAGTACATCCTTTAATTCACAATTTATTCTCTAATTTTAGATTAGGAGTGTTTTCTCCAAAGGTTTTTGTGCCTTTAAACACAATAATTTGGTTTTAATAATCACAAGTGATCCATTAAGTATATATTTCATCATATTTGTTTATTAATTAAGAGATGACTAGTTTGAGAAAGAGTGCAGAGCTGGGATAGGGCCTGATCTGATATCATTTTATGGGGCCCAAAACATCTGGCAGCGCCCCTGCTTGCTGCAAAATAACAGGTAAAGCAAAAATTTGAAGGCACATTTAAGATGAATTTCACCATTTTGTTGTCCTTTGGTCCTTGTTGCTCACAAAACCTTTGTTTGCAACATGCTCTCTTGAATTAAGAATAAATCCAACATGTTCTCTTCCATAATAAAGTGTCAAAAATGATCTTATATTCAGATGGATTGTCATCTGACTGCATTAAATACTACTCACAGGACTCTGACTGGTAAATGTTAGCATTGCTGAATGAGAAAGCTGCTTTTTACATAAAATTATCTCTCATGTTGCAGAAATTCAGACCTTTGTGATATGTTTGTGGATGCTCATAATTTGGTAAAACTGTGATCCATATTCATGCTCCATTAAAAACACAAAAAGGAGTCTGATGGGTAAATTCACTCAGCATGTTTGTTGAACCTCGAGGACACACCCGTTGTGTTTTGGTGTTTATCACTGCCTGTTTGTTTACATGAAAACTCCATAGGGTACCTTTAAAACAGCGAGCAGGGGAATGCATCATTTAATTATGATTTGCCAATATTGACAACATGAAGCAGGGATATGTGGCGCTGCGTTGTTCTGGGACCGTCGCTCTGTGATACTGTAGGCGAGTCTCAGTGTGAGGTTTGGACCAGTTGGCCACCGATGAGTCTCAAGCCCCCCACCCATCTGGAGCCATCTTGGAGATGAAGCGAAAAGCTGGAGCTTGTCCATCTCTTGGCAGGGTCGGCCTTGTCTCTACACATACGAGGCTGATCGTCTCTAATCCCACCAAAGAATTAATTGCTTAATTGGATCAATTAGATGTCCCAATAGGTTTTAAGGACGTACGGTAGGTGCATCAAATAATTATGAATCAATATTTGAGAAGATTGTGTGCAGGTTTCTTGAATGCTGAGTGTATTTACATCTCCATTACATGTTTCTGAGACAATTCAAGACAAGTTTGAATCTTACTTAACATCCATTAGCTTGTGTCACAATCTCACTTCAATCATGCGAGCACTTTCTCATGTTTTCGTCACTCGTCCACATTATGCACTGCTTGTTTTTCCAGACAGAAGAACTATTTTCATGACTTATGGCATTTGCAGTATCTCAAAGATCGCACTGCTGTTTTTCTTCCTTCAAGCCAGTTTTTAAATGGAGCCAAACTGCACGGCTTTAAAGGCACATTCATCAAAAAGCGAGCACGAGTGAACTGCAGATGCTGCCACTTTTTTCCTTAAAAAAAAAAAAAAAAGAAAAAAAAAAAAAAAAGATTGCAAGTAGAATTATGGCTTTTCATCAGCCGATAAATTTCACTTGTGATTAATTGCAACACTCACTTTTGGGATCACGTCTACACAAAAGAGCATTTCTGCTTTGTAAAATTCATATAAAAGAAATGCAAATCAATGGTGTTCTTGGCACCAAACATATGCTGCCACAATGCCAACAAGCCTGCCCCTGACAACCCCAGCTGGGGGCTTGTAAGACTTGCTCTTGGCAAAAGACGTTTTTTTTCCACCCGCTTTGCAAATGATCACCAATTAATACGAACAGCATCCAATTCTAATTCTGCACCTGGTAAGATTGTGAGTGTCTTGTAAAGCTCTTCGCAGCTACAGATCCAAATTGCTGGATGTTTTTCCCCCCACTCCATTTTGGGATCACGGCAGAGAGAAACTGTGGCAAAAGTCCAAAAGCCATCAAGACCAACATGAGTGGGAACCCTAAAAATGACGGTTTAACTAGAATATTCCTGCGTGAAAGATGTGCAAAGAGAATTCAGCTCAGGGAGGATGTCAAGGGGTAAAAGTGCTCAACACTGCAGCAAAAATATCACCCACAATCGAATATAAACCACCACAAAAAGCAACACAAGAAAAATTAAGAGCCTTGTCACCCTCTTAATACAAACCCTCATTCCAAAAGAGCTGGGCAGTGTGATATATACTAACAAAGACAGATCAACACCCTTTTTAACCGTCCTTCAATGAAATACAGCATAAAGATGAGATATTTAAAGTTAAAGTTGAAAATTCTCCTTTTACTCTCCTGTTTGTGAACTACTAAGCTGGCATCAGACTTGGAGTTTATGTGCAGTATTTTACAGTATCCAAAAACAATGCAGTTTGTCAATGCAAACATAAAACATTTTATTTCTGTGCACCATTCCAGTGGATATACTATAGGTTAGAAAGGATCTGATTTTAACATTTCACGCAAAATTCAGAAAGAAACTTTTACACACAGAGCAGAAATTATCCAACATTCCCTCTTATTGAAAATTCAAAAAAGAGCACTTCAATTTTATCAACATTTGAAAACTTGTGACCCCCAGTCATACCATCACATCGCCCTGAGCTACTGGGAGCTGAGCTACAACCCCGGAAAAGCAGGACCACAGCAACCCCCCAAAACAACCAAATCAGCTTCAGGACCCCCACACCGCTCAAATTAGACCAAACCAAATTATTAACCAAAAATTAGATCATTACACGAAATATTGGAATGAAGCAACCCAAAAACAGAACAAACTAAAACGTCATTTTACCATAAACAGAGATTGCAAATTGTATTCTGTAAGAGATCCAGAACTGAGAAAATCCTGACAAGGCACTAGGGATGGGAACTGATGAGATTTTTATGATACCAATGCCTTTGACAATTCTGCTGACTGATTCAGTTCCTTAACAATTCTCTTACTGATTCCTGGTGATTTTCTATGTGAGCAAAAGTTGGCCAGAAGGTTTTCAGTGGCAACAGTATCAAACACATGACACTCCTTATTCAACGCTGAGCTGCATATATAAATTCTTCTGCAAGTCGATGGTGTTTAAACTGACAGAAAATTATGCAGTAAGTGCCTTTTCGTCAAAAATTAATCCACAATTTTGACCACTTCTGACTCCTCTCAGTGGAAGGAATTGATAAGCAAAAAGACTAATGATATTGACTTACGTGAGGGAGTTGTTATCAATTCTCAACTGGAGTTGGTTTTCAATTCCAGTCCCTACAAGGCACGGATCAATGACCACAGAATGGCTATCGAGACGGGCTGTCACAAAAAGAGCTGAATCCCAGAGGACTAAACTATGTCACCCTACAGGGAGAGCCAGAGCTCCACTTCCTCACATCCTGCCCTAGATATCAGGCTGTAAGATGGGAAAACTATTCCCAAATAAAACACACACACATGACGTGCTACAAAGGATTCTGAGTCGAAGGTGGGCACGTCCCAGTCCAGGGAGAAAGAGGGTGAAGCAGGGGGGAAAAAAAAAAAAACAAGACACACCTCTGTCAGAAAGAAGCCAGTAGAGACAATTACAACAGTAGGTTCATTAGGAAGCCCTCCTAAGTATGAAGAGTCTGATGATTTGAAGAACATCCTGAAAGACAAGGGATAATTACAAGTAGGCCTGTGCTCAAAATATCGATACAGCAAAATATTGTCATGCACTTTTTGCCGATACCTGTATCGATACTGATTCTAAAGAATCGATACGGCCTCAAATGCTGTGACAGCCGTTGTCGATACACTTTGGGCGATGTTTTCATGGCACAGTTCGAAGTCGAAACTAAACTTCATGAATGAAGCACATGTACAAAATTTTAACTTAGGTCTAAAATCTTTGAGAACCTAAATTTAAGTGTCTTGAGTTGTAGAACAATCTTTTTCTCTTTGCAATGAAAAAAAACAAATTTAAAGTTGTCAGGGATTCTGATAAAGGCGTAATAAATGTCCATAATTTCCGCTTAATGGGATACGTATCATGAGGTTGCATGAAATACCCAGCCCTAATTACAAGTTTGTCTTATGTGACAAAACAGAGGAAGTACTCATCTGTCCTCGGTGCACTGAACACACAGGGATTTCTGATCGTAAATATTAAACACATTTAATATTTATGACCTATACGGTCCTCACACAAGATGAAATGACTCTGAACACACATCACACCACTGGATAACCAAGACAATCTTTAGGACCATCAGATAATTGGACCTCTGCTGACTTTGGTTGGAAACAGAAATCTGAGCCAAAAGTCGAGCCAAAAATCTTGTAGTGTGTACCCATTTGAGGGACTACAAGTGGCACCAAAACACAAACACAGACACACATATTAATACACTAACATATGATAAAAATACAAATCTACACATGCATTTTTTAATTAATATTATTTTAACTTTTTTTCTGATATATATGTAAAACATATCTTTATTAAAAATTACAATTATTCTTTAATGTTATAATCTGTTATCCTTGTTATGTATTATTGCCCTTTTAAATAAATGTACCTAATGTTTTTTTTTTTCATTAAGTGCTTTGGCATCACTGTCCTACATCTCTCCTGCCAGTGAAGCTCTTTGAATGAAAAGTGAACTGATCTGAAAATCACCCTCTCTCTCTTTCTGAAATTGGGGTTTGCTAAAACATCTGAAAAATGAGTTGATTTCTTCCTCAACTTTGTTTTTATTGTCTCAAAGAGGACCCAGTTTTCTCTTTTCTGGCTGTAAAACTTTGAGGAGGTGTTGGAGAGACAAATTATCGATGTGTTTATCACTTGGTAACACAGCAGCATCCATCCATGTGATGAATTCCACATATTTCCAAAGAAACAGAACTACAACAATTCAAAAGCCGTTTCACGTCACTAATTGCTCATCAGAGTTCTTCTCGTCTCTCCCTCTCTCTTTCTCTCTCTCTGAAATTGATACTCGCCATACGACTTATGATGGATAGGAAGCTTTAATGAGCTCTTACAAGCAATTAAGTAATCAGGGAACCCTGCTGCTCAGTGCTGGAGCTACTGAGAGCTGTGACAAACGGAGGCCCATCAGTATCGTAATCAGCACAGGACACAGTCACCGCTGCTCTCCACTCACTAACAGAGGGCAGCAACGGGCCGAGCAGCAGGGTCCCATCTCTTTATCAATGTTTTGTCTGCAAAGAATCTCTGAACTTTGTGAGATATCCTCATGTTAGTCGGCACTTCCTGTTTTCTTGTATTGGAGTGTTTCACAGCCGACTTGTTGGCTGAGGCATCGACCTCACAGATGAAAGTAAAACTCTGACGATGTGAAAGATCTGGATAGAAAAGTCAAAAGTAGGAAGAAACATGATTCAAATAAAGTGATTTTGCATTTGCTGAATTTGTGGGAAAACTTTATTATTTAGGTTTATTTGTTTTTTTTATGTGGTATCGTTGCTGTTTACTTTTGCCATTTCCGTAAAAATGTTTTGAATGTCTGATTAAAATAAACTTAACTAATGTGGTATCAGTTCTTTCTCATATCATCTAACCTTTAATACCCAGCTCTCTCTTTACACTTCACACATACTTGTTTTATTTCTAAAAATGTCAAGATTGAATAGAAACTCTATATTATTGCATCAGAAGGTAATATACTTATTTTAGATGTTATATATTTGCACCATTATGCCATCTTACCAAGATGATGCCTCAACAATTATAAACTCTTAAATAAATTATCAGAAATACATTTAAAACTGAATCTAGTGCTCCTCAAACTCTTTGTACCTCAGCCTGGTTTATGTAAGACAATAGAGTAATGGAGCTGTAACTGAAGGAGGGTGGGAGACATTTAAGGCCCATTCACACATCAGTGTATACTAGCTGACGTTAGGGATCACCAAAATCTTGAGAAATGTTGCACTGGTGGAGGTTGATATTTCCTGCAGCCCTCTGAACTGCAGACAGATTTTAAGTTCACACACATGGGTAACACACGGTTAGAATGCTCAACTTCGGGGAACTTTGGCTTAATGGAGCTTGTTGCATTTGTAAATGTGTGAATAAGATATTGCATTTTTGTACATCCAGTATTGGGTACATGATACTGTCATTTTTGCTCTCTGCACTACTACTGGTGTTACCATTAGCGATGCACAATATTATCAGTTTGATATCGGTATAAGCCACTGTTGAAATTTTTGCTGATATTTGCAGCCGATACATAAGCCAGACATATCAGCCATATATCGGTTGGAATATCTGCAAATTACACAAATGTACAATACTAATGCATCTTCTCATCTCTGCATGAGTTCATTTAAAAAATTAAGGGTTTAATTTTTGCAAGAGTCAAATGCTGTTTTTCTTGTTTTACACCTGTTCCTCACAATAATATACTGTAACACAGAAAGAAACAAGCCAGTTTTTGTTAAGTACAGAGCTTGTGCTCTTGACCAGAAATATCATATCAGTATTGGCAATAATGAATTAAAAAATACTGGATATCAGGAAAAATCAAATATCTTGCATTCCCAGTTATCATCATAATTTTGCACTTTATCACATTTTAGCCCTGCCCCTCCTCCTCTCACTGTGCTGAGAGCATGTTTACGACAAGCCACAAACTCACAAACTACCTCGGATTGTTGTTGTGAAATTGTCTTAAATTTAAACTCTGTCTTGTCATCCTGAAAGAAGCGAGAAACGCAATTTCAATGACTCTGTATGTCAAGCACGTACAAAGAACTGACAAATAAAAGCCTTGAATCCTGCCATTTTACCTTGTACAGTTGCAGCTGGCCTCAGTATTCCCACGCCTAGAGGATGAAAGATGGCATGCATACATTACTGATAGTCACAAGTACAAGCTGGTCTGACTTTGTATTGATTTCTGATAGATCACTTATTGTTCTGCCCTCCTATCTTCCTCCACATCAGGAAGTTGAGCACTGTCATGTGCCTGGAGTATTCCCATGCTGTGCAGAATCAGTTTTTATCTTTTATCTGGTGACTTGAGAAACCCCCTGTAAACCCTCATGTTTGTCAGATAACACAAGCTGGTTCGAGCATTTTTGTCCTACCCAGTAAACAAATCATATTGTACAAAGGAAAACAGAAACCAATTGCAGAGTTATTCTCCCTGCTCACCTGGGGCATGCACACTGTGGAGCTCCACGCACTCACCCTCCCAAAGTGTGCCGAGCGCCCCGGGGCGGCATGACACGTCCCCTACGCTTTCCAAACTTCTCTGAATAATTCTGCCCTGAACATGCGTCTCTCATTTGGTGCCTTTTTTAGATTGGGCCTGAGACGATGCGTTTCATATTGAAAAATCAAATATGTTGCTTATTAATAGGACGACTTTGGCGAACGATACCTGGAGAAATGCCGGAGGGTGGAGCTGGGAGAGGAGAGGGACGCCTACAGTGTGCTGCACTTTCTCTCTCTCCTCTGAGCAGAAACAGCTGAGGGTGCAGATTTTTCATCGCTAAACTGGCACAGAAGATGTAGGTGCGCACACGCAGACACACACAGTTTATGGTAATCACAGAGCCAGAGTGTGTTAGTCAGCCATGCATAAAGGTACAGAGCTGTGTGTGTTTACTGTAACGAAGGGAAGAGAAGATTTAAGAAACAGAAGCTACCACCACATGTTAAATGTCTCTGTAATGCAGAGTTAAGATGGTCATTTTGTCAGATGAGGTGATCATAGAGCCTTTAAATAGTGCAGAGACTTAATAGACAGATTCAACGATTAAAGGGATATGCCAACATTATTTTTTGTTTTCATGTTTTGCCTCACTCCCGAGTCCATGACAAGCACATAGACACCATTATTTTGACTGTGCGTGCAGTAACAAGGAAGAGATGGGCAGAGCTCGCCCACCGCTAACTAGCTTTGCTCAAACACTGGGAGTCAATGGGTAGCGTTAGCCTGCCTCTGCCTACAGTCATCAGATAAACTCTTCAGCAACTCTAAATGGTCCTGTGTGCTTGTTGTGACTTGTTGTTTTTACTGCGTTAAGTTACGTTATCTTCTACTCTCACCGTATTATCTTCCTCTATTCTAGAGGCTTTGTTTTGTTGACCTACTTACAAGCACGTCCGCAGTGGTTTGTGCATGCGCCCTGTAAATTTCTTTCGAAAATTACATCAAGTGCTTATCTTAGACTAAAAATAGATAACGTAACATAATGTGGTAAAAAAAAAAAAAAAAAGCCACAACATTATACATTTACATTTTTTTTATTTACAAATACATTTTTCAGTAAAAAAAAACAATGAATTTTATTTTTAAGTATTTATCTCAACTATGTTGGCAAAACTTGAAACTATTGGTTTGAGGGTTAGGCATAGTCAGGCCAAGTTCTGTGGGTCTCTTGGGTTGCTGGTTTAACTGATCCAATGCCTGATAACAGACAGATCCATCTTGCCAAGATCCAATCTACAACGATTGTGCAGCATGGCCAAATCAGCATCTTTTTAGAGCAGGAAGAGGTGGGAGTGAGACGACAGCAGGAGGTGACCGCACGTAGAGAGATTAGCATAGATGCTAACAGCTTCAGTAGCAGTTTATCAGATTGTTACCAGGTTTCTTAATTAAATGAAAAACAAATATCAATATTACAAACTTCTCTACAGTCAGGATATTTTAGCTCCACTTCCAACGAGTTTTGACAAGAATCTTGTTAACAAAGTGGCTCACATTCTGTAGCTCAGTAGCACTCGCCTACTATATAATATGATTGGCCCATGATAAATGTGATTGACAGAAAGATTGTCCAACCACCATATGCTTCTGAGAGGTTCATCCTCCCAAAACACTTGGATTGAACACGATGGAGAAGCAAAATATATTCAACCGTCCATCTGATGTGCCAGGTTACTGTAGTTCACCAAACAAGTTAAAACAACCTTTTTTGGTGGCGGACAGGTACCATAACCTCGCAACTACTGACTTGGGTAATATTGTTCAGATCACATAGTCCAACCACAGCATTAGTTAGAGTTGACATTTTTGCTACATTAAAAGAAACCTCAAAGATTTAAGGATTATCTAACTCAAAAGTAAAGGATTAAAACGAGACTTAATGACTTTTAAAATCTTATTTGTTTATCCATGAGTCAAAGTTAATATTGACCAAAGTTTATTAAAGTTTTTCTTTTGATATCTCATTAAAAAGGACTGGTTAAAACATACACACAACTGGAATATAAATACTTGCAGCCTTTACTAGTTCTTGAGCATAAAAAGGACAAAAAAAGCAGACTAGAAAACACAAACAACAGGTCTGATGTTGGTGAAATACTGCCAGTTATTTTTGCGACTATCCATCTGTTAAAATATAAATCTATAAATAACATGGACACCTCCGCGAGACCGTCTGAAAAAGGCTGCTGAAGTCTGCACATCTCTCCCAGGCTAATCGGAGAGCGAGCTGTGCCACGCCGTGCCGCTAACTTGGCGTCATTTCCTCAGATTCTGTACAGATTGCACCAGCTAATTATGATCTAATAACTGGCAGACTGTCTGTTTCAATATTATTACAGGAAGAGTAGGTTAAATGAATAGCTCATCATCTGGCCCCAGTATCAGTCATGTTGTTTTAATGATCATAATTCCACCATTAAATCTTAATAATACGTCAAGATCACAAGGGAGACATGTCAATTTGGGGCTTCAATGAGAATTAAGACCAGGATTGTTGAAGCTGAGCCTGTTTTCTTTTCTCTATCTCTGTGAAGACTTGATTTGGTTAGCCCTGTCGTCACGTAGACACACACACACACACACACAAACACAGATGCAGAGGAACAGATGCAGAGCTGTTTCTGACTCAATCTGATATCCAATAAATTAATTTTTGTTCCCTGATTGATGTGTTGATGCTAAACAGGAAAGAAGCCCGGGTAAATGTTTTGTAACTCTGGTATTCTGGTGCACAATATGTTTCATATCAAAGGATTTTACTTTGACGTTGGATTTTCTTTCTTTAAGACAGTTTTAAGGGAAACTTATTAAATTGTGCTCACAAAAAACAGGAAACTATATGACACTAAATAGATTCAAGGTCATCTGTGATACCCGAGGACTGGTAGATTGTTTGACATTAAAATAAAGATGTCTGAATTTCTGTTTTCTTTGCCTTTTAAAGAAGTTTGCATCAAATCAGAATATTCTCTAAGTTTTCATTTTTAGAGTTTATGTCTTACATCGCCTGTTTTTACATGTGCACCACTGATGATTAACAGAAACTTGTGCAGAACATCTCAGAAGGCCAGCATGACTTTAAAAGGACGCTGCAGTCAAAGTGCTTAAATATAGCTCAGCTGGATGCTGCATTGACACTTCTTGCTTTCACAACGGTAAACCAACAGTATCAAAAATGTAGTATGATATTCTGATAAGCAGAACAAGTCTGTGATTTAAAGAAGGTATATTATGATTTTTGAGTTTTATATGTATTTTGTTTTAGACCTCTTCTCCTCATGGTGGAATACAACAGTGCACAAGATAACAAAGTCCACAGCATCAGGCTTTTTCTTCTCCCTGTTTACAGTGCCAGTAGCTGCCTAAAATAGCTTGTTACCCAAGCTCCACCAAGTACACCAGCCAGTGTGACGTCCTACCATTGTTTTATCAGCAGTTTAAGCCATTTGGCTCCAGCTGGTAGGCCTATCTAGTGCAGGGAATAGATTGTAGGAAGAATGCAGATTGACTGAAAACATGGCATTGGAATGACCAATTATCACACAGTAAACCAGGCAAATCAACTGGACTAAGAGCTCCAATAAAGCATCTCAGATAGACTAGGAACTGGGGCTGGGTATTTTCATCAACCTTGCGATATGATTCGTTTTCCAATACAGAAGTCACAATATGACACAATACATATTGCAACATATGGACACTGAGTCAGCCTTTTACAGAAATTGCATGTACGGTAATTTCTCGAGTATAACACGCACCCCATATTTTCACAAATTTTGCCTGGAAAAAACACTGTACTCGAATATAACACGCACCCAAATTTTGCCCAAACCTTACTCTCTCAGACAACTCAAAAATTACCTTTATTCAAAGTTTTAAGCAATGAAATTTCAGTATTTTCACAACAAACACACGATTTAAACGGATGCAGAAACACCTTTTGCTTCAAGCATGTGCTATTACTCGATTTCTGTCCAAGCATGCTCAGTCGTAGTGTACTGACCAATCAGAGAACAGCTATCAACATGCCGATGCCTTCGACCAATCACAGCGCAGCTATTTTGCGTCCCCTTGCTTACAAGATGGCAGCGCTCTGTGTTTGCATGTGTTTTCGCAGAGAAAGAGAATATTTCGGCGTTTTGTATCAGATGTGATGCAATCATGGTGCTGGCGAGATGAAATATGGTAAGTATTTTGCTTGTACTCGTGTATAATATGCACCTGAAAACTAGACCTTATTTAAAAGCAAAAAAGTGTGTGTTATAATCGAGAAATTGTGGTACTTTTTTTTTTTTTTAAACACAAAAGCTGCAAGAACAAGGTTCAAATGATCCCGCAACATAGGACACACACATTTCAGGTCTTCAGATATCTCAGTTTACCAAGTAAAACATTCCAGCACTTCAACACTAAGTAACTAAAGCAGATAAAAAGATACAGGGTTCAAACTCCTGAAAAATTTCTTTAAAAGGTTCACTTTCTAACTTTAAAAGCTGAGTTTCAAAGTCCAATTTTCAGTTTGGAAGACGACCAAAAAAAAGGTATGCATGCTTACTTTCTAACTTTAAAAGTATTTCCTGCGTATGTTGAAGTCTTTTGAATAACGAAAAATCTTGTTTTTGACCATTTTGTGATAAACACAAACAGGAAACCTTACAGTAAGCTTTTTATGAATAAAAAAAGCCAACATCTGAAGTAAATATCTTGTTAAGTCAGGCCTAAAACTGCGGTGTGTTTGATGCTGGGGGATCATTTCTTGGAAGACTCTTTGGATCCTCTGTTGGAGTCTCAATTACAGCACATTAAACTTTGAAAGGCCTCCAAGGAGCCGGAGAACAGGCACTTTTTGGACAGACTTCTAGAGACACTTAAAAACAAAAAAAATCACTGCTTTGAGGTGTGAACCTGTATTCTAATCACTCTTCCCTCAAGGTTTTTTGTTTGTGAGGTAGAGACGGTGACTGCACACAGCTTACAGCTAAGAATAGCTGCAGGAGAGAAGGGGGGGGCAACAAAGTGAGGAAACACGAAAGGCAGAGAGAGAGAGAGCGAGAGAAAGGGTAGAAAAAGAGGATGTGGGCGACAGAGGGAAAAATATCTCAGGAGAGAGTGTGAATGAGACAATGGCTCTGTCAGGGAGTCAAACGCTGTAAGCATCAGCGGGGTGATCGGGGCGGAGACTCGGTCTGACTCGGGACTAAACACGACACAAGGACCATCGATCTAAATCAATCAAACGTCTGAGGGGATAGTGTGTGGGTGCGTGGACAGGCGTGGGTGGAAACGTGGCGGTGACGGGATGTGCCGTGTCCTGAAGTCACGGCTCTGGTCAGAGAGAGCGTGAAAACATGTCTGTGAAAATAACAAGCTGTAAAGTTAATAAGAGGTCATTGTTAGTGTGCAGGGGGATGCAGATACAGCCAATGGACTAATGGATGGACAGTCCAAAGAAGAGCGTGGGGATTGTTTACTGTAATGTTAGTACAATGGACTGCCGCTTAAAGTTAGAAGACGCTTTCACTTCATTCTGGAAGCTCAGGGTCCTGAATCCAACGTAATTACATCACTATTGGATGATTTAGAGCATGAGGGTTTGTTTCCCACTGACATTAATTGCCATGCAGGATGTAGGACATCCTTAATGTAGCAAAGAGGAAGTACATTCACTAGGCCACTTCATTAGGAACATAGGTTTAACTATTTGTTAATGCTAAAGCTGTCTTCTTGTTACCAGACAAATGCTTGTGGAACTATAAAAAAAATACAAAGAATTTCTCAATTTGCCAATACAAACATTTATCAACTGCAACACACTACAGATGCTTTCCATGTGTTCCGGGTTAAATAAAAAAACAAATGCTGATACAAGCTTTATTATCTGTTATTTTATCTCTAGCCCAATGCTGGGCATGCTGCTGCACACAGATCAAACTCAACATTTGTTTGGCTATTTGATACTGGAAGAAGTTCACACTTTAGTGCTTTGTATGTGACAATGCAACTCAAACTCAGTCTCTGTTATGTCAACTCTGTTCTCACTCAGCTACAGTTTAACAAAGTTGTGTGAAAGGATCTTTTTTGGTATTTTTTTATCCGCCCTTTACATTACTTAAACTCAAACTCAAAAAAAACAAACAAAAACAAAGTCAAAATAATACATATGTACATCAACAACTGTACCTGTCCATCAAATAAATGTACATGTGATAACATACATATGTCAACAAAACAACCAGTTTGAGAAGGGACGGAATGAAGCAAAGAGCATATCTAGTCCTGCCCCTTCCTTACAGATCAGATCCAATACTGAATTAACATCATAAGTCATTATTAGTATTAGAGTATGTCAGTACTACACAAGTGTTGAAGGAGGAGTAACTTCGAAATTAACATTCACAAATCATAAACAATGTGTCTCTTAAAAAGCCAAATTAAAGCCATGCAGTGTTTATCTCTCTCTTACATTGTAGTCCCCCTCTCCTTTCCCTCTTATTCTTCGTCCACTCAGACCACTAAACAGTAAAGCAAAGCCAAATCACTATCATCATATAAAGGCCAATTCTCTCAGCAATTTTGTCAATAAAGGCCCCAGATAGATAGAATTTGTGCTATCTATCTATCTATCTATCTATCTATCTATCTATCTATCTATCTATCCAAAGCTACCAAACAACCTTGCTGTTGAAGTGGACACCTTAAATATAGCTCTGGCTAAAATAACAATGTCTCTTGTCATGCTCTAATGCCGTCTGATCAATAGTAATTATCTACCTGTGGACCAGACTAGAGGAGCTCCTGTGGCCCCTGGGGGTTTCTCCACAGACAGCTCACACTCCAGTCCCAGGTAACTCCATAGGACAGACCTTTTAATTGCTTTGTTCACTGTGAGTAATTGAGGGTTGGAGTGTGTTTGCCACGAGGAGTGTGACTTCACTTGGCCTCCATTTAATTATTCCCGTAACACGAGCCTTCTGCCTTTAATTTTCACTTTGCGCGCTTCTTCGTGAGGTGCGAATACAACTGGAACTGTAGGTTGGTTACTGTATACAGCATGCTGAGCCAGATGCACCACAGACCCGGCCATATGGGTAGACAGAGAAGTGTTTCTCTGTGTGTTTTTTTCTCTCCTGGTGGTGTGGACGAACATATTGCCAGCCATTCGATGCATCTTTTTAGCACAGCAACTGTCCCACTGTTCTGATTTGATCTCATCCCCTCGCCAGGCCCCAAACCAGACTGGTACAACTGTTTCTATACTGTTTAATTAGCATACTGATTAATCAGCTGGTTAATTAGACAAATTTCCTATAGGCTGATTAAGCCTCCCGGACCTCTTGGTGTGAAGACATATAGAGTGCATCAGTAATGTAATTATTCCAACAGCCAGATGAGGAAATGTAAGATATTTTTTTCTGTAACAATGCTATTACACAAAAGCACTTCAGAGTGCTAAACGTGGCAAAAAATGTGTCAAAACAACATCTTTAAAATGTGACTACCAAAGCTTGACTTCAGAGGCAACTGAAATGTTCTAATCAAGGTTAATTCTGCTGTATTGTTGGATGAAAATATATGTATACATGCATGATTTATGTAAGACATGAAGCATTTGATGGTAGTTAAAGGACACTGTCCCCGCAGGAAACACCATCATTTGTTTACAGAATTATACCATTTCTCTCAGGCTTATAATCAATGATTTTGACTTGTCAAAGACAAAACATGAAAAAAGCTTTAGCATCACCAAAATCATGTCACAACATTTCATGCAAACTCACGTATTTGACCAGGAGTGTCCTCACCTTTACAAGTGTCACATACACAAAAAAAATAATGACAAGGTCAATTTAATTTACCTAACCTTAAGAGTATTTAAGAAATGACCAATCATCATCCAAGGGTGCTGACTGGCTCTGGATGACACAACGTTAACCCCCCGATCAGACTGATGCTCCTTGTTTGTTTAAGATTAAAATCATACACTTCATATTCACAATCTTTATGTTCTGATTCTAGACATGTTTCATTTTATTTTAAAGAATTTGTTCTTGGACAATTAAAAATGGACCAAGTGCCATAATTTAGATACCCCTGCATCAAACTGAGCTGAGCATTAGTGTGAGAAACATGCCATTTTTAACCCTCTTGAGCTGCAATCACCACATTCATCACCTCTCTGGCCATCCTCCTCTGACCTCTGGCATCACAGAGCATTTTCACTCACAGAACTGGATATTTTGGAAAAATTCTCTTTTTTAGGGGTCATTCCATCCTAACCCTTAAGATAGCTGTGCCTGAAAATCTAAGTAGATCAGTAGTTTCTGAAATGTTCCAACCACGTCAGGTTTAAAGTCACACAAAACATCTTTCTTTCACATTCTGATTCTCATTTTTAACTTTAAGAGACTGTGTTGCCCCCGTAGCTGTTGCTACGATTTGCTGATAAGCTATTTGTGTAAACATGATGTTTAAAGGGTTAACCTTGCAAGAAAAGTGTGTATAAATATATATACATACAATTAAAACATATATACATAAACATTGCAAATTTATTAGACCACCTGTCTAAAAAAACATAAGTATTTTAGAAATCTTTCAAGAAATTGTTTAAAATTAACAAAGTTTTTGTTATTGTAAGTACATTTTGAGCTGGAATAAGGAATTTCACTAGGCTTTTGAGAAGTCAGACATATATCAAACATAACATTCAACCACTAAAAATATTTTTCTGTTCAAGAATGACAGTAAATAACTATGATTGACATCTTAATCAAGAAATAATCATGAGCTTTACTGTTTTTTTCTGTTAAGTTAAGTTGAAAATGCATTGATAATAATTCTATTTTAGCATTACATACATCATTTCAGCACATACTGGTGCTGGTTTTACAGCTTGGGTCTTCTGGGCCTTTCTTTGAGGAGTTTGCATGTTCTCCTTGTGCATGCTCTGTTGTTCTGTGAGCACTCTGGTTTCTCTCACAGACAGGCTTATTAGGTTAACTGGTGACTTTAAATTGCCCTTTGGTGAATGTGTGTATGAACGGTTGTCTGTCTCTCTATTATGTCAACTGGGATAGGCTCCAGCCTCCCATGACCCTGAAAGGGATAACTGACATAGAGAATGAATGGATATATGATTCTTAGTAACCTCTATAAATAAAGAATTGTCACTAAAATATATATGTTACTGAATAAGGCATCAGTACTTACAGTTAACTTTTTGTAATAATAGTTAATTTAATAATTAAGTAACTATTTAGCCTTGTGGCAGAGAGTAAACTTAATGTGGTAACAAAAGTAGGAACAGTAGTTGCTTGTCCCTGTCCCTGTGAGTGTATCTGTGTGCCTCATGTGCAGAAGCATGGCTCAAACCTGGTCTTTAAATCAACCTGCTGTCCTATCTCTACATAAAAGAATTAAAAAGCCCAAAATATTTCTTAATTTCCCTGAAGGAGTCTTCCCAAGGGATTTATAAAGTTCTATCTAATCTAATCTAATTCAATATATTGTAAAAAATAAATAAAAAGGTGTCACAGTTATTACTGACAGTTTGAACTACGTGAGCTCCTGGCCTCGTGTTTGTCCTGTTACCCACACATGCAGCAGCAATGCCAGAGTGGGTGCTGCTGCAGCAAAGTGTAACGGGTGTCTGCGATGGTGTCAGCAATGGGTGCCGGCGCTGGCACGGGCAGGCTCGGGTGGCCGTGCAACAGTATCTGCAGGCTGCCATCCTTCTGTTCGCGGAGCATCTGAAGAAAGCAAACTGCACTGTTGCTCACACTCCCCAATCCCGTTGTTGTCATTGGCCGGCAGCCACCAATAGTGAGCCAACTGAGTTAACAGACACTTCCGCTCGGCACATAAGGAACCATCTGTTTTAAAAGAGGAGAAAGAAATAAATAAAGAGCCCTCTCGTGCTTCCTCTCTCCCTCATGTTTGAGTCTGCTACGTGTGGAACTCTGCTGGTTTTCTGCATCTCACCTTTTATTGCAATCTACAGCCGGTGACCACAATCACTGCTGTGACTTTATTGAACGTCCGCCGCCCTACAACACAAAAAACTAACCAATTTCTTATCTGTTTTAATCAATTCTACTTTCCTGCTGAATCTTTATATTGTCAATTTGTTTCACCCCCACTGCCAGCTCATAATGCATCACCAAATGTGGCTCCACAGCAGTTATTTCCACGCAGAACTCATTTGTGATTTATGGACTTAAGCAGGGTCGCACTCATATTGAAGCCTGATGTTTGTAACATCTTGAAAATCATGGTTGTGCGCCCGTCTTGGCTGCGGCTCGCTCCTCAGACGTGCCAGCTTGTAGCTAAATAAATATTGGCCGAGGGGCGTTTGAAAAAACATATTGTCCTGGCTCTGCACTCGCTCCCCTGGCCCCTCTGTTGCCAAAACAAGACGACAGGGGTCCGGGAGCAGAATCTCTCCTCACATGAGCGACTTGGTACCGGTCAGCTCGCTGCCTCGACCTCAGCTCCTGCTCCCTTTTGTGTATTTGTGTGCGTGTGTTTGTGTCCCTCAGTGTGGAGTATTTACTCTGCTCTTCATCGAGCGGTGCTGGATTGGTGCCATTTGTGCGATCACACTACGCCTTTTGTTTCTCATGTGGTGTAAGAGGAGAAAGGCGCTCTTGTTCTGTGTGTTTTTCAGGTTTTGTGATAGCCAGAGATATCTTTGTCACTCCTATTTCTGACACGTGTTATGAGATAAAGTCTAAATATGAATGTTTACCACAGCAGGGTTTGTTTTTCTGGCTTTTTAATAACCAAACTCCTTCTGTTTGTTGACAATAGTTTGCCTATTTTTGTTCCCTAGTATTTACTGACATGAGATCTAATTTAGAATAGAAATGTGATGCTTTGGGGTTTTTGTTTTTAGGGTTTCATCATGCTGTAACATCCAGGGAAACTTAATGTTTATTTGTGGGATCTTTTATTGCTAAATGGCATATTTATATATCTTTACATGTAAAAATATTTTAAAATATCTTCTCCATTGTTTCTCCTGAAGGACTGAAGTATTTCAGAAAGTTTATGCAAAATGATGCCCGCAATCACCTTTATTTTTTCATGTTTTTTTCTGCACAGTTTGTTTTAATTGTTTCCAAAACATCTTTTTTTATTGTATTTTAATGACAATACATATTTTCCCGAAAAAAATCACAAAACCATTTCTTCTCTACATTTAGTCTTGGAGGAAAACAACCTATCAACAAACATATCTGCAGGAAGTCTTTATACGTCCTTGGTTTAAAATGTTGAGAAACTGGGCTGTAAAAATGCTGCTTTTTTTTTTTTTTTTTTTTTCAAATTGCAATTAAGTTAGTTAATCATGATTGAGTGTACTTTAAATTGCATGTATCAATTATCAAACACATATTGGAAGAGCTAATTTTTTGCCTTAAATCAGGTTTATCGATTCATTTTCAGTGACTTGCCAGGGTATGTTCATAATCACTAATGCTAAAAAAAGCTGTCTAGTTTTCAAATCCAGAGTACCCCTGATCCAGCTGTATTATCAGTGTGTCTGAGATACTCTGTTTGAGCTCCTGCCTCTTCAAGGCTGACGGGCCAGCTTTGTGGTAATTGGTCAATTCTGCACAGCTCCGCACTATTTTTTCAACAGCTCTGCATTCATTCTATTGTCTCTGCTCTACACTGGGCTTACCGTCCAGAGCCAATCGGCTTTAACTAGAGATTTAACAGGGGTATAGCATCAAACTGGTAGTTTTAACTTGGGGGGGGGGGGGGTCAACTGTTCACTGGAAGAGCATTGGGAAGTCCCTATGCTAATGGACTTTTGTCCTGCACATAGAAAGATAAGATAAGATAAGATAAGATATCCTTTATTAGTCCCACATGGGGAAATTCCAAAATATACAGCAGCTGCAGGATACAAGAGAAGTACTGAAAGATAAGGTAATTACAGATCAAGTACAGTAATGCAAAAATAGAAATAAATTTTTTTGAAAAATGTAAAAAAGTATATACTATACAGTCAGTGGCATATTTACAGTCCTGATGTACATGTTTGTTGTTTGACAGATGGTTATGTACATGTTGATATTTTACAGGTGGAGATTTGTGATATTATAATATAAATATGGTGGCTATGTACATGTCTGGTATTTTGCAGAGAAACATTATCACATATAAATATAAATGTGGTTTATTGCACACTGGAGAGGTTTTTGTTATAAAGTCTGACAGCTGCAGGAAGGAAGGACCTGCGATACCTCTCCGTCACACACTTCGGGTGGAGCATCCTGTCACTCACGGAGCTCCTTAGTGCAGTGAGTGTGTGTTGGAGGGGGTGGGAGTCTTTGTCCATCATAGAGGACAGCTTGGTTGTAGTCCTCCTCTCCACCATCTCCTCCACTGGTTCCAGAGGGCATCCCAGGACTGAGCTGGCCTTCTTTATCAGTTTATCCAGTCTCTTCCTGTCAGCTGCTGTGATGCTGCTCCCCCAGCAGACCACTCCATAGAAGACTGCAGAGGCCACAACAGAGTCATAGAAGGTCTTCAGGAGTGCCCCCTGCACCCCAAAAGACCTCAGTCTCCTCAGCAGATAGAGTCTGCTCTGTCCTCTTTTGTAAAGTGGACAGAGCAGAAGTATTCTATTCTAATGAGCAGAAGTATTCTATTCTAATGCCAAAAAGAAAAGTAACACACTCTAAAGGACTTATAGGACTTAAAATAACATAATATGACCTACTATTTGGAGAGGCCATGTTACATGAGGGGACTCCAAAGAAATGGCAAACTGAGCCTTAACTTTGAAAGGGACAATAGGAAGTGTTACTGAGCTATGTCTGTCTTATTTTCTGACATTTGCGACCAATGTGAACGTGAATTACTGCTGACACAAGGTAAACATTGTTCTCTATTTTTATTTCCTGACTATTTTAGCTAGAATTGCACGTCTTGTGGTAAAAATAGGCAGGCCCCCCATTCTCAAGATTTTTGGTGCATGAGCAATGTGACAATCTGAAGCCTTAACCAGGCCAGCCCATGAAGATGGCTGGGCCCCTGAAAGGATTAGTATATGGACTGCAATCAGATGTCACTCAATACCAATGTGTAAGAAATGCTTGTGGCCTCACGGTTAATTTGCTCACTCCATGTATAGACTGCAGTCCTTGAAATTGCTGGTCTGTTAAAATGTGGCTCCTTTACCCCATGTCATTCCACACTCTCGCTCCCCAACTGTAAACTCCATACCCTGTCACGTCACTGAAATAAAGGCATAAAAAGTCCAAAAATAAAATGTATGCAAAAAAAAAAAGACAGCACTGATATTGATAAGTGCATGCTGGATATGTGGCGTTATTGCCGGGAATACACCAACAGCTTTTAAGCTGATAAAAAATAATGAAATCTAAAATGAAGAACCTCTTGCAGATTTTGGCAGCATGGCAGAACACACCAAACATTATTGTGCTTATTATTATATTTAATGGTCCAATTTCCAGCATTATTATCACAAAATAAGGACTCTATCATTTCAGAAAGAGGAGCTTTACATCTTTAAATCGGCAACAATTCAAGTATTTTTTCTGCTTTAATGGGAAATGGTGAATATAGAGATGTGCAAGAATGAGTCCAAAAATGTGGAAGTGAGTAAGCATTTAAGCACCTGCAATAGTCTTTTGGATAAATACCAAAAAAACTGTATATGATGGACACACACAGATGAGATTTCAGTTTTTTATTTTTTATCTAAGCATCTGATTTTGGCCGGCTTTGGAATTCTGAAGCATTTTTTTATTTCTAAAAGGGTGGTTGCTATCGATCTGCAAATATGGACGACAGAAATGGCAAGTGATCCTAAAGCAATCATTACTGAGCTATTCAAATAAGCAATATAACATAAACAATAGCCACAGCCATGGGCGACAACCAATCAGGTCTGTTGATTCAGAGGAAATTCTCAAACAAGAGGTTGAACATGGCGTTATACGTTGGAAGAGTGATGTTCCTGTGAAGTCCAGCTGCCATGTTGTAATTCCATAATAGATTGATAATAGATTTTTACTCTCTGCGATAATGCTGAAGCTTATAAAATCATGAAAGTTAGGTTTATTCTTGAATGTTATCATGAACAAAACCTTCAAGTTTCATAATTCTTTGTTCTCTACAGACCTTATAGTAAAAATCCCATAGGCTTTTAGACTACTCCAGCACCACTCTATAGGATCAAAATACAAGAAGATCATGATCTGAATTTAATACGGACCATGTCTTCACTGATCCTCATGGGCCCCTACATGACTCTAGGCCCCAGAAAGCTTTCCTCTTAACCCTAACTTGATAACAGGACTCAATGCCATCATGCTGCTATGATTCATCCAGTGTGACACTACTGTAAGTCTCTTGTACAAACTAAGAAATCTTTTCTTTAACACACTTTGTCACATTTTTAAACAGAAAATGTCATGTGTTTGGTCTGTTATGCCTCAGGTTTTGTTACTTTCTCTTCGCAGCCCCCTGCATGGGCTGACACTGGAAAAGGGAAAATAAAATAAGTCTTGCAGAACGATCTCTCAACAGCGTCTACTGCATTCAGTTAAACTGACAAGCTCTGTGTAAATTCAGAGAAATGAAGGTGTATTGTAACAAGTGCATTATTTAGTAGATTTGACATTGCTGCCACATATTTTCAGAGACAGAATTAACACGCCCCGTGGAAAAGAAAGCAAGAAGAAAAAGGAGAAAATCTACTGAAAATAATTAATTACCCCAGCCTATTTCTAGTCATCCTCTTAAGCCTATTTAAGGGGCATTAGGTATTATGAATGTGAGGTGGTCTAATTTTACCCCCGTAATATCTATCTTCATCTGACTACATTAGTGGTAGAACTTTTACAGGCTCTTTCCAGGCTATTTTAATCACATAACATGACTCTGAAATCCACACTTGTCTGTTTTTTTTCCTCTCACAAAAGATAAATCTCCATGTAGGTTTACAGAAATCCCTTTTAAACACCTGAGAGTGTCAGAATTCAATGAAAACATGAGATTTGTGTTCCCTAAATGGGTGAGAGTTAAGAGACTTGAAGAAATGAATTATGTATACGCTAAAGAGAACTCATTTGGGAATTAAGGAGGATAAGTAGCAGTCCATTTTGTGCCTGTTAGGGAGCCTCTTGGAGCTACAGTGGCTGCATTAGGGAGAGCTAATGGGCCTCAGGAGGGGGTGAGGGTGGGGTAAAAGAGAAGGAGGGGGTTTGTTGGGCCCTTTGCCGCCGAGGTCTCTGGGCCCCGGTGACAGATGGTTGGCCACCTCTCTGGGTGGCTGTGGCTACAAGGCCTGTCGTGGGGCTGATCCGCCGTGCTGACAGGCACGAGATGAGACAACACTGTAGAAGGTGAGGAGACGAGTGACACGCCACGGTACGGCGACAGACACGGTGAGGGGTTTGCAAGTTTGGGAGTTTTTGGAGAGATGCTGGATTGTACATTTTTTGATTTAACTCACAGGCATTGTGTTTAGCATCTGGAAAGCCCCAAAAATGCATAAATGTCACAATATTTGTCTTTTTACCTCCACCAATGAGGTTATATTTTTGCTGGAGTTTGTTTGTTTGTTTGTTTTTTAGCAAGATTTCACAAAAACTACTCGGCGAATTTTGCTGACATTTTCAGGAGATGTTGGTAATAGTCCAATTTAAAAATGATTTGATTTTAGTGGTGCTCCAGATTAGGGCTGAAAAATGTATCATTTTCTGATTGAAATCACGATTTCAGACAACATGATCATGTGATCGGTGAAGCTGCAATTTTTTGCAGCGCTCCTGACTGACCCAGGATCTGTTGCGTCAACTATTTGCTTGTGGCGATGTTGTCACATGTTAGCGCCCATGTCCAAAACCATCAAAGGTTGACAAACTGGTTTGGAATGGTTGGCTTTTTTCCTTTACTGGAATTGTTTAATTTACTCAACACAACTTAACACAATTAAGGATTTTTTGAACTACATTTTTTAAGTTAAGACAGTCACAGATGGCTCTTTTAGCTCCTCAGTTGTAATAACTGCCGTTGGTCAAGGACTTTAAAGAATGTACATGCATGTTTCTTGTTAAGAAATATATTTAGAAGCAATTCTTACCTTTAGTTTTCATCCTTGCCTTAGAGTAATAGCTTTTAATGTTTGATGATATGATGTAATTTTTTTGTCATGTTTGTAAATGTTACCGTAAACATTGTGAATATTGTACTAAAGGCTGATTTGAAGAAAATCGTGAATTGAATTGAAATCACAATATCTGCCAGAAAAATCACAATTAGATCTTGTCCAAAAATCGTTCAGCCCTAATCAAGATAACCACCATTAGTGAACGATCGTTTTTGCTCAATAACTGTACAACTTATAATAATATCAACATGATTCTGAGTGCTAGGTGTGGGTTTTCATGGTCAAGGAATCATATTATGATGCTAAACTTATCATGGAACTATTGCTTATAGATGTAACAGCAATATGTGAGCTACCTTGGTGGAGGTTTGCGCTCTCTGAGGGCTTTCCAGTTTTAATCTAAATTCCTCCAAAATGGCACTCATAGCATCCTGGGACACAAAGACAGTGTTGATTTTGGCAGCTACTTCAGGTTGGTTTGCACCCTCAGCTCATTTGCTGTTTCTGATTATAATAATGAAAAGAAACTTTGATGCACTTAACCTTTGGATCTACTAAGATTAAGCTCTGTACAAAAGTTTGGATTTTAAAAAAGTGAGTTAAATATTATATGATTATATTAATACCATATTTGTTTTTTGAAATACTTATTTTTCATTTGAATATTCAAACTTATATCCACTTTCTGCTCATCAGTACAGGACTGAACAGAGCATGTCGAACCTGCCCTACTCCTTAATCCTCTTTATCACCTTTTATTCATTCATCAATAATCTTTCTGGTTAATTAATTCTTGATTTAAACACAGTTGTGCATTACAGAGTCTCTCTTGTGCAGTTCAAATGTTGTAAGTCAACCTGACTGAAACATCTGCCCTGAATTTATGGCTTTTATGGCTTCAATTAAGCACGTAAGTGTCCCCGTAATGTAAATCCAGACTCAGATGACTGTGTGGCTCGAAGTGCACACAAGATTGCATTTATAGGCATAGGATGATTATGAGACTCATGACCTTACCCTGACCAAAACTTAAGGTAATGAGTCTTGGATTTGTACAAGGTTTAAAGTTTTATTTTATTTATCTATTTTATAAAAGTTCCTCCAAGCTCTCTCAAGATGTTGCATTTACAAGATCACATTCAGAAGCATGATTCAGATGAAGACCTGCTCCCTAAACCTTCAACTCCGTACCTCAAAATTCTAAGTTTATCATTCTTCTTTTCGATATTGCACTCACATATGTAGCCACTTAAACCTCCCCACTTTCCCTGATAGGGTCTGGGCTGGTACATGGCAGGTCTGTGATGGAGCCTGCCCACCCTTATAGTTACAAATCATAAACTCTAGGACAGGTATGTGTGAATTTGTGGAGTCAAGTTCGCTCTCTGTTGATTTGGCAGCTACTCTAATAACAGAGGAAAAAGTTGAGGCTACGAAATCTTGTGAGGGAAGCACCATCTCATGAAGACTCCCTACAATCAGCTTCATTGGCTGGTAACTGGCTGGAAGTTGGCAGGCAGCTCGCTCAGAGGGGAAAATTGATGCAGGTGAATGTGTTTGAATAGACAACCTGAGAACATAAAGGTAATTTTTTTTGGGTCTCGGCAATAACTTTATATTAAATCGATTCATTCAAATTATCTTGCAGAAGATTTAAAAACTAAAAATAAAGATTTTTTTCTTAAATTACACTTACTCTTATTGTAAGTTGCTGCAATATTTGAAAATAGGCCTTGTCAGGTTTTGCACAAGCACGTGTTTAGGCTTGTATTTGTTTTTTTAATGAGATTAAGTACTAATCAGAGGGTTCCATGTTAATGTGAAAATAGCTCAGAATTTAGTTTTTATGTAGACAAACTTGCATTATGACTACATTATTTACATTTTATGAAAATGTAACAGCATGCAACTTAACTCTTGTAGGGAAATTCTGTTTAGTTTCAAAATATATTTTTCATAACATAAAAGCAAAACTTGATCCCTGTATTTTTGTGTCACTTGGAGTTTTTTCCTTGAAAGGGAAAAAATGTATTAAAATCATTAATTGAGTTTTGTGAGAAAAAAAAAATTGGGGATTTTGTTTTTAGGCCGTACCACTCAGCCCTACTCTCTGTATTTGCTTTATATACAAAACCTTAGCAGTGTTGGTGGCTCATTGTTCAGTTTGCCTATCCCAGATGTATGGGCTTTGGCCCTTGGAGTGGGTAGCCAGGGTTCATATTAGACCTCTTGCTTATTCATCACTCTGTCCTCCCCCATTTTTGACTCTATCCACTAATGCTGTCTGTAAGTAAGGTCACAAAAGTAAACAAAAAAATTAAATTAAATAAAATGATAGTAATAATAAAAATGAAAGAAGAAAACTTGTACATAACATATAAATATACTGCAAGTGATTGTTTTTGTTAAAGCTTACTATCTGAGCCATACAGAAACTTCGAAACACAGAATTTTTCCCCATGTTGAGTAGAGAATGGTCACATCTAAATTGTAGCCATTGTTGTCTGTTAAGAGCTTGAAAGCCCAATAAACTCTTGGCCACACAGGACAATATTGCCTGCCAATGTGTAATACGTTGAAATTAAACTATAAATAAAAATGTCAAAATAAATTACTGTGACTGCAGGTGCAACAGGCAGTTTCTCTGAGTGTGTTTGCGGACGTGAAGTCACATCAGCAGTGAACACTGTGAGTAGCCAATATTCAGTTTTTCATTAAAGTGCACTCGCCGCACACTGAGTTCTCATTTTTGAGACTGTTATTAAGACTCGACATTAAACCAAACAGCTTTCATCAGGTTCCAACACGCTCTCATCAAAACTGTTTGCACAAACAAAATGAAGGAGAAGTCACAGAAAATGAGAACATCTTGTGCTGATTCACTTAAATATTAAAGTTATTTTTGCATTATTTGTGTATTTGTGAAGTAAAATTCTGCTTCTTCTGGTGTGTTTGTTAGAGGAGAGACTATATGCTTGATGCAAGTGTGTGTTTTAAGGGGGCTGGGGAAATTATTCAAATAAACAAATGTAATTGAAAGACAATCAAAAGAATCTTTATTTATGAACTTATGAAGATGTTTTTTTTATTTTGTCCTTCAAATCTGTCTTCCTCAACAAGATAATCAAAGGGCCAAGACCTGGATCTAAACCAGGGGTGGGCAACTGGTGGCCTGGGGGCCACTCAATGCGGCCCACCAATCATTTCCAAAAAAATTAAAAAATATGAAATATGAAGACAACATAACAACAACTGCTAAATATGATTCATCGTGAGTAATCAGGACTACATAATGCACAAATTAGGACAGGAGATAAAATATTTCTAATGACTTTAAATTACTGTTACATGCTTTGCTTTGAACAAGTCATTAAATAACTTACTATGCTACAACTGCATCTCTAAATATCTTTTTAAAGTATTAAAATATAATATATTGTAAATATTGTAATATATTGTATTAGTAAAACTTTTATTTGGTAACAGTGGTAGAGGTAATAAAGTTGTGCTTTATAAACTGATAAACATTGATTCTTTTACTGCATTAAAAAGAAGCCTAAATAAGCTTTAGTTATGTGACATGCTTATTAAATACTGATTTTTTTAAATTGTGTTTGAGTTAAAGTATAAATGTTCTGGTATAATCCTTTTTGAAGCTTTATATTTGCTATTTTTTTGGTCATGTATATTTTTTTTTCCTCATTGAGAGGGCCCAACAACATGCAACAGCGTGGTCCTCAGGCACTGAAAAAATATATGCAGCCCTCTTGGTAATCAAAGTTCCCATCCCTGATGTAAACAGTCCAACATCTGATCAGTTCCATCTTCACTAGAGTAGATATTTGTGCAAAGTTTGAAGCAAAATCCTTCAAGTCTTATCAAGGTATGTTCACTAGCAAGGGACGACCATAAGGACCAATGACATTCTTCATTTTACCTGAAAGTCTTCTACAGTCATCCCAATGTCTGAGTGCATATCTGAGCAAAGTGTGAGAAAAATATCTAAATGTGTTCTTGAGACATGCATTCAAAGCATGGACCGACTAGAGCAATGGTCCCCAACCATTTTTTGCACCAAAGTCCAGTTTTATGCAATACAATAAAGACACGGACCAACCTTCACGGAGGAGCAGGGAGTGAGGACCACAATAGCAACAAACAAACAAACATGTTGTGGATTGAATAACTCACCATAACGTAGGATCAGAAAGAGCCATGGGCTTGTTTCTAAACCACAGTAAAGGTTCACATTCATAGGGACTCACTCCCATTTTTATCAGCTGCTTCATAGTGGCATTTAGGGTTCCAGTTGGCTGAAACTCACCAGTTGATACTGCATTAATTCATTCATTCACTGCTGAAGGTCATCAGTCTGAGCTGATCAGATGATTCTATTGATTACTGATGAGTATTTCATAAGTTCTGGCCTATAAACTGAATCCACATCCGGAAGTTTAATGCTCTTGTGTGCCTCAAGTGCCCTCCAGTAACACACACTGTGCAGAAATATACACAACTTCCTCCAAAGCACAGGTGGAAGAAGGCATAAGCATAAGGTATAACAGTGAGTTTTTCTCAGGTTGTACTTCTTCATTCATCACAGCAGTGAAGACACTAAGAGAAGGTCTGTGCAGTCAAGCTACACAGATGAACACGCAAGAATTCTGGTCAATCTGTCAAAATAAAACACAGTTCATCCTCAGTTTTTTCCCACAAGGATTATGAAATTAGTCATTTTAATTTCTCCATGGCCCAGAACCAAATGACCTAGGACCAGTGCTGCTCCTCAGGGGACCTAATGCCTAGACGGACGGAAGAAAGAATGGGCATATCATCTCTGGCTTTACTGCCACAACTGCATAACTTCCTTAAAAATCTGATCATTGAAAAACAAATACCTTGATTTTACACTGGACATCCTCAAATTCACAAAAAATGTCCACACATACCTAATTCGTCAAACTACAGACATCAAGCTGTGTGCGAAACTAAATACTCAATCAATCCCTGTTCAAAATCAGCATATCATCTATTGCACATCACCCAGCCCCCACCTCAGGCAGGAGAGTTGAGGGGCCCCGCAAGCAATTAGCCCGTCTTACATCCCTGATGATCGGATTAGATGATTCCCACAGTCTTGTCTGAAACTACTCCCAGCCCGCAGCTCCAGAGAGCATCTCAATATCCAATTTCACAGCTTTCTAAACCTGCATCAGGTCAGCTGTTTATTACTGTCACAGGCCTTTGTGTTTGTTTGAGGGGATGTGGGGGGCTTTTGTGTTTCTATTGGAGGGAGATGATCATGAAGTAAGGGAGAGGGGTAATGTGTGAAAGAACCAATATAGTTCTCTAAAGCTTGGACAAAAGCAAAGATTATCAAAATCTGAACAATGCTGAAATTGGGAACAACTCAATGTTTTTGTTCCTAAGGTGAGTGGAGGGTGACAACATGACCCCTGCAGCACACCACAAACTTTCCTTCTTTCTTTCTTTCTTTCCCTCTTTCCCCATCTTTTTTTCTTTTCTCTTTTTTCATACTCAATTTCCTCCTTTTTTAAACTTCTTTCTTTTGGTCTCTTCTTTTTTTTTCTTTTCTTCTTTCTTTCCCGATTATTTCTTTCTTTCTCTATTTCCATCTTTATTTCTTTCTCTATTTCCATTTTTATTTCTTTCGCTATTTCCTTCTTTCTTTCTCTACTTCAGGGTTTCCTCCTTTTATTTCTTTTTTCCTTCTTTCTTTCCCTTTTTCATTCCGTCTTCCTTTTTTTCCTTTGCTATGTCTTCCTTTCCAGCTTTCTTTCCTGTTATCCTTCTGTCTCCCTGTATCGCTTTCTTTCTTTCAATCCTACTTTTATGAAAGCCTATGTAAATACTGATATTCATAAATTAACAGATGTAATATTGTACACTGAAAATATTTATTTGTAAATAAAATTGTGTTAAAAATCAATTCTTTCTTTCTTTCTTTCTTTCTGTTTTAAGCTCTCTGTCCTCCCTCACTCTGACAAATGCCAAACTGAACAGTAAACACAGAACAAACATGAATGTAAAGACAAATAATTTCCACATCTAATGGACTTTTTGAGCAACAAAGTTTGGGATCGTTATGGATAGATGATCAACTTTGATTGACTTTAATAATTAGTCTTTCAGGTGGGCTTACATGCTTTATTTTTCTTCTATATCTAAGTTATCTAGATCTCATTCGCTGACATTTCATTGATTAACAGAGTAGCACAAATTGCAAACACATACAGGTGAAGTACATGAGATAAGAAGAGAAAGCCTGTCTACTGTTGGTACTGTCTTCAGTCTGAATTAAAGAAGCAAAACACTGTATCATAGTGGATCAACTGATAACTGAAAAGGAGCTCAAAGCCACTGAAGGCCTCAACAAACCAAACATCCATCAGGAGATATAGAGCTTTCTATGAGGACAACCTCGCAGATAAGAACAGCCCACATAAACACCAGTCCAGCAAAATGCACAATTCACACCACTGAGCAGGATAACTAAATATGATTTTACTCACCTAAGAACAGGGTCACCCAAAAATGAGACGAAGCGAGGCTGTTCCTTCCTCTGTTGACGATCATTAGTCCATCTTGAAAATGTTATAACCCCAGCAGCTTCCTGTCGTCCTCTCGCTAATTAGAGCACCTATGCTGTCTGTTTACAGTTTACACAATGATTCAGCGACATGTACACCTCCATTTCAGCCTATTTTGATGTATGTCCAGATATATCTCACGCTGAAACTCGTCCTCAACGTCTTCAGGTTTAGAGAGACGGAGTTGTGTCGTAGTAACGATGCTAACGTTAGCAACCGCTAACGGTTAGCAACTAGCAACGGTTTGTTCTTAAACTCTGTAATCCAGCAGAGGAGCATATGCGGTTGCTGTGAGTTTTAATGTGCTTTAATAATATATTCTCCAGCACACTTACTATACCGTAAGGTTAAAATAATCCTCATTCCTTTTATTGGAAAGTGGGTCAGCATTAAAACAGTCCCTCCTCCTCACTCAGTCATTGTGAATACTATCCGAGCCCCGGACCCGGTTGGACTTGCTTTTTGTTGGTTGGTTACTCTCCTGCCGTTTGTTTAGGCACTTTATTTGTTGTTTTTAAAGTGCTATTATAATAATAAAAAGTTCCTGCTGTCATGTGTTAAGAGGTCATGTTTCTATGGTATAAACATGGCGTGCCCTGAGGTGATCTTAGTTGTGCCTTGAGCAAAAACGTTAGAAATGAAGTCTGACCTCAGCATTACCTTTAAATTCACAAGAATTGCCCTGATAGAAGAACAGAAGGACAACCCAAAAACACAGTGTCTCTGGCTATTCTGAAAACGGAAGCATAAAAAAGAAAATAATTTGCTGAACATAGGCGTGACGACTGCAGCAAATGTGTGGGTCTGTGAATCTTACTGCATTTTGTGTGTTCTGCAAAAAAGGAGCTGAAAACAAAAAAACTAATTGGTAACTTTAGCAGAAAATTGGGATGTTTTTGGGAGTTTTCGATTACAAATCAGAATTGGGTTGGGTATTACAAAAAGTAGAGTTTACTATGTGTTTTTGGTGAAAGCGTAGCTGGTTGGCTGCTGAAAATAGTGCCTCCTGGATAATAAAAGCATTTACGAGGGAGCCTTAAACAGGACCAGCAGCTGTAATAGGCTCCTCCATTATAGAGGCTTTATAATTTCCCAGTTTTTTCCTTTTAGAGCCTCTGTTGTTCCTCTGAATTACCCCTGAATGATTTATGCTCACTACTCGGGCCCCTGATAGACCCTGGCAACACAGACAGAAACACACTTAGTGCTTTTTGGTGTGTAAACACACTGTATTAAAAGCCAACTTGTTTCAAACAGCCAAACATGGAGGGGCCTCTGGGTGTCATTTCACTCGTCAAACACCTCTGTGTCACAGCCAATCAGGGGGACTCCACGGCCAACACGAGCCATTTAACCTGAGCAAACACGGCGTGCCACCGAGCACGGCGAAGACTTAAGAGCCTAAGCAAACATCAGCGAGAGTCGTCGGGCACGAATGGAAGCGACCGGGCCGAAGACAAGTCACTCCTGTAATGGGTTTGTGATGACTCAAGAATGGAGCGGCCATCTGTTTGTTACTGTGGGGGGGGGGGGCTCTATCACAGTTCAGATACGCTGAATATTAGCCGGCAGTGCAGCAGAGGAGGAGGGGAGGGTTTGGCCGGCAGCACAGGATGTAAAGCATATGTGCATAAGTGGTGAATATGTTGATAGCTGAGGCCCTGATCCTCTGAACGGGGGCCAGATAACAGGATTTACTCGGTGATTTTCAGCTTCAGTGACGCGACATCTTTGAAAAGGTGTAAGACAAACACAGGTGGCAAAGATACACACATTATGGCAGGTAGAAATTAGTCTTAATGGTAGGAAGGCATCACATAATTCCCCTTAAAATACATTTAACATTAGGAAAAAGGGTAGGATAAAGTAAGTTTATACTTCTTCCTATTCTTTTTTGAGCATGTAAACTTGCTGCACATGCAAGATACCATCAATAGTTTACCTCCTTTTTTTGGTATATGCATGTATTTGTTTATGGTGACTGCACATGTTTGTTTTGACATTTTCGAAATAAAGCATTCAATTCAAAGTGGCTCATTTTGAGGATTAAATGTGTGAAAGTGAGAATATTATGGTTAAACTCTTTGGAGTAAAGTCAGGGTCCTGCATCAGTGCATCAACGACAAAGTTAAAGACTGGAAGTCAAGTGTCATGATGTATTCACGTCTTCTTCTCTGGTTTTGGTGTCTGTCTGCAGCAGCGCTACAGCGCCACTTACAGGCCTGGCATATATACTACAGTGTTTTCATATGCTTATACTTTCTTTTTTAACAGACAAGCCGTTTTTTTTGTTCATACCTTTACACGTTTTGACGGAGAAACATGTAAAGGTATGAACTAAAAAACCTTGTCTGTTAAAAAAAATGTATAAGCATATTATCAACATAGACATAATGAACCTACTCAGACAATATAGTGTTTTCATGTCTTAAAACGATGCTGTCTTTACAGAGAACATTTAAAAATGCAAACATTTTAATCTCTGTGTGGATACACATACACAATTACAATTAAACATTTGCAATGGCATATTTTACCTTTTTTTGAGAAACCAAATAAAATGAGTTTGATTTAAAATAACACTTTGCACATAAGGTTGCATACAGGGGGGACTCAAGCCCAAATTTTGGGTGTAAGTGTTTCCAGATTTTTCCTGTGAAATATAAATATAAACATATAAATCATCTCTGATAAGAATAAACTCCTTAATTGATTTTGTACTTCATTTCAGATCTTGACTCTGTGACACAATACAGTGTAAAAATCTGCAGTCAGCAGCAGCAGCTCTGCTGACACGAGGAGCTCACCACATATTTAAAACACTGAGATGTTTGCATGAGATTTCAATGATGTGACTTTGAATAAACCCTCATTCGTTTGTGTTCGGTCTGTAACCATGAAGTTCATTTGAACTGCAAAGATCAAACCACAGACTCAAACAGGTTTGTGTCGAGCACAGAGGTGACGGTCAGTCTTCCTCCTGTCAGCCACACACACACTGGAAGAAATCTGGATAGAAAAACTACTTAACAGACGTGACCCATAGATGTGAACTAAATTTAAAAAAGCTACAGAAACAAATTCAGACTGTGAATACAGAGGTTTTTTGTACTATCTTCAGTGTACAATGAATCTAACGTAAAAAAAATAATTTAAATGATGATAACAGTGTCTGACAGTCTCAGGAGTAGAATGGTTTCTTTAAGTTTTAATTTCATGTATCACAATCACATACTCTAAATCATAAAACAATACATGAAAACTAAAAGAGTTTGTGAACCTCCTGCTTCCTTCACTCCCACCATCAGCTCACAGAGCTGATGGTGGGATCTGTGATCAGAGATTTTGCATATTTGAAACTATACTCCACAAATAAAGTTTGGAAACTTTGCAGTGGATTGTTTCTCCTCTTTAATACTGATGGGAATTATATTTTATATCGTTGAAAAGCCTGATAAGTCACCTTTGCAACAAGATACAACTTGCAAGGATCTTGCAATCAAATGAGCAACACAGCTAAATATGTGGGAAGTGCCCCCCAAAATGTGCCAGAATCCCCTGGAACTGTCAGAAAGCCTACGGTTCCTCAGTGAAGGTCTTCTTGGGGGTTGTCTTCTTGGGATGCCTACTTCATGATTTGTCTTTGGGTTCACCAGTCTCACAGAACCTGGTCTTAACTTTGGAAATGGTCCCAGGGCTGATACCAAATAATGCCGTCACTCTGTGTACCAGAACACCAGCTTTCAGTTGAAGGGGATTCAACCCTCCCCCCCGCCAATTGATTTAAAAAAAGCATGTTTTATTGAAAAGGAGACTAACTGAAAGTTTTCAATCATTTAAAATGTAAGAACATTTCAACGAACAGCCAGTGTGTGGTCTCACCAATCATCTTGTGTGTGCCTTCAGAGACTCGTCCGCTACAGTTGGTTAAACCTGCAACTCTGATTATTTTCAACATTATAAATATAAATTATCTAATGTCTAGCCAGGATTAAAGTATGAGACCTCCAGTAAGAATCTCTGCTGCCTTCCATATTGAGCTCTAAAATATAAGATGTGCTAATCTCTGTTTTACAGGCAGAATTGTAGCTTGGATTATTACCATTTTTGAGGTAAAACCCCAACTTCCAAGCGTCATACATCAAATTAAAGCCCTTACTGCTGTTCTCAGGTTTGAACATGTCGGATTAGAGGTTGTTAAATATCCTCGGGGAAGCAATCAGGTGTTTTAAGTTAAGGGCAATTCCCTTCCCTACAGACAATCAATAAAAAACCTACGAGAGGGGACCGTAATGGGGTTGGCTTGTAACCTGCTCTGACAAATTAAGGCAAGTGGTGTTTTTTCATTACTTACACATCCGTTTTCATTTTTCCCATCAGTGGAACCAATTAAACAATGCTTCCTTAAATTAGTCATTGATTTTTAGCAGTAGTGACACTTTACAGAGGGAAATAATAACTTTAAGGCACTGCTCCTGTTTTTTTTTTCATTACTGCCAGTCTTCGTAACAAAAGGACAGAAACAATTCACCTACATGAAAAAGTGCTGTCCTAAATTAGCCATTGATTTTTCCTCAGGTGTCACTTTGGTTAAATGCTTTGTGGTTGGGAGTTTCCTCTCCAACCTGGAAATTGACAACAGGCCGTAATCTATTAGTCTTATTTGCTTGGTTTGTGTTTTTATTCCCTTCCAGTATGTAAAATTTATGACCTGAAGCTCGTTCCTGCCAAGAAAAAGTGATAAATGTTGAGTTAGGATGTTGAATTCAAGAGGAAAATTGCATTTTCCATCATTGCATGAAAGATAATGCCGACAGAGGCAAAAGAATGAGCCGTTACAACAAAACATGCAATTGCGTGAAACATCTGAAAACTGTTTCTCAGAAGGATTTTATTACACAATTTTTGGCTATTGCCATTCCCAGCCCCTACACATGTGAACCTTGAGTCAGACAAACCCAATTCTCTTTTAATGCTCAAATTTAACAAAACAAAAGAGAAACAAAAATAAACCCAGAATAGCAGGATATCACCATCGCACTTCTTATCTTTGTCTTCCCATGAAACTAGAAAATACACAAACAATTTGAAGCAGCAACAAAATGTGCATTAACCTGATTATACAATGGAACACTATTTTTATTTAACATGTTTTTCATCACATTATAAAACTTTAAATATTTCTTCTTCTTTTTTAATTTAACAAAAGGCAATCCTATCAATGGCAAAGCATAAATATACACCTCGTGCTCACCTGGAATGAACAAGAACAAACAAAAACTTTTTTTTCCCCAATTGTTTGCTATTTATCTACTGTAAAATCCAGTGTATGAGTGAGTAGTACAGGTATATACATCTGAGTCTTTTTTGGAGGTCTCCTAAAGGGAAACTTTCCTCTTGTCTTCAGCAAAGTCCACAACATGCAGTGTCTGTGTAACTGTGTGGCTCTTTAAAGTCTCCATGTCCTGCAAAATCAAGTTTCTTTGCCTTTATTGTTGTTGAAGGGGCTTTGGGAGCAGAGGAACATGACATGTTTAACCGAACTCTCAGCTCACAGAGAAATGTGCTATACCTCTATAAAATGAACCACCCGTAAAATGCTCCTTTTTTAACTTCCTAGGTTATGATGTAATAGCTATACAGCCTCCACCTACAGTTGGATACAAGTATGATCTCTTTTTTCACCAAAAAGGTTCACATTCCACAAGCTATCTTATATTATTTTAGCTCTTGCCTTGCTGAGATATCAGAGAGCAACGACCAACTGACTGTGTCATTCTGCCGAACTCTCCCTGTCTCTTGTCTTTTATTGAGGAGTATTTTCTGTCAAACGAGCTTTCAACAAGCTTTACTAAATATCCTCTAGAATAACATAAATAAAAGCAGAAAATTATTTTTTTTCCTTAAAACGTAATGACAGACAAAAGGCTTTACATCAGTTCACAAAGGTGGTTTGACACGATGTGAGATATATTTTAATGTTTAGACTTGATGAGGGACAAAAACTGCAAAAACACGCATGTTGCATGTAGTTTAAATCAAATGTAGACAATTTTAATGCTTTAAAACATGCAAAAAAATAGTGTCCGTCTCCACCACAGAACACTGGTGGCTTTAGCGCTTTCTGGACTCAATCTGCTTTGATTTCCATTGTCACCAACGTCAAAGGGTTTTTAGTTAGTTCCTTAATAGTTACCTAAACATCTCAGCTCAAAGAGAAATTTCCCTGAACCTGCACTTCCCCAGTTTTTCTCTGCCTCTCTTAGTTACACATCTCACTAAAAATGCCATTATTTATTCATAACTTATGAGCCTATTTTGTGATAGTGGAGCAATGCTAACCTAAACCTGAGCAGGTTTTGAAGTTAGGGTGGATTTCAGCCTGAATGTCCATTTTAATTTTCTAGTCTTGAAGTTGCGTTCACCAAGTAAAAGCAGAGCTACAAAGTCATTCTTCAGCGTCTGATTCAACAGTGTGGAAAGAACTTTCAGGCAGAATTGGCTTCATCCTTCAAATGCGGGAGTTTCAAATGAAACTTAGACATGTGTCAACCCTCTGTCCAGATTTCACTCATTCAGTGTGAGCTTTAGTCTTACAGTGTGAGCACATGTATTGTGCGTGTTGGTTGTATGTGTTCAATGATTCAATCCTGCAATGTGAGCCAACACTCCACCATGACTGAAACTGAGTTGGCTTGAAATTGCTCACTGTATGCCGGGCTTTACAGGTAGAGACATTTTATTACCTTAATTACCCCCACCAAAGAAGTTACATTTCCACTGGGGTTTGTTAGTTTGTTAATTGGCTTGTGAGCAGGATAAATCAGTTATGAACAGATTTTGCTGAAATTTTTAGGGACTGTTGACCATGGCACAAAGAAAAAGGTGGCGATCAGAATCCGCATGTGGATCCAGGAATTTTGTCCAGCATTTGTCAACAATGAAGGATGGGGCAGTTTTCCACATTTTCACCAGTAACCCAATGAGCTCTCGGTGGATTTTCGTGACATTTTCAGGGAATGTTGGTCACAAGAAAGAAGTGATAAACATTTGTTGGTGATCTAAAGCTGGATGCAGATCCAGGATTTTTTTTTACTGATTTCTCAATAGAGTGAGAGAACGGTTTTCCCACAACAAAGTTGGAAAGGCCAAAGAATCATATCCAAAGCGCGGTTATATTTTCTGAGAATCTGCTGAGACCCTGTAGAAGGTGGAGCTGATGTGGTCTGTGATGCTGTGGATCCTTACCCACTGTGAGAAAAGTCGCCACTTACAGCACAAAATGAACCAGAGTGAACTTTGAGTGTTGATCTTGGTGATTTTTATTGGAAGTGCTGAAGTCTCACAGCAAGAAGTTTGCTGGTTCTATTCCACAGCTGGGTGGGACCTTTCTGTGCAGACTTTGCATGTTGTCCTGTGCATGCATGGGTTTTCTCCAGGTACTCTGGACCAAAAACATGCTCTGCAGGTTATATGGTAACAGTCAACTACTTAGTTGTGCCAGTTGGTGTGAATGGTTGTCTGTCTCTCTGTGTGGGCTGTGTGATTGGCAAGTGGTCAGTCCAGGGTGTACCCTGCCTTTCGCCCAAAGACAGTTGGGATGTGCTCTAGGCCCCTGTGATCAAGGGATGAGTGGTATAGATGGTGTATGGATGGATTTTTTAAGAGTTCACACTGCATTGCATGTGCAGATAGGACACAGCCAACTCCTGAGATGAAAAACAGCAGATAAAAGTGTCTTATACACTGGATTTTACAGTATATTTAACTGATTTGACCAAAATTTTTTTTTTCTTGTGGTCAGAAAGGCAAATATTATCCTGCTGATTGTTTTTTGTCTCCAACTGAACTGTACAAACTCTCCTGTCACTCATCAGAAAAAGAAACCCCAGATCGATAATCAAATGACTGCTGCTTGCTGTATTTGAGAAAACAAAAGACAAACTCCTGTTTACAGTGAATCATGAGTTATTTTACAGAGACCTGGAGCTTTATTGATTATCCTAAACAGAGACTGTTCACATGTGATACAGAGGAAGAATTCCCATTCCAGTTCATTCTTATATATCAGAGTTTCAGGAGCATTTTCAGCCGGCGATAGATCCATCCAGTGAAGTCGTTACAGCAGAAACACCAAAATGATGAGGTCTAAAGTTCTGACTGGACGAGGGGGCTTCGACAGACGGGAGGTGCTGTGCTCAGACTGGTGGTGAGGCTTTTATTGTCACATTTTGAAGTCTATTTTCATGTCACTTCACCATAAAAGTATTGGTACAATACGTTGCCAGTATGCACTTAAATGTTGGTTGAAGTACGGGATGGCTAAAGGACAAAGAGGATCATCCTTCCAGCAGATGAGGCTTGTTTCTTTTGCAGGAAGTCCAGGTAGTTGAGTCCTGTCTCAGCAGGGCGCTACATGCTCAAAATCATCAAGATAAAAAATAACAAACAAATGATTCCCACATTAATATACAAACACAAACAGCTGTAAAAAGCCAACCACATCGCCAGTTAACCTCTGGAGCCAGTCCTGTCCATAAAGTGCACTCTCCATCCTGCTGTGCGGCTTCAACGTCAGAGAGACGAGCAAAGAAAAAAAGGTCGAGTGTTTATGTGAGAGAGAGCGAGAGGGAGGGAAGCTCCGCTGCATGTGTGTTCAGTTTATTCCCGGAGCGACGGTGAATTAGAGGACATGACAGTCTCAGGTGTACGGGCAGAGGAGGGGGAGGAGGTGTGTGTGTTAGCGTGTGTGTGTGTGTGTACATGGGGCTGTCGTTAATAAACATAGCCCTCGCTGTAAGGGTGCGGCTGGCAGTACGGGCCCTCTTGTACGTAGGCCATGTTCTCATCAAAGTGCGACAGAGGCACCGTGTCTTCCTCGTTGATCTGCCGCTCCATGTCCGTCTTCAGCACCGGCCGCTGATTGTCGGGGAACGCCATGGAGAACAAGGCCTCGGGGTCGCACACGAACTTGTAGACGTATCTCTCACCGGCAACCTGTGCGGAGACGGACCGAGTAAATGAGCGGGACTTTGTCTCAAGACTCTATCGTAAAGTGTCATGAGATAACATTTATGAATTGGCGCTATAGAAATAATCAGTCTTAACTTTGTCAAGACAAGTGCACATGGACAAATCTGAAACTAAATTAACTGACATTTTCGTCAACAAATAAAAACTAGACTAAAATGTTTGACAGAGACTTAATCCAATCAGACCTAATTTGGTCATGTAGAAAGTAGGGACAAGTTAGGAATATATCCAATCACAGCTACTTTGGTTGCGTGGAAAGGTTGGATGAGTTAAGAGGGACATCCAATCACAACTGCCTTAGCTTCGTGGTGGTGGGATAAGTTGTGGAGCGATCCAATCAGAGCTCCTCTCTTTATGAATTGATATATTCATGTAGAGCAGGTTCACTGTTTGTTGTCAGTTCTGGTATTGTAGCTGAGACGCTTTCAGGTAGCCTAAATAAAGGTGACTGCATTTCACACTAAAGTTACATTTGTTTCTGTTAATTTATACGTTCAAGCTTTATGAGCATTCAATAACAGGTTATTAGATGTTTCATTTTATCCAAGTGTAAAACATGACTTCAGAAATTCAAGGAAACATAAAATGCCTTACAATTTACAACACTTCATATTTTAGTCGATTAAATTTACAGTAGATTTTCGTCGACTAAACTGTTGTGAAATTTCATTAACTAAAACTAGACAAAAACGAAAACAATAATACTGTTACTAGTCTTTTCCCTCAATGAAACATGTGCTTAGTGTTTTAAAATCAGGGAGTAATCATGTTTCATAATCCTGATCTTAATATATATTTTTAAAAAATTACAGTTCTGATTTCGCCATAACTGAGCAGCCCTACTCAGTGCTTTTGGTAGATATTAAATTAAGTACTTTTTCTTGATTAGTATCACAGAGTGCTACTTTAACTTACACTTAAAAATGTCACCAGATTAACTGTACTTTGACCTGGACATGGTTTATTTTCTTGTCTTTTTACTTTTCATGTTTTCATGTCATGTTTCAAAGCCTGGCTGCTAATTATTTCTCAGAGATGTTAACGGCTGGTGTCCGTCTTTGCCTAACCACACACTCCAGATGAACTGGTTGATGTATTTCACTGGTCCATCAGCCCATAGAAAGTGTTTGGGAATGGGCAGAACCTTTCAAAAGAATATCAGGCAGGGGATTGGACGATCGTCCTGCCAATCACATTCATTATGTACCAATCAGATAATGTAGTAGGCGGGTGCTACTGCCACGGCATAAAGAACAAAACGTAAGCTACTTCTTAAAACCAACTGTCCCCTGAAACACGTCGGAAGTGGAGTGAAAACATCCTTTCTATGGAGAGGTGCTTTGAGTGTTATTTGTTTTTCACTTAATAAAGAAATGTGGTCCAGATCTGATAAAACTACAACAGAAGATGTTAGCATCTTTGCTAATCTCTGTATGAAAATTCACTTCCTGCTGTCATCTTGCTCGACACTCCCACCTCTTCCCGCTCTACAGGACTCTGACTGGGTCGTGCCTGTTTGGCAGTCATTGTAGGTTGGAGTTTAGCAAGATGAATCTGTCTGATTACAGACACTGAATCAGGCTGATCCAGCTACACTGCAAGGTTAGTTTTTGCCAGGAAATTCTTGAAAAATAGATTTTGTTCTCAATGAGTTTTCCCTCTGTCAAAATAAAGATAAAAAATAGACTTAAAAGGAAACAGTGGAGCTTCTAACTGCAGAAATGTATTTATATTAAAGTTTCTGTATGGAAGAACTCGAGGCCTTAACACACCAGAAAGGATTTCTTAAAAATAATAATTCATGTAATTATTATTTTGTAATCTACAGCCAGTTAATGCAAGCTAACACAGTAAAAGTAGTGGCTTTTATTTTTTCTGACTGTGGTCGATTTCTCTCAAGTTTCATGTCCAGTAAGAAAACATCTGACCTATGAAAGCACTTGCTGGTGTGCAAGTCACAGTTAAAACACTCAACATGGAGACCCATTTGCTGGATGCCTTAGTGAACCAAAGTCATAAAAACAACAAGGATAAGGCTTTTTAAAGATGATGTATGGAGCAAGTGTGAGCTGAAGCAGCAGCGTGACCATGGTGTGTGTTCACTCAGGCTTCTACTGATGTGAACAGTTGGTCCTGAAGTGGTTGTGGTTCAGTTTCAGCTCCTGGACTGAGAAAGAGTGAAACTCACACACTTCTCTTCTAGAACCAGGTAGTTGATGTTGAGTCTTTTTTGACAACGGTAATACAATTTTTTTTAAGAATGACCACAAATATACGGATGTTGCATCAATGTAAATAGAAAGGCATGTCAATAATCCTTATTTATTCTTATTGCCTTGTTGTGTAAAGGCCTTTATTTTGTATTTTTTACTGACTAAACTGATTGATGTTTCAAATTTGCTTTAAGTGGACTCACAATAACAGCTACCACTGTGATGTGTCGTGTCCTAATAGTTAAAAAAATGACTATTTTCTTTTCAAGGCAAAAATAAATCATTTCCTCAGCTCATTCAGGAAAACAAATGTGCTCAAAATAAGATCCTTTAAATATATGACACAGACATTGTGCTTCACCATGATTACAGTGCTCCATCCCTCTTCAGAAGCTCCCATTGGGAGGTGGATTAGCACACATTCCTCATTTACTACAGATGAATTCTAACTATTGCAGCTCCATATATTTCACATTATGTTTTTTTAAGTCCTGTATGTCAACAAAGCTTCATTAAACAAGCTGAGCAGGATTTTGAATGTTTTTTTTTGTTGTTCATTGTCTCTCTTTAAAGATTCTTTTTTACCTTCTGCATGATTCCCTTCTCGTAGTAGTAGCGCAAAGATCGGCTGAGCTTGTCGTAATTCATCGCTGGTCGATTCTTCTGTATCCCCCACCGACGAGCCACCTTTGAACCAAACAGACGAGTAGAGACAGTCAGTCAACATAAACAAAGAGAAGGATGCAAGCGAGGAAACACAAACATGCTCCATGGACCTGATTTCCTGACAACGCCGCCGCAGCAGCTGAAATGTTAAACAAACTTATTTAATCCATATTCTGCTAATAACAGTAATTAGAGTGCGTCCAGCCTGACCAGGGATGTGTTCATTAGGAGCTTGTCACACACCCAGCGGAGGAGGCAGCAGATGTTACAGCACCTGTCTACCAGACCACCCACCACCCGGCCTCGCAGTGACAGCCCACAGCCCCGCCGAGCTCTCCTCACACTCTCCTCTGAGGGTTTTACTGTTCATCACTTCTCCTCCACATTCAGCCCTGTTTTTGTTTATGTGCATGTTTTCACGTCGACACTTTTACAAAACAAAAAGACACAAAACAAACATAAACAGATTCATATCAGGGGTGTTAAAAACAATCCTTTGATTGAAGCATCGTGATGTGGACATACATGACTGTGCATCTATGCAGAGACGACACACGATCGACTACTGCGCATGACAATTATGTGTTCAATATTAAACATATTAAGAGTCTAAACAATGGAGTATTTTGATTAATGATTAAGCACATTGCACTACATCAAACTAGGGATAAGGATTGATAAGATTTAATTGATTCCAATGCCATTAACAATTCCACTTATTGATCCACTTCCTTATTGTTTCCTTTATCGATCCCTCCGGATTTTCTATGGGTTTCAGGGGCAACAATGTCAAACACATGACACTCCTGATAGTCAATGATGTGCTGCACAAATAAATGCTTCTGCAAGTTCCTGGTCTTTCCACTTCCTGAAAGCTGTGCAGTTAGGAGCCGTCCAAACAAAGACCAGTTTCAGAGTACCCACAGCTTTTTTATTGTTTGGCTGTTTTATCCACAAGAATAATACGTTTTTGGAGCCTGAAAATGCACATTTTTGAAAATGGGACTCAGAGTAAATAAATCTCTAAACAGCGCCCTTGCATTTCCATGTGTACAACGAATATACACATTTTCAGAAACTACGATCTCAGAGCTCCGCTTCTCTCTTAAACCGCATGCACTAACCCCGACAATAATAGAAAAAATGGTGGAGGACAGTGTTGAGTTTGTGCGGCAGAAGCTGCTGAGCTTGTTTTGGTTTTTACAGCAAAATCTTCGACCACCATGAGTAACAAGAGAACACAGAAACCAGCATACGCCAGTGTTTGTTGACATTTCTCATGATGTATGCATGCCCCATGTCTTCTTCTCTGGGTTTGGTGTATGTCTGCAGTAGTGTTACAATGCCTCCCACAGGCATGGTATATATACTACAGCGTTTTCAGTATTTCCTTGTGAACAGACATTTCTTGAAATGATGCCGTGTTACAGAAAACATTTAAAAACGAAAACATTTTCGTCTCTATGTGGACAGGGCCTTCGTGTCTTTTTTCCCAAAATTCAGACACAATTTCGACCACTTCTGCCCCTGCCTGCTTTTGATGTGAGTGTGACATCCTTGATTTTCAAAGCATGCTGAACAAAGCGGAAGGAACTGATAAACTAAAAGACTAATGACATCCAATTTAAAACATATAATGTTACACTCCCAAAATGCTGGCCTGCTCCTATTACCATCAGTCTCTGAAAGTAGTCTGGGAGGCAGAGCCTTCAGTTATCAGGCTCCTCTTCCTTGCAATCACCTACCAACCACAATTTAGGAGGCAGACACCCTCTCTACCTTTAAGGTTAGATTTAAAACATTCATTTTTGATAAAGCTTGCAGTTAGGGACCAGCTCACAGTTAAGCTGCTATAGGGTTAGGATGCCGAGGGATTTGGCACACTAAGATCCTCCCTATCCTTCCCCCTCTTTCTTGCTTCTGTACTCGTCTCTGGTTCTTGTCTTGTTGGCTGCTCCGCATCATTGGTGAGGATGGCCTGCTGCTGTGGACCTATAGCTTCAACTACTACAATTGCAAATATGTGGCCTTTTAGCTCCATTCTGTTATAAAATATATTTTATATCTGTATATCACTGAACTTCAGAATGATCAGTCAATTATAACACAGGTTAGTTCCTGAAAATATCACACACATATTACTGTAGCCATGACAACCAACATCAGTCCTCTCCACTTTATAATTACTACTGTTGTTAATGACAATTTTAGAACAAACTCTTTACCCACAGTTGTTATTGATTATTCCACTATAAAAACATTACAACCTCTTAAAAACTAGATGGGGTTATTCTCTAATACATTTAGATTGAACAGAGAAATATGATCAGGACAATTCACGGTCCAGGCAACAATAAGTTTATCACCAACTTGAATTCTCACTTGAGTCCTGCCTGTCTATCTTTCTACATCTCTCTTAAAAACTTAAATAAGATTATAAGGACGATTAAAGCATTGAGCTACTCTTTTGTAAAGCATCTAGAGAAACATGTTGTGATTTGGTGCAATGCAAATAAAAATTGACTGAGTTATTTTTAAATATCAGTTTTCAAAGACAAGGTTGGAGTCTGTCAGAGTGAGAAGAGATGCCTCTGGAGTCTCTAAACAAAACGACTGACCCTAAGAACAAGAGGAACGGTGACTTTCAGCATCAGTGTGACTCCTCAAAGCTGCTTTCTTAAAAAACCTTAAAGTTAAATCTTCGTCACTCTCACTGACGGGTCACACCACGCCCCTCTCTAACGTTCATGCGTGGCGTCCCAAAGCGATCACGGTTGGTCACCTGATGGCATGAATGGACCTCCCTGTTAGCTGCAGCTGGCCCGGGCCTCTACACTCTGCTGGGCTGCGTGGACCTCTGCCAGGTACCCCTCCATCTCCCACCCTCCAGTCTGCACCCTGCCGCCCCTCTCCCGTCTCCCCCCTCCCCCCAGAGCGACAGTGACTGAGCCTCAGTGTGTGTGTGTGATGTGGGTGCACGCACACAGACCCCACCTCTGTGTCTATTTCATCAGGCCCAACAGTCAACATGGATTTATTTTTAGGAAAATGTCCTGTGAAATATTTAGCAGAGGTTATAAATGAAGTCTGAACCAGGCCACTTCAAGAGGACTGAACATTACTCATCAGACGACTTCAGATGACCTTTCTGTTCCTGTCACATACAGGCACATATCATTATCTGTTAGCTGCTGTGTCAAGCACTTAGATCTGAAGGAGCTACATAAATAAAGTTATCATTATTACTATTATTCTAATTCTGAACTGTTATGACTGCAACCAACTAAACTGGAGCAGCAAAGAATTCTTCATTTTGTTCAAGAAATGTATCCATAATTAATTTATCTGTTTAAATTAGTATAATAGTAAAAAAATCTTCATTACAAATTAATGTAGAGTCAATGTCAGCATTCATATACCTATATATCTTTAATTGGATATAATAATAAGACTAAATTACATTAAGACATGCACACAATCTTCACATTATGAGACTGAAACAAATGTAATATTTTCAACATCCTAGAATTTACAGTATATGTTAAGGTTTGTGCAGCATTTCAAAGGTCAAAATCAAGCACCTTTAAGATTTATTTCCAGGCATTTCCAGCTCATTAAAGCTGCCATAAATTGCAAGTCTATACAATCAGATAAGCAGCTAAAATGATTATTGTATTTTCTTATCACTTATTACTGAAACAGATGATAGTACACATTACACAAACTAAACATATTTTCTATAAAGGCTTATGCATTTAAAAAAAACAATCACAATTATGAAGACCAGTCTTGTGATTCCAGTATGATTTGTGGCGACAAAATTAATCACATTTGTTAACTAAGTGTTCTTTTTAAAATCAAAAATATTTTAGAATGATTATCAGAAAATGTTTTAAAGTTATGGATGACATGATTTTTTTTAGCACCAAAGAAATGATGTTTGTTTTTCATCTGTGTATGATACTTAAGCTAGAACACCTACGTTTCAAAAATATCCAAAATTAAACCATAAACTTCCTGCATTTAGGAAACTGCAGTGGGCCAGAATGCGTTTCTCTCCGAATGGTTGTCATATGATATTTCTAAACCATAGTACAGCCTGGTGACCATCAATCATTTATTTTTTCTTCATAAAACATAAAAAAAAAACAAAAAGAAGATGTCTATGTGGATTAAGTGCCATTATTGTTTTTCTTTATGAAATGGTTTTGACATAGTCAGTAAAGGTTATACAGCCTTGAGATGGCACGGAATTAGAATTGTGTGAGTAAATACATGTTTTCTTAAGAAAACATTTCATAGATCTGAGGGGGAGGATTTAGATATGCAATATAAAGTAACTTAAGATAAATAAAATTGTAATTATTCTATTAAACTAACTAAATAAAGATGTATCTTGATGTATCTCTAGAGAACTGCACATAGAACTATACAGAAGATACTGGGGTATGATATTCCAATGAGCTACACAGTACTATACATCTGTAATTTTAATTCTATTAGAGAGACAATAAGAGTATGGGTATTTTATCATAAAATTGTTGATAGCCAGTAAGAAATCTAAGGAGGAAATGGGGTTAATTGGATCCTCCTTGTCAGGACCAGTGGATTGGGATAGTAGAAGAAATCTACCCAATGGAAAAACTGACACATCGCCTGAGACTACAACAAATACAGGAAGAAAAGTGGGAGAAATGGACAATGTTCAAAACCAAAAGCAGCGACGAAGACAGACAGAACCAACTGATTTAGATGAAGACAAGATGACTAAAGATAAACTGCTGGAAACATATAGCCGATACATATAGTATTGTTTTGATTGTGTGAAAAGGAACATGCTAAACTGCACAGTCTAAATGTTTCTCATTCTTAACCCTCCATAAAAAAATCGTTGAGTTAGTGTTAATCAGAGTGAACGTGTGAGATGAAGCCGTAGTGAGTCTCACCTCCTCTGGCTCAATGAGTTTGAACTCCATGCCGCGTCCGGTCCAGGCGATGAAGTGCGAGTTTGACGGGTCGTCCAGTAGAGCCACCAGAAACTGCCAGAGCTGCAGCGAGCCCCTGCGCTGGTACGACGGACCCTCTCTGTACAGACCTGCCTCCTGCTTGATGTCACCTACGGGAGAGATTGAAGACTATCACTGCTGTGCTTCAACATGACTGCACAGATCTGTGTCCTAATTACACCAAGAGGACGTACCTTCAACCTTCTCAGGCACGACGCAGGTGTCATCGTAGAAATGCCTCACCACTTTGTCAAACATACAACCTGAAAAACACCAGAAAGAGGGAGCGTGTCATATGATACCTCCAAACATCCACACGTGAACCATCACAACATTCACTCAAGTCGTCGTGGGTACCTTCAGTCCTGTTAGTGTGAGCCAGATAGCCGTCTTGCCGTAAGTAGACAGAATGGCAGCTAGGCACTTCTGCTGAAAGCCAGGCAAGAATGGGAGAGTGGGTGTTAAAGGGCCTGAAGGCAGCATTAAGAACACTATCTGAGTTATCTGGGAGCAGTCAAAGCCTGTTCACTCAATGCACCACTGGCTCTGATTAAAGAATAAGCCCTCCAGCGTCGGCCTCGCGATGGCTCCCAGCCACGGGGCGAGCTCACTATATCACACTGATAACACTCGCTGGGAGCGTCTGCACTCAGAGGAAGACTTACTACAGAATAAAACACAGCACTCGTGTGAAAACGCAGCATGACATGATGTAAGTTTTTTCATAATGTGAGGGCTTTACAGGCAGTTTCAGATCAAACCAAACGGACCTGAAGGTGTTAGTTTCTCTGATTAAACCTCTAGAAATCGTCACGAGCACATCAGCTAACAGCTCCTTTTATATTTATTTAAAAGACAGAAAAACAAACGTTTTAACTCTGGTTTGGAAAAGAAGAGGAGCAAAGCTTTTGTTAGTTTTGTTTTTTCCTACATGATACAAACCTGTACACTCTTCTTAATGGTTTAAATTGGACAGGCTTTAATAAGATACTTTTTGGGGTCCAATCAAAATTAAGCTACATAAAAAATTAGGGATGCACAATGTTGAATTTTTGCTGATATCCAATATCCTGATATTTTTAATTCATTACTGCTGATACCAATTCCAATATTTCTGGTCAAGAGCATAAGCTCTGTACTAAACAAAAATGGACTTGTTTCTTTCAGTGTAACAGTGTATTTTTTTTAGGAACAGATGTAGAACAAGAACAGCAGCATTTATCTCTTGCAAAAATTTGATTGAAAATTGATTTTTAAATGTACCCATGTCGTGATGAGAAGGTGCATCAATATTGTACATTCGTGTAATTTGCTGATGTTCCAGCCGATGTATGGCTGATATGTGTGGGCGATATATCGGCTGTAAATATCTTCAAAAATTTCAATATCGGCCGATACTGATACACTGATAATATCGTGCATCCCTAATATAAAAGCAAACATAAGGAGGGTTGTGATGTCTTAATTGTTCATGAAATATGTCTAGAACAAACCAAAACACAAATGAAGAAAGATACGGATCAAAGCTCCAATAAGGAACCTTCTTTATGTCAGTGTTTATCAAGGTGTTGGACATGACCACATCCCAGATGGGGGTTGGGGGCATGATTTGCCTGGGCAGGGGTGTGGCTACATTGGGGCATAGGCCCCAAGACTTGTGACTGGCCACCCCATATGCAAATCCAAAATTCTATACTGACTGGGTACTTGTCATGTCAGAGAGGAGATTTATGTCAACTTATGTAAAGTGGAGGTGTCGTGCTCTTGAAAAAAATATTGGTATTGATTTTGGAATCAGCCATAAGTTCAGAAATAGTGGCATATCAGATAACAGTAAAAGTCCAATATTGTGCATCCAATTCGTATTTCATATGTATTCTATATGTTTGTTTCTTGTGTTTCAAAGTCTTAATAGCGCCAAAGTGACAGGTCTCTTTAAGTCAAACAAAGGCATGTAATGAAGTTGAGGTAAAGGCATTTCTGTTGCATGCTGCACCTTTCGAACAATAAGTCTGCTTTAAAAAAATCCCCTTATGATTTCACTGACATCCTGCCCTCACCCAGATGAGTGACACTCTCTGAACCAGCTCACCGCTCAGTCCACAGCTGCCTCCAATGAAGGGAACATGTCTAAGCATGTCTGTGCAGCCATAGTAAACATCAGAGCACAGAGTAGAAAAGCTGAAGCCACATTTGCTTAAGAGCAGCGTGGTCCGACCAGGCAGCCATCTTTAGGGCTTAAAATGGAAGTGCCAAAACCTGTAGTACCCAGAGTGTCCACTTGAGGCTGGCTGCAGAAACTTGACACCAAAGTGATTGTGTGCAGGGAAAAAATATGTTTTTACAGCCTGAATACACATCTTAACAGCCTGGTTCAAAAATGGCTTCAGTCTAAATTATGTAACATATCTATGTTTTTATATCCTGCCTGATTTTCTATTATTGATGATTTAATGAGGAATTTCTGCTTCTGGAAACATGGTGATGCCATTGGTCAGACGGCCTTAAATCCTGTCTCAACATGATCTCTCCGTCTGTGGGTAGGTTGAGCTAAAGGTGAGTTGGCAGCATTTAACAGTATCTATCAGCATCCAAAGTATTTCTAAGGCTCCTTTCATAGTCATACAACTGACATCACATGACTTTGTCAAATTCTTTTCAGCCTATGAGTCCTTCACAGCTCTTGGGGACCGACACTAAAACATCCCGTTCTGAGCAGGACTGAAACAGAGGTGTTTATAAACATGCCAAAATCTGATATGCACTTAGAAAACTTTGGCAAGAAAGTTCAAAACTGTTCCAGGGACACTGGGGACTGTTGTAAACTAGTTTGAGAAAAGTAAAATACAGTAGCTTTAATGCAAAATCCAAACCAGCAAACAAATTTTCATGCACTATTATAAACTCAGCTACCTTGCTATATATGAAGTTTATTTGTTTTGTTTATTATAGTTTATATATGATATATCATTTTAACACTCAAATCTAAAAAAACATTGCTCTGTCCAACCTTAGAAGCTTCGCCCTACTCACAATTCACGGACTCTGATCACCAGGGAAACAACTAACAACACTCAAATCAAACAATACAGTCGAATCTGGAGCATCTGTTGCCCAAGGCTCAGTTAGCCTCATGAGGGAAAGTCATTTCTATTTACAATCAAGGTAAAGCTCTGCGGGAGTGAAATGATGCAAATACTTAAATACATTTACAATCATACAATATGGCTGTTACAGGTTTTTTTAACACTTGGGAATTGCACATTCAAATTCAGGAAAGAATCCGAGCGCTTGATCAACCACGGCACAGAGATGGCTTTAAGCTTTGCTCATGAAATATTTACATCTTTGTTTTAGAGAGACTTAACAAATGAGGCCAAGATTTAAGGAGATGAGAAAATTAAAATGTTTAGGCTTATTTTATTTTCTCTTACAAATCGAAAGTGGTTTTATTGACTTGATGTAGATGTAGTGTACAATGCATATACAATATTTAAACCGTTCTGTGTAATTCTTAAAATATCTTTATCAATGTCAGTTTTCTTAGAGTTGATCAACTCCCTTCAATCTATTTTGTCTTGTGCTGATGCCCTTGTGATTATGTCCATTTTGTGGCTCCTTTCTCACATGTCATTCTCTACTCTCACCACAGTTTCCAACTCTATCCACCGTCCTGTCTATCAAATAAAGGCACGTAAACCAAAATCAAATCTTTTTTATCTATTTTTGTGAAGGAGCCTGTATTTACAACAGTCCACATTGAACTGTCCATTGAGTGCATATGTCAGTACCTCCCACAACACAGACATAAAAAAAACGTCCAAACAGGTTACAAAGTGAATGTTCAATAAACAGACTGGAGCCCTTCATTTAGGCCCATAAACATTTCTCTGAACTTCATCAAAGTAATGGGCTCATGGAGGAAATAGCTGCTAATGAAATTACCAGCTCCCCTCCCCTCCTTCCCAACAGGCCTGCTCCAGTCAACAAGCTGCATCGCTAATAAATCCACCCTGATGCTCCATCACATTAGAACGTACTGTACAGGACAGAGGACATATCAGCGCTGATATTATTTACCAAGCCAAGCTAATGTATATAACATAACAGCTGTAGCTTTCTCTGAAATTATTTAAAATATTTAATGCAACTCCAAAGATTTCAGAGTAGATTTAAAAAGTTTTATTTGCAACATTCTGAGAATTCATGTTTAATTTACTGCTGCGTTAATGATAATTTAGCAAAATTACATTAAACATTCAGGAAAGAAGAGACATTGTTTGGCCTATAGTCAGATTATTGATCACAGACGATGACTGGATTATTTATTGAAACTTTAAGCTTTTTATCACACAACAAACCATGCGATGGTTAAAACAAATTAAATGTGAGCATTTGTTGTTTTGTTATGATTAATATTCTGGGAGAGATAAACAAGGTGGACAAAATTAACAAAGGGGATGACCTTAATTTGTGGAAACTGGAGTTTCTTTAAAGGGAAGATATTATATATTTTCCTGCCTCTTGACTTAAATGTACTAAAATATACTCTTTCAGGGAAAGATTATGTTTGAGAGGTTGAGTGAAAATGTAAAATTGTGTAACATGTAAATACTTTTAAATAATTAAAGATTTCATGCCACCACCATTCTCTCCAACAGTAATATCTAAATATTTCCTCTATTTTTTATCAGTCCCTGCTTGTAATCATAGGGTCAAGCACATCTGTTTGTCTATCATTTTTTAATGTCAAATAAAAAAAGGAGGTGTAATATTGCAGTGTCTGATTGGAGGGTGAAGGAGGAGTTACAGGCTGCAGGGCAGACTATCAAAACAAGTCATGGTGTTTGCCTGTGACACATGTAGGTGGAGGCTGTATAGCTATTACATCATAAACCCCAGGAAGTAAAACTTAGCGTTTCAAAGAGAATCTTTCCTTAAAGAGAAAAAGCACATTAAAAAGCGCAACCAATTTCTAAAAAAGTCACTTCTGTATGATGTAAAAACTGAGACATTTCATGATGTAAATGTTAGTCTCTCTTCAGCTGGTGCACTTTTTGGGTGTAATGGTACAGAAAAGTCTTTGAGTCACGGTTTGGTATTTTTCGTTACGCCTTCAGTACAGCACTTATTTTATAACTCTTCACACCAACTTCTCTCACACTCTGACACACACAATTTCTGTCATTTAAATTCACTAATACACACAGAGGCTTCTGTACACATTATCTCTCAAAAATACACGTAAATAAACACACTTTCTCTCTCATATCCTGCCATCCAAGCCACGTTTGCTTATTTGAGTGAGACAATGCAGAGCCACATTCTGCACATGCAACAGCGTGGCTTCATAGTGAAAGAGTGTGAGCACCAGACCGGCCTGCCTGCAGTCCAGACCTGTCTCCCTCTGAAAATGTGTGGCTTATTATAAAACACAAAATAAGGCATCAGAGATCCTGAACTGTTGAGCAACTGAAGTCGGACATCAAGCAAGAATGAGAAAGAATTTCACTAACAAAACTTCAAGAATTCATTTTTGCAGTCCAAATGTAAAAATGAAATATGGGATCATTTCTGAAACCATGCCCTGAGTTTATCTGATGATAATCCTTGAGTTTCTTAAAACAAAACTTTTACCACCTTCATAAACAAAAAAAAAAAAAAATGGAGAATAATATCCGTACATTACTTTCACCTCATCATATTTTACTGTTTTGAGTAGTCTCTGACTGGAGACTTGTGCGATGCGTGGGGAGGTTTGTTTTAGTCGGTGTTAAAGAATTGGATAAAGCCATGTGATGTAAACTGTTTGATAATCACAGGAGCCTTTGGGACCCTGTTGATGCCCTCTAATGGACGCTGCCATACTGTACAAGCATCCCAACCAAACTTACACTCAATCTACTCACAGACAGAGAGGCCGTGTTGAAGCTGTCTAACCAATTGCGATTTCCAAAAACAGAATTCCTTTGAACCGGGCTGTAATAATATTTATTGTTTATTAAGGTGTAAAAACTGTATTTTCCCCCCCACACAATCATGAAGGAGTCAGGCTTCTGCAGCCAGCCTCAAGTGGACACTCAGGGTACTACAGCTTTTGGCACTTCTGCATTGGCCTCTATATTCAGCCCAGAGGTTGCCGCCTGATCTGAGCATGTGTGACGTACTCCAGTTTCGGGGTCCATGAATAACACTGAATTAAAACACAACTCCACCTCCCAGTTATTCCCGTTTGACCCACTTGGTATCTCAGTGATACCGATCCCAGCATCCCGGACTGACCAGCAGTAATTTATTTATTTATTATTATTATATATATTTTATTACCTTTTTTTGTCTCTGTCTTGGGTTTGGTTCCCTGGATTGTAACATTCATCCTGTCCCTTCTCTTTTTATTTGGTTTTGTACTCTTTTTATCTTGTTACTATAATGTTTATCTGTATAATCAGAAAATATTAATAGACAGATATGTAGACACTTTATTCCAGACTCAAAGATCCATATCATCAAAATATAAAAGTATAAATATTGGTAATAAAATAAAATAAATCAAAATACAAAGAGACATTTACTCCAATGTTTCAAGTAAAGAGAAATATTGAGTATCACTTAATGAGGGTTGAGTCAGTGACATCAAAATTTCATTTTGTGCAGTTAATCAGTACCCAAATACATACATTATATTTCTAAGCACAGGATGAAAAGTGGGGACATTATAAGTGACAAATAACTCACTCGCACTTGGTCATCTTGGCAATTTATAAGTATTCTGAGAGTATCATTGTATGCCACCTGCAACTTTTATAGCATAGCTTTACTGTAGTTATAATAAAAAGATTCTGGAAAAAAAGAATAGCTCCATATGCAAGTAGGAATGCATGTTTTTGTTCAGTACACATCTGCACTGGACCAAATGGCTCTGTACTGAAATGCTTTGGTATGAATACATACACCGTTACCCCACCAGAGTTTACCACAGACCTTATGCCAGACATCTAACCAAAAGCTCACTGTGTTTGAGAGGTTGAGTGAAAGTGTACAAACTGTGTAACATGTAAATACTTTAAAATAAATTAAAGATTTCATGCCACCATCATTCTCTCCAACAACAATATCCACATTTTTTCCTCTATTTTTTATCATTCCCTGGTTGTAATCATAGGGTCAAGCACATCTGAAAGCTGTTTGTCTATCATTTTTTAGCGTCAAATAAAAAAAGGAGGTGTAATATCGTGATGTCTGATTGGAGGGTGGAGGAGGGGTTACAGGCTGCAGAGCAGACTATCAAAACAGTCATGGTGTCCGCCTGTGACACATGTAGGTGGAGGCTGTATAGCTATTACATCATAAACCCCAGGAAGTAAAACTTAGCGTTTCAAAGAGGAACTTTCTCTAAGGTGAAATAGCACATTTGGTATTTAATATCCCTGATATTCTCTGTTGTCCTTGTTAACCACTTACTAAAAAACTCTAAAATATCTCTGAGACTTTGAGAAAATGGATCAGAGAGCCTTAAAATATGAAGTCAGTTTGAGTTTTAGGACTCACTGTTGCACCATTGTCATATCATAAAAGATTTCTGCTCTACATCCATCATCATCTTTACAAAAATCTTGGTGTTTTAACAAGGTTGAGAGACCACATGGTTGTAAAACTAAATCACAGCAGCAGTCCAGCCGACTGAAAGTGACAAAAACACTGAAAATCACAGGTTCTTGAATTTTCCCTGAGAGGGACAGAAGCTCCCGCCTGAAACGCTGGTATGAAAACAAAGAATATCTAACATAACAAAGACTCCATCAGTGTTTTTCTAGAACTCACGGCCCTGAAAGGAGTCTGTTTTCTCCCTGACTGCTCACACAGACTCTCCTGGGTCTCCTCCGCCCGCCTTGTGAATGAACCAGCGGTCCGGCGTATGTTCATTCATGTCCTGAGGTTGCCTCGGGCTCCACTGAGGCCGCGGGCTGATGATTAGCTCTCTCTGCTCTCTAACTAAAGGAAGCGGACAGGCGTGGGAGGGTGAATTTTTGGATTGTGACCAAGCATACCTTCCCCCCCAACTCTGCCTCATCCTCCCACCCACTCTTTTCTATTAGAGCTCCACAGGAAATGGCGACCGGGCGCAGACACCCGGCCCAACCAGACCTCCTGCTCTAATAATGGGCAAACTCAATAAACACCCCCCTCCCCTCCTCTCATGCCGTCAGCTACACTGCCTGTTTCACTTTTCAAAAAGATATCCCAAAGATCTCTCACCTGAGTCGTAGGTGAAGTCTCTGGGCTCCTGTTTGATCATCATAGTGGGGGGGTATCCGTGGGGTAGAGGGGCCCCCATCATGGCCGGGTGCTCGAACAGAGGGTCGGGATACTCCTGCTTGAAGCCTTGAGGAGGAAAAGGGATGTTGGGCTCGGACATCTGCCGGTGGTAGATGGGCCGGCTGTCCCGAGCCATCGTCGGAGGCGAGGGAAACGAGTGACACGGCTCGGAGAGCTGACGACGAAATCTGAGGACCATGACAGAGAATATCAATCAGACACAAAGTGACAGAAGGTTTAGGCTGTTCAGAATAAAGACTGTGAAGTTAGAATTAGAATATTCTGTACTATAAATGAATCTTTAACATAACTGCAACACTGCTCAGCCTCCTTTACACTTCATGTTTTTTTCAATATTCTATTTTCAGCCTCCAACAAGAAGATTATGTTTTTGCCAGTGTTTGTCTGTGAGCAAGATAACTCAAAAAGTTACGGACAGATTTTGATGAAATTTTCAGGAATCGTTCGTCATGGCACAAGGAGGAAGTGTTAAGATTTTGGTGATGATCCAAATCAGCTTTCGGATCAAAGAACTTTTTGAAGGACTTGTTAACATTGATATGTAGGGAAGTTTTCTTTTCCTTTTTTAAAGATTATTTTTGGATATTTTGTGCCTTTATTGATAGGAAAGAGGGAGACAGTAAATAGGCTTGTCTAGGGGGGTGAGAGAGAGTAGGGGGAGGACACACTGCAAACTGCCCACAGGCTAGAAACACCTTGGCAGAGGGTTGTACTCTAAGAGCACTTCTAGTTTCAGTAATACATCAGCACAAGTACTGCTGTTTTTTTTTAACTTCTTACTATAAGTGATGTCTTCATATCAGGAATATTCAACTCCTTGTCTAATTCCTAGGGCACTCACTGACCTCTTCATTAGGTGAACTCCTCGTTAACACAAATAGCAACCTGCTGAAGTTCAGACCGAGCACCAGAATGGGTAACCTGATATCAACATATGCAACAGGGAATATATTTTGACAACTCAATCTGAGCAACAGCCCATAGAAATTATTTGGGAATGTGCAGAACCTTTCAAAAACATATCAAGCAGGTGATTGGATGATCGCTCTGTCAATCACATTCATTAGTAGGAGGGTGATTCTGCTGCAGTGTAAAGTACAAACATGAGCCACTTGGTGCCAAAACATGTTGGATGTGGAGTGAAAATATCCTTTCTATTGACTACTGCACTTAGTGTTATTTTTTCTCTTAATAAAGACATGCGGCCCAGATCTGATACAAGTGTAAAAAAAATACAGATTCTTAATAATGCGTATTCAGGAGTTTACAGACAAAATTACATACATTACAGCTTAATTCTCTTTGAAAGACTTCTGCTGTGAGGGTTTCATGGAGATTTTGTTACACTTTCTACATGTGTGTATTTCTTTACAGTTCAGATTTACTGGCAGGTTGCATTTAGGGAGGAGGGGACTGCTAGTTGTATATTTGTTGATATCTTAACCACCTAAAATTCTCAGGGTTATTCAGCCTGGTCTTGACATACTACAAGAGAAAAAAAATATTTTTTTAAGAGTAAGTGTAACCGTTGATGTCGGATTAGATCCGGGAGAAAACTTTAAGTACTTAGAGGTCCACAGATATTAAATCTTTATTGCTGGACAACAAAACTGCTGTAAATTGTGGAATACTCTCAACTTTACTATTTCAATTACTTAAAAAGGAACAAACTTAAGACTTCAACAAGAGAATTTGTCAACATTGTTATATCTAAAATCAATGTTAACAGATATTCCTATTGTAAAGAGCTAAACACTGCCAGTTTCACCTACTTTTTCAAAGTTTAATAATGCATATACAGGAGTTTACAGACACAATCACATTCATTAGAGCTAGAATCTCTTTAAATTGTTTCTGTTTTCTGAGTTTCAAGGATGATTTTGTTACTCTTTCTATATGTACACACTTGTTTACCTTTTGAAATTAACATGCAGGCTGGATTTAGGGAGTAGGGGATTACTATTTGCCCACCCTTAAGTTAGATAACGAGTCTGTCTTCAACCCATTTTGATCCAATGGTAGTACAGCACAAAGGAGAAGGTTGATGATTTTGACTTGACTGACTGATTATTACTGAAATGCTGATAAAGTTTATGGCCAAACAAATGGTTGGTGGATAAAAACCAAGGCTTCAAGCTTTCAAATGGTTTGATTTCATGTCTCCATCTCTAAGCAGAGGCTGAGAAAAGAAGCTTTTCAGAACATGATTCAGAGGTTTTTTTGGGAGCCTATAATGAAGGTCTGGACAGGTTAAAATGGGCATAAGTAATGTTATCATCCATATGAGGGACTTTCTTACATCTTAGATTTGTGTTTTTAGAAGCTGTGTTTGCCTTTGCTGGTATCTTTCACTCATGAGACTCCTCTGTAACTTAAGCCTGGGATCTTCACCGTCTGCTGTGACCTTATTCTAATGTGTTCCTGCAAAAGGCCCGCATGCAAATGGGATGTAAATGTGAAAGGCTGCGGGCGGCTCTACCTGTGGTCCATAGAGTAGGTGTTGTCAGGGAGCGGCTGTGAGGGCGGTATGTGGGTGTAGGTCCTGTCTGGTTTAGGAGTTGGGGCCGCCGTGGGTGAGGCATGGTGGAGGGGGGACACGGGGGTGCTACAGGGGGGCGTCACTGGGCTGGAGGGCTTCATTCCTGCAGGCTGCTTCTGCTCATAGGCACTGTGGAAATAAGGAGAGTTTAATGTGATTCCAGCACTGATTAAATATTTCAAGACCACATTTTTCAATATATTTTGTTTTATAGGTCAAAGATGTTGAATTGATCACTTATTGGTGAACTTTGTGTTTGAAAAACAGTTCAATCAGCCCTCTGTGCAGGCCTGGGAGCTCCTGCAATTCTGTACAACAGTCCAGAGCCAAACTGCAATTATGTACTCATTTCTGGACCTTTTTTTTCTTTTAAAAGACATTTTTTACAATTCAGAGCTCAATGTGGTTTTTTTTTAAATGGACACTCAAAACAACTTGTCACGTTTTTGTTGTCTTTTATTTCTTTTTTATCTTATTTTTTTGTGCATGTCTCTGTTTTTCTTTTCTTTCACTGTTATTAGAATGCTTTTAAAATGTTCTTATAATAAAATAAAAAAATAAAAAAAGATCCTGGTGCATAAACAGTGAAAATGTGGTTTTTCAAAATATTATTGTGTCTTTTGTTATTAAGTGGAGAAAAAAAATATCTCAAATGGTTAAAAGTACTTTTTCTATTTTTTTTTATATTTAGGGTAGAGAAATGTGTCTTAAAATATGAAAATTGTCAAACAAGTCAGATTAGAAGTAATTTCTTCAAAGTTAAATTTGGTTGCATTTTCACTCAAAAATTTTGTAATTTTTTTAAAGGGGATTAACAAACTTCCTCTTGTCAGTAGTTTGGCATTTCAGTGATTAAAAATGACAAATATAAACAAAAATAAGTCACAATTAAGGACACATCAAGACAAAAACATTAGAAACAAACCTCAAAATATGATAAAACAAACACTATGAATTCAATAAAGAACATTGTCTCTAAAACATGTCCTATCATTGTTAAAGTACATCATGTTGTTAACCCTTAAATGAAATGTTAGCTCAGGAGCAGGCTGACTTGTTACAATAGATTTAAATATCTACATAAACAAGCTTCACCCCTCCTCTCAGGACACACAGCGGTGACTCGGACGTAAAAGAAAATCTATGCCAAACGGTCCTTTTTTTGTCCCCTATATCTCCCTGAGTCACCCGGATAGGAAGTGAATCACGCTCATGATTCACCTCTTATGGAGCTATTTCAAGATGGCTCTTGATGCAGAAGGTCATTTTATTAACATGCATGCAACATAAAAAAAGAAAACAGACAGGATTAGTAAGAGATTGCAATGTAATTTTAAAATAACTTCATAAATTAAATAAGAGGCAGGGCTAAAGTTATAAAGGAAGACAAACTGTGGCAACTGAAAATAAATATAAAAATAAAAGGAGAAGCACCAACTCATAATGCAACATTCATCACCCTCCATAAATCATCCCAGTACTTTACAGTTTCAGAACAATCAGGCATATAAGTATGACCAGGATTTGTCACTCCATACAAGCTTCAACATGTCTGTTGTGGCATTAATAAATTATCTTACATTTTTGGCGTGATAAAAAAATCTAGTTATGTTTTTCCAGCTGAACTCTTTATCTACTTTTTTAATAAAATTAAACACTGGTAAGAGTTCTATGTAAAATACTGTGTTATGTGTCAAACTACATCATGTACTTATGATGACAAAATTAAAACATGCACTCTAGTTTTGGGACATAGTTCAATCAAAAAAAAAAAAGCTGGTGTCAACTGGAGGTTTTTTGTTTTCTTGGTAAAAGAGAAAAATTGTTGAAAGGTCCAATGTCGTGCATCACTTTTCTTTGATTTTAAAGTTGTTAGAAGCAGAAGAACATGACACCTTTTACTAAACTCTCAGTTCACAGATAAATGCTCTATTCCTCTTAAAATGCTCTGTTTTTACTTCCTGGGGTTTATGATGTCATAGCTGTACAGGCTCCACCTACATGTGTGTTTTCTGCTTGTCACAGACAGACACCATGACTGTTTTAAAAGTCCTCTCTGCAGTCTGTAACCCCTCTTCTATCACAGCCCCCTGTAGCCTCTCTGCCCCATCAGATCTGAGTGTTTCCAAAGGGGAGAGAAAAAGAGCTGGATCTGATCCTCTACAGAGACAAACATTTTCTTATTTTATGCAACTTAAATCAAATCCTTGCTTAACAGACATCCAGGACCTGATGTATACAGCCAAGCACACCAGGACATGAGACCTTTAAGATTGGAATTTGAGTTTTGTGAGAAAAAAACTAAGAAGTCTTTGAGTTATCTCGCAAACAGCAAACACAAGACTCCCTGGCAGAGGTACTAGGTTGTCACTGAGACATCCCTGCACTAAATAGATCAGGTCAGTGTCGTGCAGCTCCTACCTGACATTGTATGGACACTTCTCTCCATACTGGAGCTTGAAGGGTCGCTCCTGGCTGCAGTTGGAGCTCAGCTCTGAACACGGGCTGTGCAGCTCCCTCTTGATCTTCAGCTGCAGTCCGTGGAAAGCCACTGAATGTAGAAAGAGAGAAAGAAAGAGACATGGAGAAAGACTTTAGTTTATGAATGACAAAAATCCCTCTAGTTGATAAGGAACTTGACAAGAATCAAACATTGCAGCTTTGGAGAACTGGCGTGTAAAGTTTTGCTAACGAGGTGCTGATGGAGGATGTTCTGGAGTGCTGAGTGTTTCTGCAGTTTCACAGTCGAATAACTGTATTTACATCAACACCTTACATGATCTCAGGTAGTGCTCATGCCTCACAGCAAGATGTTTGCATGTTCTCCCTGTGCATGCATGGGTTCTCTCACCCCGACTTCTTCCCACAGATCAAAAACATGCTCTTTAGGTTGATAGGTGACTCAAATTGTGCGAGCATCTATATAATGAATGGATGGACATAACATGATCTCTATAAAATACTTTTCCTCACGTTAAGAGAGCATCTTTATGTGACGGAGCCAACTCCCATTTATTCAAATCCTGCATTTAAAATATTAACAAAATCAATAAGATTACTAGAGCTGTGCATCTTCACTAGTCTTGCGATTCGATTCAATTATTAACTCAACGATTGGATTCGGTTTGACTTACGTCTTGATATTTCCAGATAAATAAAAACAGGGTAATGGAGCTCAAATTGGGATTGTTTGGATGCAGAGGGCTACAACAGCCCAAGGTTTGGGGCTGCAGGTCACCACTTTCCATAGCTGCCATATTGCACTTTGTGGTGCTTATGTAAAATTTGGAAAACATTCATCCTGCTCAAACTTTTGTTGCCATCTGGTTTGACACTCACTGTAGAGCCGTGTATCTTCACTTGACTCAATTCAGTTGGATTATGATTATTAAGTTAAGGATTCATTTCACTCACGATGCATCACTAAGGAAGACAGTGAGTAATATCCTTGATTATCCAGATCTATGCACCAGACTACTTTTTAGATAAAAAATACAAGCAGTCAGAAAAATATAAACTCCTTTTATTAACTAGAAATGGCTTTTGAGAATTGCAGCAAAAGAGTCTCTTCATTGTAAACCAAAAAAATATATATTTCATGGTTTCATCTTCCTAAACTTGTTTTTTTTTCCCTCAGAAACAAATACTGATGCTGTAGTTGATCAACAGCTTCTGAATGATTAAACATTTGTTGACTGTCTCTGCATTGATGCATCTTTGTCTTTTTAAAGATTATTTTTTGGGCATTTTGCGCCTTTATTGATAGGAGAGAGAGTGACAGTGGATAGGCTTGTGAAAGAGAGCAGGGGGAGACACCCAGCAAACTGGCCACAGGCTGGATTTGAACCCGGCCCGGCAGAAGTATATGTGTCATGCCTGGTTGCTTACCACTCTGCCAAACCAGCACCTGATGCTTCTTTATCTACGCCTGCATCATGATGCATTGATTAAAAGACTATTTTTGACACCCCTAAAAATGACAACATTCTGGGACAGGTACTCAGCTGCCTGTACACTGCTAATGGTAGATGAAGTTACTGTCATGTAACAAAAGGATCAAACAATCTAACAATCTAGCTACACTTCCATCATCTTATATCTGCAAACACAACAATTGCTAAAGTAAAGGCGTGCTCCAAGTGCTCAACGATTGAGAGAATTCCTATTTGATTAAGTCAAAAGACACTCCAACAAGCAGCTCACTTGAGATCTCATTTTTCCATCTTTACTCCTGAAGGGACTCTGTTAGTGAAATATGACAATCCCACAGCCATGTGCGCTCTATCTGCTCTCAGCTGTCTGTCAATACGTCCCAGACAACAACAACAAGGCTCATTGATCTGAGGGGCGAGGGGGAGGTTATTGCGCTCTCTACCTACGGCCCCGCAGCGAGCCCGGTGCATCTGAGAGGCTGTTAAGTGCCTGATCAGTCCTGATTAACATCCCATCATCTGCAGCCATGATCAGCGCTAATCCAATCAGCTGCTGCTCTGATGAAGACAAGTCAGTCTGAATGAAGTCAGGCTCAGGTTACGTCTACGATGGCCGACGTCTCACCACGACGGTAAGCAGAGCAGCAGCAGGACAGTGGCACATCCTTCTTTAAATATCAGAGTGGTTGGTCATGGGAGATGGGGGTGATGTCTGGACAAAGCTGGACAAAAAGATATTTTACTGAGTTAAACAAATTTTCTTCATTTTAAAAAATGTCTCCTGACTAACATCCAAACGATAGAATCCTCAAGTCAATTTTTAAGAATGATCTAATTCATGATTTATTAGTCCTCTGATAGAATTCAGTTGTTCCAGTTTCTTCCTAAAGACATGAGCCAAAACAGCTAATTTCAGGTCAATTATGACTAAAATGATAAAAAGTTGGAATGCAGGATATTGGATTTTTGCTGATATTTAATAATCTGATATTTCTGAACTCATATCCGCCGACACCAAAGCCTGTACCAACATTTTTCGTCAAGGGCATAAGGCATTTACTTTACAAATAATGACTTCTTTCTTTAACATGACAGTCTATTTATGTACAGAAAAGATTTAAAAAAAAAAAAAAAAAAAAGAAAACAGCATTAACTCTGAAAAAAATGTTTACTCTGGATCTTTAAATGTACCCACGAGGTGCAGCAGTTTCGTACATTTGTGTTTTTTGCCGATATTACAGCAAATGTATGTTAACATCATTAACAACAACAACTAAAAAAGCAGATACCAACATTTATCTTTCAGTCCGATATCAGCCAATATCGATATCCTACAGATAATATTGTACATTCTTTATGAAAAGGTGATAGCAGTGAGGCTGTCCAGCATCCGTTTTTCGATACAATAGACAGGACAATCTTGAGAGATAAAGTGGCTTCTGGCTGAAGATAAAGGCTAATAATACATTTACTTTAATTCATATCAGAAATGTCTCTAAAACAGTCTAGAATGCAGAATCAGGTATACTTAAAAATGCAAGTTAACACATGGGTTGATGCATATTTTTTAAGAATCTTGCTACAATGAAGTTGTCTCTATTTTTCAAGGCAAACAGCAAAACGTGCACACAACTGAAAAGACTGAGCTAATGTAGGAGTGAAGACTAAAAAACGTCCTTTAACTGATAAAATATAAACCATGATGAAATAATAAAGTATCCTCAGTAATCCAGTCAAGGCATGTTTATACCTGTTAGCCTCTCATCAGCAGATTTAACTGTTTTCAAGCCCCTACCACAAACCATACACTACAGTACATACAGATTCATAAATATATTGTTTATTGATAACAATAAACATACTGTCAGTCAACCCCTGTGCTAACAAACACCTTTACCCCCAGAACAGAACAATTAAAGGTGAGACTTCCAAGATTTGAGATCCAACAACAGCTGATCTCACTGTCATACTGGTGAAGTCAAGTGTGGCTCCAATATTTTCCAATACTTTTTTAAAAGCTGCAACCTTTAGTATTTTTATATATTAGCCTCTCGTTGAAGGTTTATTAGTGAGGTGTAACAGCATGCATTGTTCTTATCTGCACCCTCCATGGCATCATTGTGGGCTCTCCCATAAAAAAAATAGTAATGGCTGCAACAGGTACCAATCACTTGAGGGGCAAAACGAGTTGAATTGGAGTAAAATAAAAATTCATTGGCAGATTACTGGTATTGGCAGTTAATCAAAAAAGCTGATTATTGGCATTGGCAGATATTATGGATGATATCCATAATTACAGCTAATAATTTGAGCATAAAAAGTGGCCATAAATGTCCCATATCCTATATTGGTAAAATGTACAACTGTACCGTGATGGTTGACCTCATCATCACTGAGTGTCCGCTTCTATAAATCAACAATTAATCAAATTAATTTATTAAAGAATACAATGTTGGTTTTCTTGCTTCACATTCACCTCTAACACAAATAGCCTGTAACCATGAAAGGACAAGGTCATTTTGATTTAAGTTAAGACTTTGTGCTCCTGACACAAAACATCAATATCGATATCTCTATCAGGAATGAGTGTGGAAATATTGGCGTAACAGATATCAGCAAAACTCCAATATCGTGCATCCCAAGCAGATACTAATGTTTCTGCAGATATTTATATATTGCCAGTACTTATTGGCTGCAGAATGCACAAATTCACCAAAACTGATCACCTCAAATTCACAGAATGTCTACCAGTACAAGCCAACAGGATCATTTATTAGAGGATGTTGTTTGTCTTTGCGTTCTCAGCTCAAACATTCTGTCACCATGAAGGTCAAAATGAGTAAAACAGAGACTTTGTGGCCTTGACACAGAATATAAGTATTGCAGTATCACATTTTTGACTTCTTTGTTATTATTTCTGCCCTTGATATGGGTGTGATGCACTTGACTAACAAGTCATTCAGAATAAAGTCAAAGGAATTGAGAAGGGAATAGTTGAGCATAAAGACTAATGATATAGACTCCTTGAGAAAGTTGTTATCAATTATTTTTTGATTCCAATCCCCAAAAATAACAAATTTCTATCACTTTGGGTTTACAGGGAGGTTTTAAGTATCTACAAACAACCATGTTATGGCAATTTAATTGGTAATGTGAAGAAATATCTAATGTCATCAAGATCATCTTAACAGTCTGTTCATTGTATAACTTAAAGTAACCTGCAGAATCTTGTAATTATCTTTTTAGAAATATTTAAATATTAGTTCTGTTCTGTCCAAATGCACTGTCTTAAGTGGAATCAATCTTTTATAGAATTGTTTTAAATTATAATTTATTGATTGATGTACATATACCCTGATCTTTGGGCATCTAAGAGACCATCACGATGACTGTCAGGTGGTTTTAACTGTGTTTTATTTCCTGTCTCAATTTTCAGAGCATTTTGAACGTCATTGATGTGTTTTGTGGATTGTGTTTTAATGTGTGGACCCCAGGAAGAGTAGCTGCTGCTTTGGCAGTAGCTAATGGGGATCCAAATAAATAAGTAAATAAATAAATGGGAAGGAAAAAGGTGATACTCAAATTTCTTATGACAACATTATGACTGGAGAATAGGAATCCATCAACTCCCAGTCAAGCCAAAGTGCAAACATTTTGACATTTGAAGACTCAGACACCTGAACTCTCCCAAACCTGAATTGTGGATCGAAAGTATTTTTCTTTCAGGGTCTCTTGGGCTGCAAGGATCGGAGAGAGGGGGATGTTTTGGGGAGTTTTTCTCACGGCTGACTGACAGCTGCCGTACGAGCAGGGGTCGATCTGCCAACACCCCATCTGACGCACAGCAGAGCCCCTGGGGGACGGGCCACACGGGCCCGGCGTGACAAAGCTCAGGGGTTGTTCGCAGCCCTCGCTGGGGGCCTGACCTTTCCGGGTCATCGATCGGAGGTCAAATAGACACTTCCTGAGGGGAGACCTTTGACGACACTGGTGTGGCAGAAGCCTCGTTAAGAGCTTAGCAAGTCAAAACAATGTGTTTGTTTGCACGTCGAGATCACAATCAGCAGGATCACTTCAATCCACAACAACATTTAACTTACATGTTTTTGTTTTATGGATTTCACCTCCAAAAAGAGCCCTGTTAGCAGCTCCGCTCCTGCTTCTTTTCTTTATTTTACACCAGATCAATACAACAATCTGGGTCGTCACATTTCCATACGTATGAGTGATGGCAATAAAAACAGTCACATCAGCTGCTAACAACAGCTTCACGTGTGCAGCAGCCCAGAATCTTAAATTAGAAATGGAAATGTCACGATAGATTTGATCGGTGGGGTGCCAAGGTACACAAATCAATAGTGAGGGCATTGTCTCTGACTAAAACAGAGACTTCCTTTTTAGTCCAGAATGTCATGCCCATCACCGCTTGATTGCTCTCATTATCTACATATTGATTAACCAAGATGGTAGGGGTGTTTAAAAGAAGAAGCAGTTAGAACAATTACTGGGTCTATTTTCAATGCAAATGTTTTCATCTATTTTTTCCAGTGCCATTTAGAGCAAATATTCTGCAATTTTCTTCGGTATTTTAGGCATTTATTCAATAAAATCTTTACTGTTAATGAGATAAAAACAAACTCTGCTGGTTATGGGTGAAGAATTGAACAAGGATGTTTCATCTTTATTTAGAGTAAACAATTAAACTTGTATCAGTATATTTAAATTGAATTGTTTTACAAGTTCATGTACATTAGAAACAAATATCTTCATCCTGACGTTGTGCATTTTCATCGACAATTGTTCCTAATTGCTTGTTTCAAGTTGGTCATGATTACAAGAACAGACTGATTTATTCCACATTATCCACAAAACCTCATCAAACTATACGTCTTTATTACCATTTTGCAGCTAACTCTATAGTTTACTTCAAGCCAATGGCCCCAAAGTTGTGTTTCTTTAAGCTGTGATATGTGAAAGACAAGATGTTAGTTTTCTTTAGGTGATGTAGGGATGAGAGAGAAGTTTTGTCTTAATTTGATCAAATGTTCTCAAGCCAATCAAGAAATCTTGGCCCAGTCAGCTGATTTTCTCAGGTACAACATGTCAGAAGCTTAACAACAAGTTATATTGTCCTGCAAAATAATAACTCATCATTTACTTTATAATGCCCAACCTGCTGACCTTTCCTCCATGTTTTCTACAAACAGTTGGTCCTGAAGTTGTTTTTTATAATTGATGCAAATGTTTCACAACTGTTCAAAGTAAGACATAAAGCATATATTAGTGCTGAGCAACCAGTTGAGTTTACCATTCTGATTATGATTTTGGCTTCCGACAGTCATAAAAACAGGATAATCGTCATTAGAGAATCACAGTGCTGCGTGCCGTGTTTGTTCTGTCACACTGAATACGCTGTATTACCACGCTCATATTTATGATTAACGGTGGATAAAACACTTCAGTTTTCAAGTCAGGAGTGAAATGAGTGCAGTTCACTCTGGACTTGAACATAAGGCAGTTAGACAAATGTGTTTTAGAGTAAAAGCTTGTTTTGTGTTTGTGAGGTTTTGTGAGGCTAACAATGTTTTAACAAGATGTTTTTATTCTGAAAATGTTTCCAAGGGCAGTTGTTTCCTTACTGATGTTACTCACAAAGTTTTTGAGCACTTTCTCTTTGTCTCTTTCAAACTTTTTGATTCTCTTAAAATGTAAAAATAATAGTGACGTAAATCCATGAGAGGTCTCCTCTCACCTCCCTGTCAAACTTTCTTTGCATGTAGCTTTTGTTTTTAATGTAATTAAGACTGTCTTACAGAGGCTTCAGAAAACCTTCCAAACAACTTAAACCATCTCTGTACAGATATGATGAAGACTGCTTGTAATTCAATATACAGCTGGTAAAATGAAAAGTGATCAATACGTATATTTCATACATCATTTATGATTAAGTTAATCATTCTTAGCCTTTTCTTAGAAGAAGCAGTACTGTAATAACGGTGGTATCAAAACAAGTAAATCATTTTTTAAGACAATACAAACTCCTTTGCAACATGATATAATCAATAATTTGACATTTTTTTTGCACGGATGTTGTAAAATCAGTGAGTTATCGTAGTCAATAATCACAAATTCAATATCAATCAAACCCTTGCATACAGAAATGTACAATCATTCTGTTACACATTATCCAACAACACTGAGTCGATTTGTTGAGTTTGTGGCCATTTTCATCCAATTTTTAAGCGAAGAGAACTTTTTGGACTTGTTTTGCACTTTTTAACTGAATTTAGCCTCGTTATTACATTTTTCCTGCTGTTTTACTGCTGCTACTTCGTTCCTTTTAACATTTTTGTTCTTATTCTTACTGTACGTTAATTTTCTTTTGCATCAATTTACCAAGTCAAATTTCTTGTATGTGTAAATTCTGATTCTGTTAAACCTTTAATTATAACAAACTCCTGGCCTCTTAAAAATCTTTTTTTGTTGTTTTTGTGGAGGTAAACAAATATTCAAATCAAGTAATTGTCTCTATGGTCAGCTATTAAAGAACTTTTGGCTCCAAAATTTAACTTTTTTCATGTTGAACTTATTTTAAAAATCAAGGCTTTTTGTGTTGTATCTGGTTCTGGAAAGGGAGAAACCATTTGTTTAAGCATTTAACTTTTCACCAAGAAATTCTGTTTGATCACAAATCATTTTATTTGAGTTGTTTTGATTTTTCGTAACAGTATCCATAAACATTTCCCCCCAAAATATCCTCACTTACAACATACAAAAAAAAAAAAGAAGAAAAGAAATAATAATTTTTCTTATAGTCAGCACAAAGTCTCAGAGATGGAAAACTTTAACTATTTTATATTAAACAAAAAATTAAGACTAATTTTTAAGTTTTTGCTGCTGTTTTGCCCCAAATCATTCACTTTTGGCTACAGAAGTTTTTTTCCTCTTTTACAGTATGTTAAATATGTATTTTTTTATTAAAGGTGAGTTGTGGATATAGGAAAATATAAACTCTATCACTTCTGATCTCCCCACAGTAAATACTCTGATTATTTACTTCACTGCTGTTTCTCTGCCTGTTCTTGTGAAACATTAACAAAGAACTCTTGGCCTGCTACGTTGTGTTATCTCAGGAACAAATAGCGTGTTTTGGCAGAACCGAGAGCCTACGTTTGGCAGATATTTCTCCAGTCCATTCATAAAAAAGCACAGGTCTTTTGGCAGCGGTGAAAACCCTCCATTCCATTTTCACCTGCTGTAGGTGCTCGCCTTTGCTGTTAAATGATGGCGGCTGAGATCTGCCGGTAACGTGTGGCCTCATTTTACACCTCCTCTACTGCGTTCGTTCCCTGCTAAGTTATGCTAATGGTAAGCATCTGTGGTGGAGTTTGAGACAAAGAAAAATTCTCCTTCTCCTCCTTCAGCCCGAGGACACTTTCGCTCCGAGGCTGCTCACATGCTGCTTCTGTGCTGCATGGATGGAGAGTGCGAAGTCGACATTGAGGGAAAGAGCCACAGCTTCCTGAGAGGTGATAAATCTGAGGGCAAGACTATCAGACAACACTCTCTCTGCTCCCTTTCTCTGATTTTCGTTTGTCTGTTTCTCTTGTTCTCGTGTTAACATTTAACTGGAGAATTTACCCTGGCATTACAGGGAAGAAAACAGTATATATCATATTATATTATATTATATTTAAAACTATTCTAATGATTTGCTGAGTTGGCATAATCTACTGGCACAAACATCAATTAAAGTAAATAGTGTAGGAAAATATTGAGTCAAATCAATATCGATTAGGGATACACAATATTATATTTTGGCCCAATATTGGTATTGGCAGATATCTGGCTAATAAGCTGATTGTTAATATTTACAGACGACATTTTGACCACAATGATTATCCATAAAAATCCAATTTATTGGCTGTAATATTGGAACAGGGTACGAAGTACTATAATATTTACCTCATCATCACATAACGTCCACTTTTATAAATCCAATTATCATTTCTTAAAGAATAAAATGTAGTTTTACTTGCTTTGCATCTATTTCTAACATAAATGGACTGTAACCTTGACAGAAACAGGTCAATTTTGGTTAAGTAAAGACTTAATATCGGTATTGGCAATAATGATTTAAGAAATATTAGATATCGGCAAAAATCCAATATCGTGTATCCTGAAGTGGACATTTCAAAAACAGGAATGTGGAATTAATTTTGCACTGTAATTGACATTCTGTAGGTTACGTAGTTCGTTACTATTTGTCTCACAATTCATTCATCAGGTTTTCTAAAAATATTGAATAATTAAGCTCATTTAGCAACTTTTCAATAAATACATTTTATTATCATTGCAACAATATTTTTTCTTTTGTCTATGATAACAGATATTAGGCAGCACTACCTGTTAACTGGCTTACCTTTGCAATTATAGAGAATATTGTTTGCATTTACATTAAATTTAGTATTTTGTTCTGAAAATGTTGACAAGGCTTGAATTTAAACCTAAAGAGTTCACTCATATCAAAGTATCTAACAATTTACTAAAGCACTTAAAAATGTAATTATTATAGGTGTATCGCGATATATGGAGGGTCAGTGTATATTCTGGACATTATGGTTTTATTTTTTATTTTGAAATAACGAAACCAACCACGACTCACCAGCTGCTTAACTAACAGTAAAATGAAAGAACTGCCATTTTGATCTTAAACAGTAAAACAAGAAATCCACGTTTGAAAAAGGTGGAAACTGATTTTATATGTCAATACAAACAAATGTCCCAAATTTCTATAAATGAATACGTAATAAGAATATAGTTGTAAATCTAATTTTTAACATGGGTTCAACATACCCTAAAGTTATTTAACAGCCCAGTATATAAAAATATCTACAGCGCAACCAAATATTAGTACAGTACTGAGACATAAAATACTGCGATATATAGGTGTATCAATATTTTTCACCAAAGACATTATTTAAGCATTAACATCAAATTTTGCACTTTTATAATTAAAACCTATGCAGATATCGTTTTGTTTGATTTAATAAGAGCGTGAAGTAAGCAAACTAAATAACAGTCTTAATCAATATTATGGCTTTTTTTTTTTACAGATTCATGAAGTAGACATCTCCCATTTAATTTCTTTAAAGAGCTCACAATTCAATCCAGCAAATCAGCCATAAACATACAAACTCTTTCAAAGACTTAAACTAAATCTTTGCGTTATCAAGGGCTCACATACAGATTGTTTTCATTTTTAAGATGGCAGCCAGACACCCATAACACTGCCTCTGTTGTTCTTAAAGCAAAAATAAAACAGAAGTAAAGAACAAAACATTTGATTTAACTTATTTTAGGTTGTAGATTTGAAATAATCTTGTTAAAAAACTAATTTACGAGAAAAGCCTCTGTCAATATTATGGTAAACTGATCCATTTTCTCTCCAGCAGAAAAGTTATTTGAGCCTTTAGTTTTATTCTTTGTCTATGAGGAGAGTCCAGTTACAGAGTCTCTCCCTTCAGTGACGACCGCTTTGGTAAAGCCATAAACTCAAACTCTCCATCGCTCCTGGTTCAATCTCTTTTGTTCATCTCCACGCCTCTGTCCCTCAGTCCCACCGTTCGCCCCTCCACCTCTCGGCTCGGTCAAACCCATATGGGAGAGCTGCCGGCTGGGATGCTTGCTCGAGCGCCCAACCACGGTGCCCTCACCCTCCCGCCATCTGTCAGCGCCTCTCCAGCCCGCTGCAGGTCTGCCAACAGGACAATTCAGATGGTCAGCAGTCTCCTGCCACCGCGGCCACCCACCCCGGCTACCTCTGAAGGACAACGGGACAGTCTCTGTGACCTCTGCTTCGCTGCTGTACGCCACAACCGGCCTCCATGTTGGATTTTTGGGGAAACTAATTCACACCCTGGGGTCAGGCTGTTTCCATTTACTCTTGTCTTTTGTTGGCATGAGAATCGAATTAGATGTGCGGAAAAATCTGAGGGGGGCGACTTTTTCTACACCCTTCAGGTCTGGAGTTAAGACTCACCTCCAACTTCTACGAGAAATCGTGACCCAGAATTCACGAAGTTTTCTACTATACAGTGTATTTAACGAAACAGAGCAGTGTGGACTTTGACTGACTAAATCAGGAACATGTACATACTCCTTTAAAAGATCTTGAGGATTTATTTAGTTATCCTGGAAAAACAAGCTTCAATATTTTAAAATAACAGGATAAAATAAAGCAAGATCTCAAGAAATCTATGAAAACTGACTCTGTATTACGGATGTCTGTATTTTTATATCACCAATTTTATATTAATTAATTCATTTATTCATTCATTAACGTTATATATATGTTTTGGTTTCTATGCCATTTAAGAGCCACTAATTTTATTGATTATTTCCTTAATTTTCCTTTAGCCTGTGGAATCATAGTGGCAAACTTCAAGATAAAAAAAACAATAATATAAGAAATAGCACTAGGACTGTGCAAACAATCACAATTTTATCATAATCACAATATCAATCAATTAATCTTAATTTGTAGAGCGCCAAATCATAACACGTTATTTCAAGACACTTTATAAACGAGTAGGTCAATGCCACTATTTTTTTTATTTCTATTTTTTTAATCATTCATTTATTTATTTTTATTTCAGAGCCAAGGTTGATCTACCATGGGCAGATCTAGGCCTGGGTAATACATTGATTAAATCAATTAATTTAAATTATTTTTTTTGCAATGAATTAAAAAATTTGAATTATTTTTTTTCCTATAATAATAATAATAATAACAATAATAATAATAATAATAATAATAACAACTTTATTTATAAAGCACCCTTAAAAAGAGATGTTTACGAAGTGCTAAACAGAAAAAAACAAAGGTAGAACTGAGGGCACAATAAAATGAACAACAATCAGGTCAAATAGTTTACCACTGTCCTTCAATGTTGGCTTCGAGCTACCTTTAAATTCATTAGCGCCAGTTTAGTCAAGAAAAAAGTTTCTTGAATTTATATCCAATCTTCAGCTTTTGTGGAGTTATGGCAATCCATATGGTTAGTGCAATGCTGAAAAATGTTATCACACATCACATTTTTTCACATACTGTGCAATCCTCGCAGCCAACTTAAGGACTGTATTGTTGAAAGACTCTGGTAATATGATTCAAATCACCATTTAGTGGTGACGATATGATATAACATGAGTTACTGCAATATCATAAGCAGGGCAATATATCACCTTTTTAATTTATTCTTTATTAGATAATCTTATAAAAGATTTTATTTAATCAAAAACACAGTTTCTAATTAGTATTATTGATATAAAGCATGGATCCTGCATACAGATTTACTTCCCTGTCTTTATTATAATCACCTTTATTATAGGGATGAGTGTTGACCCCTCAGTGGCTCTGTCTCAAGAGGTCGTAACAAGGCGTTATGTTGGTTGGCACGCAGACTTAGCGGGGGGCAGCAGTGCAGTGAGTGTGTGTGTCTACCTTTGTGTGCATGTGAAGTACGGACTGTGATGCACAGTGCTGTCAACTGACCCAAATACTATGTCCTTGTGTAGCTAATGTGAATATCTTGAGGTTTAATGATGACAATGTTTTATTGGAGCTTGCAGATGTCTTCTATCAACTGTCTTGTTTTTATTAAAGCATTGATTTCATAACTGTTAAGGCACGGTTCTGAAAGTTACCGTTTAGCGTCGGTTTTGCTGTGATAAAGTCTGATCTTTACGGTGTGTTTAAGTCAAATGAACAAATTGTGATAATGATAAAACTTATTGTATAACTCTGGTCAATCGATCTGTATTTGTACGTTTCCGATTTATATCAACTAGGAGAGCAGGTGTACTTTTTATTCACGAAAATATTTTGTTTCTTATTTTATTTATTTGAATTCTATTCCAGCTAAAAGTTTTACAGTATAGTTCATTTTCATACCATCAGAATCGTACACGAATGAATTCCTCGACAGCTAAATCTTATAATGTATTATAAAACAGGGAGACTGCAAATGTAAAGATCTTCTGATGTTGAGGATTTTTCCAGAATATGTGGGACAAGAATTAATCCATCTCCAGTGACTTCATTATTGGGCTTTATCCCGGTCAACAACTCTGTCAATAGGAGTCAAGGAAGTGTGACTTCCTTCAGTCAAAATAAAAGGACTCTGTTCCCCCATCATATGTACAGTGGATAAGGGAGGTAATGCGTCCTATCCTTTAGAAAAAAGTTAGAGAAAAAAATTCCACACCACTTGGCTACTGTTTATGTCTTCTTTGAAAATATGACAACTGAAAATCTAAACAAGTAATGTATACTTATATACGTGTCACATATGCCTGTATTTTTGTATGTAAGTATTATTATTATTGAATTATTTTATTTATTTATCTTTTATTATCAATGTATATATTTTTAATTTTATTCATATTATCTTCTTTTTTAATATTTCTTTATTTTTGCACTATTGCCTGGCTGTTAATTTAGAGTTGGGGGAGTTGTTATTATTGTTTTTATTATGTGTTATTTAAAAATAAATAAAAAGATCTTGCTAAAAAAAGCATCTTTTGACCCTTTTCTCTTCAGTTTAACCGACAAACCTGACTTTGGCGTTCTGTGCGACTTTGCTTCGGGGGCTAAAGGGCGAAGAGGATGCAGGGAAAGACTCATTTTGTGCCTTTTTCTCACAGTTTCATGGGCGTTTTGGCTCCTCTGAAAGACATGTGCTTGCTCAGGTTCCCACTGAGCTCCACTCACTCCATTTCTGTCCCCACCTTGGCACTACTTCCTCCAGAAGTGGACCGTGCCAAGTCACCAGTCACCGTAAGCAGCCGGTGTGCACAAACCAGGTGAAACACAACTCACTGCAACGCCCTGAGTAAAATCTGCTTGGGTCTGGGGATGGAAATTTGCGATCAAACTCTTAAAGGGCAATTTAGATACTGAAAATGGGAGATTTTCTATCAGGAAATAAAGAAATCATGCCTCTTTTATGCTGAAAATCCCCTCTGAAGACCAAGGTAAAGGCCAAAAAGGCTTCCACTGGAAGAGATAAATGTGGTTTTCTACTAAGATTACACAGCCAGATTTAGAAAATGCAACCACACTGGATGGTTTTTACGCGAAAAACCTCAAGGTGAGGTTATCTGGGGCCTTTTTGAAACATTTTTTAAAAAAAGAATCAAAACAGCCATCATTTGACAGCAGTTTGGCCTACCGGGATATAAAAATATCACTTTAACGCCCTGAAAAAACACTGCCACAATATTTTGATGTTTATGCAAATACATCACGGTGCAATAATATCTCGGTGGTGGTGAGAGGTGCAGGGGGAACAGAGGGAAGGGAGAGACGGATATAGAGGCAGATAGAGAGAGAGAGAGACCCCCACCCGTGCACCTGTCTGCAGACCTGTAAGCCCGCTGCAGCTCTCCAGAGACCACTTGTGCGAGCAAAGGTGAGGCTACTTAGAGACATGGTAAAACACACACCGCCACATGCACTCTCTGGGGCAAAAACACACCAACAGAGAGGAATCAAAAATAAATAAATAAATAAACGCACAATCAGGAGCAAAAACAGCACAAAAAACACACACAGAAAGCAAGCGGAGCTGTGGTCTCGTACTCACAGTTTTCAGTCTGGAAGTCTGGAACGAACTGCTCGTCATTGTCGGGAACTTGAGCTGCAGACACAAAAAGAGCAGAAGAAGAAGAAGAAGAAGAATAAAGGGAATGATTGTTTCTGATGTTGATGGACGTGCAGCATTGATCACAGCTCCCAGCAGCCCCATAGACTCCTCTGGAAAAAAGTCTCCAGGGATATTATCCCGGCCTATCCCGCCATCGTTTGTGTTGTTAAAAAAACACAGCGATGAAAACATGTTTTACAAGAAAATCAGGGCAAGAGGTGCTTTGTTTCTGATGCCTGTTAAAGTCACTGGTGTAAAGTGTTTTATTTCCCTTAAAGCTTCAGGGTCGTGTTGAATAATACTCCCATTATCCAGCCATTTTTGTCTTTTGTTGATTTTACAACTTGTGAAAGGATAATTAAAGTGAATTTTCTCGCCTGTTTAACAAAGAAAAATCTCACTTTAAAAAAATCACACATTAAGGATCAATGCTGCAAAAAAAGTGAGTGTGACAGATTTTCTTTATTTAAAAAAAAAATTACTTATTACAAATTACAGAGTTGTTTTGTCATCTTTTTTATCTTAGCCTTCAATGGGCTGTGGTTCTACTGCCAAAACTTAAAAATAAATACAGTTTTTGTCCTAAAAATCTAGTATGATGGTATTTTTAAACTTATTATCACTGATACCTAAAGTGATCGCGATATACACACTAGAATTTACTTTTTTTGGTGGTCGATTTATGTTAAAAAACAACAAATAATTCTCTAATATATGATAATGCATCCCAACTTCAATGTAGAAATTAAGTGATGAGGACCCACATTTTGGTTCATCAGTAAACTCTGCTGATTTAACAAATATTTGGGAAAAATATGGCCATTATCTATAAAAAGCGCCAGAAAGTTTGATATCTTCTTATCATATGTTTATATATTTAGGCACTTACCTTTAAAAACATAATCTAGATACAAGTTAATGTCAAGGGGAAATAGTTGAAAAATCACTGCATTCATATCTGTTTGAATTATTATTATTTTTGCTATAAATCATACTCCTTTGGCTTGACAGTAGGGCTGCTCGACTATGCCAAAAATCATAATCACAATTATGTCAATTTATGCTGGATTTATCATTTAAAGACACAGTTACTCATTGATTTTAACAAATCTGCATCACATACATTTAGTTTTTAGCACTTTTACACTATGGACACTTCAATGATTAGAAGTAGGGGTGTATTATATTGATTTTTGCCAACATCCAATATGCTGATATTTCTCAACTGATTAAGGCCAAAAGAGATATTTTTTGGTAAGAGCACCAAAATTACTAAAATGGCCCATTTCTGTCATTGTGGCAGTTCATTTTTGTGTCAGAAGCAGATGTGAACAAGAAAAAAAAAATCTTTCCTGATAAAAGACACCATTGATTTTAACAAGCAGACATTCAGTGATAGTAAGGGTGAGCGTTATGGTTTGTTCTGATATTTATGGGACATTTACAGTCGATATGTGAGCTGGAAATATTGACTGTAAATATCAGCAGAAACTTATCAATACAGATATTGTGCCAATAATATCATGCATCCCAAATTAAACATACACACAATTAATAAGTAATCTCAACATTTAAAGTGATTTTTTAAAACACCAAGAGCAACACAACATGTCAGGTTTTAGTTAAAGTCATGAGGCTCTAAAAGCAGAAAAGCAAGTTTTAATCTCAATGTCTGGTTTGGATCCTACAGTCATGACAATGTGTTACTTTCTCTGATTAATGCCAATGTCTGAACATCTTTAGTCTGAAAATATAATTTATACTAATAATAATTTTCAAGAAAAAATCTAAATAAAGGTCAATTGTTTCTGAAAAACAGAAACTGATTGTATAACTGATTTTTCTAAAAATCAGACATCAGTGGCTGTAGGGCTGCTAAGCTACGGTAAAAATCTTGGACACCTTTTTTGTGTAAATACTGAAACCTTAATTAATTAAAATTTATATACAGATTTTACCATTTCGGCATCAAATGCATTTGTTGCACTTAAAAACTCTAATAAAAGTGAGCAATTTGAAAAAAAAAATGACACAAGCATCCAAATAAAAACTAAAAACATATAATAAAGTTCTAAAAAAACATTAGGGTATTCACTTGGGCTGAACAATTAATAACAGGTTCAATAAAATCACAATATGAACATCCCAAGTGGTGCAGTATTTCTTTAAGGTCAAATATGTGTCAAAATACTGTTTTTAAGATAAATATAGTGCAGTTGAGTTGTTCTCACCTACATAAAAAATGTTTAAAAATTACAAAATAATATTATATACACTTACCAGGCACTTCATTAACAATTATTTAATCCTTTTTGTATCGTATTATTTAATTTTTAAAAATACTATATTTTTTTATTTAAAAGCAAATGGGTCAAAATCATCATCATCTTTACTGCAAATAATTCAATATTTTCCCCAAATAATTTATCTCTAGAACACATCATTGTAATTGCTCAATCTTGATTTTTTTATGATAGTTTGTGGCCAAAATTGTGATTAAAATTGAAACTGAATTAATTTCAAAGTATTCTGAGCTTTAACAGCCTTTCAGTTTGATAACACATGTAGCTTAAGATGTTATAAAAACAAGTGCCAGTGGTTGTTAGTAACTGTGATATTGATAATTAAAGACATGTGATCATGATATCCGCCATAACTGTGCATCCCTATTTGATAGCAGAATAAAAGGGAGCTCAGGGGATGCGCCAAAATCACTTATCTATCACAATAGGAGTTAAATACCTCAATAATGTTGAGCTAAACTTGATTTCTATGACTTTATCAATACAAAATCTGAAGATATTTCAATATTTAAAGACGTTTGTATTTATTATTTTTGATTAATGTTGTTTTTTTTATGTATATATTTAAATTAAATGTCATTTTTTTGCCTTTTAAAGCTTTCAATGATTTAAGAGTTCTGTTTTTAACTCTGTACATCGCTTTTTGTTTGAATCTTGCTCTGAAAATAAACTTGCCTGCTGCACCAGACCGAGTTTTTCAGCTCACAGCAGCCAGTGAGGGACAGGATATTTTGTCAGGGACAGGATATTTAGCTTTAGGTGTCAGTCTACCTCCTAACTCCACTTCCTGAGGTCGCCCTGTCCATTGACTCTCGCGCTTTGCCAGCAGCCAAACGCCCATTGTTACCTGTTTCTAATTGGCTTCCTCCCCACTGCTGAATCCACCTGTACCCACCGAGCGGGGTCTGTTCCAAACCTTCCAACGCTTCACCTGCGCCTCCAACGCCCCTGCGCCCAGGTTAATGCTAAAATAATGAAGCCTGCTCCGCTCCGACTTCAATTAGGCATGTGCATATTAATCTCACACATATTTACTCTCAGTGACAGCCCTCCGCGTCCCTCAAGTTCGACTCTCTGGCGAAAGGCAAAAGGAGATTTAAATGTGTCATTAGCACGTCTATTTATACGCACAATGAGGTGGATCCTCATTATCACGGAGTCAGAAACATGTCCCGACATGTCTGCAGATCTTCATATAATCTCAGATTTTTCATTTTTGTCACTTTTGATTCGATGAGGGAGCTTTTTCTTCTTCTCACAGGAGGTGAGAATTGAGGAGAGCAAACAATCAGCGCATGAAAAGGAGAAATTGCTGCATATTTTCTAACAGTGTCAAGCGGGTGAAGACAACAGCAAACAAAAGAGAGAAATTAATTCACACCAGATTATGTCGTAGTTAAAGCCATCAACACTCCACTGTAGGCAGCTCCTTCAGATATTATTCTGTTTTAAAGCCTATTTGATTTATATTTAAAAACTTGATATATGACTAGAGTTTTTACATGCTTGTTAAAGAGCATAAAAATTAGCGTTTAATAATATTCTCAACAAAAATAGGCATAAAGGAAAGTCCTGACATGTTGGTGAAGGTAGTTTAATATTACTGTGAATTTCTTTTGTATATTGAACGTCACTATAAATGAGAGAATCTTTGATATTTTAAGATTTATATAAGGTCAAGTATAGAAAAATATTGTTAACGTTGAGGCCAATTCAGGACCAAAATGTCCACTTTTAAAAACTGCTACAGAAATAACAGATAATAATATTAATACCCCTGTTAACCTTTCTGATAAAGTGTAAGTTTGTTAAAAATACTGATCACAAAAAAAGTGTAAATGTGATTCTGTGATACTGTGTCAGTTGTTGACATTATTGTCCCTTAATGGCACGAATGGGCGGTTAATTTTAAATCTGAAACTGCATCAAAACAAACGCATGGAAATCAATGCTGTGGCAAGTATTTCAAATATGCAAGACTGAGATTGAAAAAATTAAGATGTAAGGACAAAAAAAATCTTTGTTCATACAGATGTTGTTTTTTTTAATGTGTACATTAAATTTCTAACTGGCAGTTCATGGGTTAAAACCAAAAACTGAGGGTTTTCTCCACAGGTGTAACGTTTCAGGACCTGAGACGTTACATCTGTGGAGATCACCCTCATAAAATTGACTTCTGAGAAGCTTCTGGAGCGCAGATCTTTTGTTTAGCACCCTGTATTTGACTTTTTGGGATGTGCACGCTTTTTCTGTAAGTCTTAAAACCAAAAACTTACAAAGTTTTTTAGTATTTTTGATCAGTATTGAAGCTCATTGAATGATTTGGCCCCAAAATGGGAAAACATCTATAAAAAATATGTTTAAAGAATGTTTTTAGAAGCGGACATCATGTTCTGTAGATGACTTTATGGTGAGGACATTTTAAACCTGAAAACTGCAAAGTATCAGCTCATCAAAATCACTGTCTTGGTTGACCTTTGACACATCCAGCCAGGGCTGTGATTAAAAAAAACCCAACTAACATCTCTTTCCTTTGCTCATCAACATAATGTCATCAAAATGGAAAAAAAAAACAATAAATTTTGAATATTTGGTAGTTGTGATTTAAAAAAGCTTGCCATCGTTTGTCATCTGGATTTAAACGCATTTCTGAGTTTTCCACTAATAACAGGAAACACGCAGGGATGGAGGCAGATAGTCATTATTCTCAAATGTTTTGGTCTTTGGTCATTTTTGATCTGCACTAAAGAGGCTTGAAGGATTTAGTGATGCCAAAAAGAAGAACTAACTTTGCATGAAAATCCTTACTGCTGCTCATCTTTGATAAGTCCAACTCTGTCATCTAAAAAACTAATTTATTGATTGAGAAATGACTCTTCCTTAAAAAACAACAGAGCTATCAAATCATCAACCCAGCAGCTAAAGGCTTATAACTCCTAAATTGTTTATATTTTTAATAAATCAATTTAAGATTCAACCCCAAGATGGGAAAACTATCTGTGCAGTTTTTGGCAGAGGATATTTTTTTACTCTAGTGACTTTAACAGGTTGAACTGAACTACAAAATAAAAAAATGCATCAGAGCTGTTGCTAATCTTTGACATATCCAAGACTTTGTGTATAAAAAAATTTAATTTCCATTTTTTCTTTCAACAAACATTCACAAGAATTTTTTTTCACATTTAAGGGCATAAATAAACAAATTGTCTCGAATATTTTGTAGTTTGAACAGAAATAAAGTTGACTGAAACATTTATGGAACCCAAAACCAGGAAAAACTTTTACTCATAATATTTTTATGACATCTTTAGAGCTATTCTTCTGTCCTCTGATAAAGGTAAAACTTAAATGGTGTAAAATCAAAAAAGCATAAAATCAATGTAGTTGTTCATCTTTGATATAACAGCAGCCCATCATGAAGTCAATGGAAAATTACTTTTTCAACAAAATTGATATTTACATCCTATGACAGTGTTAAAACCAATGTTCAATTCTCAGTATAATAAAATATATTTTACACTACAATCATGTATCAGCTATTAAGTTATATACATGTCATAAGTATAACACTGATTATTTTAATAGATGCAGATGATTATATTTAGTAACATAAAAATGTAGTTTAGCCCTGTTATATCTTGGAGAGGCTTATGAATGAGTATATGTTGTTGTGGGATGGATATATATACACACAAACACATATATATATATATATTTATGAATTTGTTTATGGTGCTCAAGGTGGGACAGCTTCTCACTTTTAAGATGTGTTTTTTAACATATAGACAGATAAGCATTTATATACTTCATTAAAATACAATGTATATGTTAAATACATTAGGTGCACTGTGGCAAGAATCAGAGTTTATAATGTTTTGGGGAATTAATCGTATATATTTTCTATTTAAGGGTTGTGTTTATTTATTATTTTTGTGTGTTTCTTTTTTTTTCTTGGAGGTTTATACGCAGGATGGTGTTGTGTTTACAGAGATTTACTTTTCTATGAATGTTCACTTAAGATTTTAAAACGAAGCAACAACCAATGTTCACATGTTTATTGTTTCTATGAATAATGAATGATGGTGAAGAATGATTATTTTGTTTTCAGCATCACATCTGATTTGTGAGGATGTGACAGGATTGGAGAAGCTCTCTACTTCATTCTGTCCCTTCTCTAAGTGGATGGTTGTGTTGACGTATGTGCGTATGTACTTATATGATTTATAATTAATAGAAAAATGTGTATGATTGTTTGGTGTATGTATGTATGTTTAATATTTTGTTATGACCTTGTTATAAAAGTTTGGTATGAATAAAATCAAATCAATTGTAATCTAAAATTCTGGTAGTATTGATTGGAAGTGAAGTTGCCCAAAGATTTTATCAAAAAAGAGGAAAAATATCCATCAATAAAATAAAGTTATTCATGTTTTCCCTGTGATTGTGAATGTATAAACTGTACTATCGATTGAAATTAAAAAAAAAAAAAAAAAAAAACCTCCTTGTGTGCAGTAGTATGGCCAAAGTGCCTCTAAAATAAAAGTTTAAAAAAATCCTATTTGAACCAAAAAGTCCTTGAAGTTCCCAGACATTTTATCTGTTGTAATTTTTTACTTTTATCCTCCTTGAACTACAACTTTCATAAATCCCAAACAAAAAAAAAAAAAAAACAGCTTCACAAGAAAAACAAGCCTCTCCTCTCGTGATTTCAACATGAACAATTTCTGCAGAAACTTCAAGAAAACAACTCTGGAAAGAGACAAAAGAGGAGAGCAGTGAAGAAAAGGCGAACAAAAAAAAAGACGCAGCAGTGTATCTGTGTCCAAAAAAGTAAGAACAGGATGGATGAGTCACCGGCCTGTCTGTGAATGAGCCAGCTGATCCCTGCAACAAACTCCTGCAGAGAACGGCAGAGCTGGAAATCTGCCGCCATTCACAAAACAAAGGAAAAGGAGAGAGAGAGGCAGAAAGGAAAAAAGAGGATAAAGAAGGAGAAGTTGTAAAGGCTGTAAACACGAGGCCTGATAAACGCTGTGTTTGTGCGCCGGTTTTAAACAAATTTGTCTGTCTGCTTGTGTAATTTTAAGGGAAAATTATGTTGTCAGCACCAGAACATTTTAGAACAAGTCATTATACATACAAAAGCACAAAAAAGAGTCGCCTGAGTGGAAAATCTCTTAAAAAGTAAGACTTTAGTGTGGCTAAAAAAGTGCTTAATTACATCCTGCGTGGAAGTCAAGAGGAGAGTTTTCAAGTGTCAAAATTTGTCCGTTAGCAGACGAACCCCCTCAACTTCTCCTTCTATGAGTCGGAAATTCAGTCTGCCTCTCATATTTCGTCCTCTTGTTCCAATTACCTGAACTAATAAATCTCAGAAATGGGGAGATATTCCTTTTCATCCTAATGGACAGGAAGTCATTCATTAAATCTACGTGGTCACATTGATCCATGACAGGCAGAACTGTAATCTTTAACAGTAATACCTCTTATCAGCCGCCGCCGCCGTCTCTTTTCTCACTTTGGATACTGAAATATTTAAATCGTGTCTTATTCTTTTACACGCCCTGCGGTGCGCCGCGCCACCTCATAATCTAACCGCTGCTGCTCGCCGTCCGCTCAACTACCCTGATATCTGTTCCAGAGCATACTTTTCATTTTTTAAAGGGCTTTGGTTTGCACTGCGAGCATTTTCAAGTGTGTTAAAGAATAGATGGAGCCCATAAATGATTGAGGGTCTTCTTCACCTGTGTGAACGCTGAGAGCTCAGATTTCTGCAGAGCTTTTCGCAGTTGATGTTTTATGACTCCACGCTTATTCTATAAAGTTTATTCAGGTAAAGTACGCACTTGAGACGTCTACTTTACCACCAGACTTACAGTTTTACAGCCAGAGTACGTCTGGATGTGCTGAATCAGTTATAGTAAAGGGCACGTGTCATTTTTTTCATTGTACTTGAAAACATAATTAAATAAAAACAAATAAATTCACTTACTTTGTATTACTGAAACAGTCTTTATTTTCGAAATGTTCATTTTTCTGCAATTAAAAAAAAATAATGGGGTAAAATGAACATGCAATAATCATAGGATCATTTTACCAGCCTTACTTTAAAAAAAGGACCAAAATAAAAATAAATATTATTTAAGCATTACATGTCCCTACTCAAACTTTAATATGAGCATTTTCTGGAAAATTAACAGCATAAATTAGGTTTTTGTTTTCTTATAAGACTGCTTTCATCCTAATACAGTGAACTATGAGCACTTTTAGAGGGATTATTAATACAGAGTGACTTCAATTTCCTTTCCTGTGACTCAGTCCAACATAACTAAAAAATATATAATTCTTTTTAATTATCATCAGATTTACTTACAATGTACTGATTAGACAATCTCAGTTTCTAAAAGATATTTTTTTCTGCAATAAAAAAGAAAAAATGAGGCTAAGTCAACGTGATACTGTAACTTTAAGCAGCCTAATGTTAATCAAAAGAAACAAAAATAACCCCAAAAGTGCTTTTCCCAACTCAGGACAGATTTTTTAAAGCATCACATTTTCACATTTGGACTTAAAATTCATTCTTTCTGAAGTTTCAACATTAAAAATCAGGTTTTCGTAGTCTTTGAACACTGCATACATCCCAACACAGTGAAGTTTAAGCTTATTTGGTGTAAATATTGTTAAAAAGTGACTTTAAAGATTCATTCATCTATGTTTAATTATAAGAACACTTAAAATTCCTTCAGTTTCGGAATTGACAACAAATGTACATGGTTCTCAAAAAAATAATTATAATTAATTTTCTTAAAGTTCATCATAATTTAGTAAGTATTTATTTATAACAGAGTAAAACCAACATGCTATCACAATTCTAGCAGCCTTATGTTAAAGGACTGAAATCATCACTAAACTAAATTTTCTGTGTTGCAACTGACTGATGAAAGCAGTACATGTTCCAATTCAGACTTTAATTTTGTTAAATTATGAATAATTCTAAAGTTTTAACATCAGATATTAGTTTTTTGTTGTCTTATAAAACTGCACACATCGCTACAATGGAGTATGAGCACTTTTTATGTTACTATTGAAACATTGTGAATATTTATCTGTGCATTTGTCCATTTGCTAACATAACACTATTTTTAGAATAGCATCAAACTTTTTACTTTATTCTAATAAAAGGAAAAGACAAGGGAGTCCTACTTAAATAAAAGTTCATTTTTCAGAAATATCAAAAAGAATGAAGTAAAAACAGCGTGACATCATCGTTTTTAGCACTTATTTTAAGTAAAAAGCTAAAAATAAACTCAAAAGTGAATTTTCCTCCTCAGGAAGTTTTTAAGTTATTGGATTTTCTACTTAAACTTTAAATGACTTTTTTCCTGAATTATTGTCAAGATTTAACTCAAGAAAATATAATTGTTGTCTGTAAACATAGGATACACCCTGATACAGTGAAGTGTGAGCACTATTAGTGTTACTACTCATACAAAGTACCTTTAAAGCTTTCTTTCATTCCTTATGCCATCATAACACTTTAAATTTGTTCTACTTTTAGAATAAATCAAATTTCTTCCTTTGTTCTAATAAAAGTAAGAGATAAGGGAGTCTTACTTTAATAAATGTTCGTTTTTCTGCAGTATCACATTAAGAATGAGGTAAAAACAGCATATCATTGTTTTTAGCTGACTAATTTTAAGAAAAGGGCAAAAAATTTACCCTGAAGTGATTTTTCCTCCTAAAAACAGATTTTTAAGGATTCACATTTTCCACTCAGACTATGAGTAACCTTTTTCTGGATTAATGTAAAATTCTGGCATTAAAAATGTGTTTTTTGTTGTCTTTGAACACCACATACATCCAAACAGTGAGCACGTAGTGTTAGTATCAATACAAAGTGAGTTTAAAGGTTCGTCTCTGTTCTGTCTTTTATTCTTTGTGTATTCATCATCCAATTAGTTCTATTTTTAGAATAACATCAAATGTCTTTGTACTGATAAAAAAGAGCTAAAGCAGTCCAACTTTAATAAAAGTTCATTTTTCTACAGTATCACAATAAGAATGAAGTAAAAACAGCGTGGCACCATTGTTATTAGTTGACTGATTTAAAGTAAAAGAATAAAAATAGATCCAGTCCTGATTTTTCCTCATCAGAACAGATTTCCGAGGTATTACATTTTCCACTCAGACTTTTAATTACATTTTTCTGAATTAATGTTAAGTCTGAAGATCAAAAAATTGGTTTTTGTTGTCTTTAAACATCCTAATACAGTGAAGTGTGAGCACCATTAGTGTTAAAACTGATACAAAGTGACTTAAAAGATGTATTCCTTTGTCTTTTAGACCTTTTGCCAACATAACATTGTGTATTTGTTTTTAAATTAATGCAACAAACATTATAAGTCCAAAACTTTTAAAGCAAGAACATGCTCTTACAGTGGAAAACTTCGCCTGATTTCTGCTTCTATTGTGACAGAGTAATCAAAGTACTGCTCCCAGAGACTCTGAAACAGTTTTAACTCCAAAATTTAAAAGACAAAATCACATTTGCATTTTAGCTCAATCTGAACTTTCATGCAAAGCAAGATCTTTTAAGAGCAAAGTCTACTTTAAAAGCAAATAGGCACATGCACATGCAGGTAAAAGTCAAAGACGAACAATATTCACCACTAACCAAAACTTCGGTGCTGCAGACACGATGGAAAGAGGACACTCGCGCTTAAATCCTGAAGCATCACGTCTCAGTTAGACCACAATGAGCAAGTCTTGCCATTAGAGAAAAAAATTATAAAAAAGAAAAAGAATGGATGACTATTTTAAGAGAAAAAAGTTGCTCTTAAGAGGCGGATTCGTCTGATTTGAAAGTCTGCGATTAAAAAAATTATAGATCCATTCTCTCTTTTTGGGGCCGCCAAGAAATGAAACTGAAGAAGACAAGGTGATGGTACAGCTGGAGAAGATAGAGAGGTGTGCTGAGAGGAAGCAAAGAGAGAGAGAGAAAGGGGAAAAGAGAGAGAGAGAGAGAGAGAGGGGGGAGCAGATGAGAGAAAGAGAGAGAGCTAGCAGCAGAGCTCTGGTGGAGGTGGAGGTGGCGGCGGCTGGCGTGCAGCGTGTTAGCTCCTGCCAAAAGCAGAAGAGACAGTGAGCGTCGGAGAGCCTTCTCCTGGTAATTTGTGATGACACTCTCTGGGTAGAGCCTCCTCGGTCTCCCTCAAGACCCCTCGCTCACAGTCTCTAATGTATGCATGACACACAAGGTGCCTCTTCCACACAGGCTTTTAATTGGACTGCAACGCTAGGCAAGTAACTCCAGGCTGCTTTTTTCTCCCCCCACAACCATTTTTTACCCATCTCTCCTCCTTTTTTTCCTCTTTTGCTCGAGATTTAAAACACTCACCTTCTGCGAGCCAAGCCTCCTGCAGCTGACTGAGGTCCTGGAAGAGCTCTGAAAGGGGGGAACGGAGCAGAGAAACAAAGCTTTAGAGTAGGTGAAAAAGCTCAGGAGGAGCATCAGAAACAAGTGAGTTCATTAGAGATATGCCCGTCAGAGCCAGTGCAGCTAATAACAAGCCAATTTGTGTGTCTGACCACTGACTGAGGCTTGTGAGGATCATCACAGGCCGCTGTGTTGTAATTGAGATTCTCTTGTTAGCAGCGCAGGTGGCCACAAACCAATTGAATTTTGCTAAATGTTTAGGAGCCGTGAAATTAACTTCTCCCTCTGCCCTCTGCTTACCTTCAGTGTCCAGAGCCAGGTCGGACTTAATGAATTTTCTCTTTCTGTCATGTGCTTGCCTCTGGCAGCTTGTTGTCTTTTCTTGCGGCTTCTGCAAAAGCACACACACATAAAAAAAAAAAAAAAAGAAACACAAATCAATTTTTTTACCACGCTGGAGCAGAGATTCTGTTGTTGGCTGCAGCTCAAGTGCAACTGAAAGAGCCTGAATGAGCCACTCATTGATGCCTCCTACACTTCTAAAAGCAAAGGAACCTGCAGCTTCAGATATAATTAACAAGTTGTAACATGGAGCATAACCAATATCACCGTGTATAGCAGTAGGCACCTTGTTCAGCTGTTTAGCTTTGATGATTAAATGAAACTTAAACGGTCCCTGAGGAGGAATGAGTCTTGGCAGCAGCAGGGAGGAAGAGAGAGATGAGATCAGAAGAGTGTCAGAGAGGAGAACAGACATTCACAACAATAAAAGATGATGTGAGGGAGCTGCTTCTGATGTCTGATTTGCCTCCAAGTTTTTCAAGTCAGGGATAACTCACTTTGGAGTTACAGTAAGGCACTCTCTGGTCGTGAAATCCATCCATCCTGCGTTGATTTTTACTGAACAGCGATCTGCAAAGTCTCCTTCCTTCCTGTCCGGTCACCCTTCAAAAAAGATCGAGTGCATAGAAATGAGAGGAGTTTCATTCATTTAAGCTTGGTCTGCTTATATTGAAGATAAATCATCGACAACACCTCCCGCGATGCTGTAGAGTTAACTTGACAATCTGCAAATTTCGTGCGTAAATGCGCAAAGCCAGAGCGCGCACCGACATGTTCATACACTACAACACGGATGAGAAAGTATGGATAAAAGTGTTACCTAGAGTGGCTCTGAAGCGGCTGCAGGATCTCCACTGCCCCGGCTGCTGCCTGCGCTTCTCCCCGCTCACTGTGCTGCTTTCTGGCGGCTTGGCTTCGCCTCCCGGGGCCTCCCATGGAAACAAGCCGCACTCCGCTTCCTATTGGTTGTCAATGTCTTTCACTGGATCAGACTGCTGGCAGTCAATCACGCCCGGCTGCAGGAGGTGGAGGTCTGTGACAACATGGAGGTGTAATCGCCCTTCTGGTAAAGTTTGGACGTGAGGCTGCCGAACTTCCGCAGAGTTTTACGCGCCGTGTAAGTTTCTCCGAAAAAAACACATTCAGACGACACCTGCGCGCCCCCGACCCCTCTCCGGTCCCGCCGTGCCCTCTCCTCCTCCTCACACAGTCCGCACACACACAGACACACTCCCCACTCCTCTGCCGGTCAAGTTTGTGTCCATGGAAACTGTTTGGAAGAGCCTCCAGAGGGACCTGATGAGGAGCCAGCTCTGCCCTCGTCTGTAAGGGAGACTTTGTTGGGAGTGTCGGGGACCCGCGGAACTCCATGACCTGGAAGTGAAACTCAGGTCACCGGGCGAAACTGAGCGCAACGTGACGGCACGGAAGAGGATTAACCTTTATTAAAAAAAATAAAGGCTGTTTTTTATTATTATGAAAAATGGTCAGAATTACTTTACTCTCAGAAGTAAAAAAAAAAAAAACAGTCAGGATTCTGATATTAAAGTCTGGGTTTTTGAATAAATCTTGATTAAAATCAGAATTCTTCGACAAGGACAGATTGTCTGACTTAAATCTCAGAATCAAAGTCAGACAATCTGAAATAGAAGTCAGAATCCCGAAAAAAATAGAATTTAAGTTAGACTTCTGAGGTTTAAATCAGGATTCTGAAAAAAAGCGAATTATATTCAGACTTTTGAGATTAAAGTCAGGATTCTGAGCCCAGAGTCAGAGTTATGAGATTAAGTCAGAATTTTGAGGGAAAAGTCAGGATTCTGAAATTAAAGTCTGGGTTTTGGAATAAATCATGATTAAAATCCGAATTCTGAGAAAAAGGGCAGATTGTCTTACTTAAATCTTAGAATCAAAGTCAGAAATCTGAATAAAAGTCAGAATTAAAATGATAATAATAATAATAATAATAATGATAATAATAATAATAATAATGATAATAATAAAAGTTAGAGTTTTGAGGTTTTAAGTCGGGATTCTTAATAAAAACCCACATTATATTCAGACTTTTGAGATTAAAGTCAGGATTCTGGATATGAAAGTAAGAATCAAAGAATTAAGGTAAGAATCCTGAGATTAAAGCCAGGATTCTGAAAAGGTCAGAATCAAAGTAAGGATCCTGAGATTAGAGTCAGAGTTAGGAGGGAAGTCACATATTGAGATTAAAGTCAGACTTCTGATGCAAAAGTCAGGATTCTGACTTCCATCTTAGAATTAAAATAAGAAATCTGGGATTTAAATAATTATTTCCCAAATTATTTTTAACTTTATATTGATTGCTTATTTACTAATCTGATATGTTTAACTGATACTCATTTGCAGGAGTATCAGTTATAAAAGTACCAAAAAGATGAAATTACTAGAATTGCAAGCTTGTTTTTTTGTTTGGCGCACCAATCAGTATAGATTTCTTTTTTGGGGACATGGGACAGATCTAGGATGGCCCCTTCCAAAGGGGACTTGACCATTGCATTGAGCACTTGACTGAAAGATGGACATATCGGAAGCCAGCAGTGGTCACAGTGGTGCCATCTTGGATCCAGGCAGGGTTCCTTTACCAGGCAGGTGAAGTGGATGTGAAGTGAAGCTCTGTGTCACTCCTGCTGAACCCCTACACCCCTTCAAGGACCAAGAAACACAGTTCAAGTACAGGTGTGCACCCATCTGACACCAAGACACACAGTAACAAACAAAGTGCCAATCCTGGAGAACTGGGAGAAGACTTCTTTCTTAGCACCGTACACCTTCTTAAGGCATCGCTGCAGCCTTGGAAACCAAATCACATTGAGACATAATTGAAACCATCTTAATTTGCTTTTGACATAGTTCAATCAAACTGTAATCACTACAAACAAAGCCTCTTACACATTGGCCAATAAGCCTCATTCTTACTTGGACATTAATGTTGGACTAAATTAAGCTGGAAAAAAAAAGGTTTGGCTCCTTGACAGCGAGTATATTCTTACGCACACTAGCGGATGGATCATTATCTGACTTATAGGATTTCATAATTACCTCATTAAACAGCAAAGCAATGTTCTTTATCAGTAATGTCAGTTTTTTTGTTCCGATTACCTAGCTTTTTGCCCAATAATTTGGTTTACATCAGGGTCTATGCAGTATTTCACAGGTCAAAGTCAAGCACTTACAAGCTTTTCCAGCACCTCACATCTGTTACTTCATGTGATGTTTTTTATAAACAATTATAAAGCCTTCTTAAAATCAAGGTTTTACATATTTATCATATTCAATCAGATGATAATAATAATAATCGTAGTTTCATGTCTTAAATGCATCACCTGTAAGTTGACTTTGAATCCTCTCTAAACCAGATAACGTCTTGCCTCTAAAGACGCAAAGGACCCATTTACACGACAACTAAAACGGACAAAAACAGAGTTTTCGTTGCGTTTGCCCCTCACGTTTACATGAGAACGTGCCTGAATCCACAATCTTTTGAAACTGGGCTCCAAAGTGAAAAGTTTTGAAAACGTTTTCATCTCCGTGTAAACAGGAATCACCATTTACAGGAATCACCATTTCCAGGAAAAAGGGGACACGAGGCACATGCGCAGTACTCGTTCAGATAAAGGTAGCACACGCACCTAGGAACAACAACAGTAGCAGCTATGGCCGACTTCCGAGCAACGTTTGCTGCTAACTATGCAAGTTTTGTTATCGCTCCTCTAACAAAATGTGGATTGCTGCATCAATACTCTGACCAGTGAAGATGCATTTGTTATATTTGCCAAGGACGCTACAAACTTTCTTCGCCAACTACTGGCCTGGCATGCACGCCACTGTGTTTTCAGTCGTCCTCGCTAATCCGTGTGAACATGCATCGTTATCACACCGTCCCTGTGTGAACAAGGAGTGCTTTTGAAAACGTACGGGAAAAACCTTTCCGTTTCTGGTGACAATGTTGTCATGTAAACGGGCCCTAAGAAACACAAAGTGCTTAAAATGGGTCAACACACGATGGTTTAAGTGCAAAACTTTAAACCATTTCGTAATATTCACATACAAAGTTGCAGTTGGCTAACCAAGGGTATTAACACAAACTTTCACCTGTCTCCTTTAGTTCTGGCTGCTTTGGCCAAAAGGGACACTAATGAGCGCTGTAGCATCACACTTTAACCTCCAAACAACAAAGAGGGGTCATATACAACCCCAGCCATATAATTTTGTGAGCAATTTCTATATTCTTATTTAGAAAAATCTTTCCTTTAATGAATTTGTTGATTTACATGTCAAGTATCTATTCTCTGTTTTCTATACGGATCAGCTAAGTGGTAGGGTGAGGGTTATTGAAATATGTGTGGGGCTGTTTGTGACAGTAGGAGACCTCAGAGAAGACCCAGGACACGCTGGAGGGACTATAGCCCCGTTTCCACCAGAGGGTTCAGTTCGGTTCGTCTCGGTACGGCTCGCTTTTTGTGGCGTTTCCATAGCCTAAAACCGGGACAGGACCCCTTATAGGCGAACCGTACCGTCCTACTTTTTGGGACCCTTCTGTTGGGGTGCCAAGCATACCGATCCGACCCCAGAAGTTGGAGCTAGAAACACTGCAGCCCGTTGATTGGTCGAAGGAGACGTCACTTCCCTTGCGACAGCGGTAATAAAGAACAACACAGCCCCGCCATGTTTAAATCTCCACTCGTCTTCGTGAAGATAACTCTCAAGGCTTTTTTGTTTGGAAAATGGCATCAAGATCGAGCGTCCCATGGTCTACTGTGGAGGTGCAGACCTTCCTCAGTATTCTCGGTGAAGAGAATCGTTGCTCTTTCTTTACTGTGTCGCGTTTTCTTCTTCGTTGTATATAATAGCCGGGTACACTGTGTCACGCTGCTATGACGTCATGCTATCGGCATCAGGCTTACACGCCGCCTACCAAGTAGGGTACGGCTGGCTGTGGAAACGCAACCAGGATCAGCCTTTACCGATCCGGCCTGAGCCAAACCGTGCCGATCCATAACCGGACCACTTGGTGGAAACGGGGCTTATGTCTCTCAGTTGGCCCAGGGACACCTTGGGATCCCCTGGGAAGAGCTGGACAAAGTAGCCGGGGAGAGGAAACTCTGGGCTTCTCTGATAGGCTGCTACTGGGGCGGCAGTAGCTCAGTCCGTAAGGACTTGGGTTGGGGACCAAAGGGTGGCCAGTTCAAGTTCAAACCGGAATCATGTTTGGAGGTTGGTTTGGTAGCTGAAGAGGTGCCAGCTGACCTAGAAATAGATGGGTGCCCAACGCCTAGATCGGGGTTTACAAGAAGTGTGGTACATCATTGCCATCGAAGTTCACTTAAGTTATCTCACTACAAAGTTAAGAACCAAAACACAATCTGGTTTGATCAAGATACATTACTATATTTTGATCTTCTCACGAACAGTTTGAGTTTTACATAAGATACAAACAGAAAAAAATACAACTATTGACAAAATTGTAAAATTGAGTTAATTTCCTTTAACATCTGAATAATTATGTCATGTGTTTCTCTACCATAGGGTCAAACTTTGCCGACAGAGACTAGAAGACAAGTCAACAACAAAAGCTTTTATTATCACTTTTTTAGTCAACTTTTGCAGCAGGCATAGTTTGTTTTAGGCAGAACAACATGTAGTAAGTTTTACAGTGAATTAGAGCAATAAGCAAAAAAAATTACTAATACTGTGTACAAAAATACAACCTCACTGTACAAACGCTGCAGTACAAAGCAAAGAGATGGAGGCTATTTAGACCTCAGCCTGCACTGAGGTGTGGCACTTCTGAAGACTGAAAAATAGACCAGCCCAAAATTATTCTGTGAAAACAAGCAGAAAACACTTTCTTTAAAACAATAAAGTCATCGGGTGTTCGTCAGGTCTGCTTTATGGTGCATTAGATTGGTGTACTAGGCATTGCTGAGAGGGAATGACATAAACAGTCTTTAAATGTAGAAATTGTGATAATAATAGATAAATGGTTAATATTAAAATAACTAAACTCTATCAAGCATTAGAAAGCATTTGAAATCACTTTACTCATCATCTACAAAGATTTAATGATGCAGTTAGTGCAGCACCATAAATATCATCTCACAAAAAGTAAGGACATTTCTGTTAGGTGGATTATTTCTTTGTTGTAACAATGATTCTTGGCAATACATCTTATATCACCGGAAAGTCCGTTTATTTCCTTGATAAGCAGTGTCACATTTGTAAGGAACATGCATTTGTACGTGGGTTGTGCCCATGAAAAATCTGTCAAATCAGAGCCCCACATACATGTTGGAAGAACACCAAGCAAGTTAATTAGATCTGATTATTTTAATTCTTTCTTTCTTTCTTTCTTTCTTTTTTTTTTTTTAAGATCCGACCCCACCAGTGTCTTACCTTGTGCATATGTAGGTAATGATCCCTGGTGTAGAGCAACAGTAAGCCTCGTCCCTTGCTCTTATCAAACACTCGTCAATTACAGATGCTTTTCTCAGAGCCTGCACCCACACAGCCATCTTTCCCTCTCGCTCTGGTGTTTCAAAACCAATGTAGTCCTGCATTTTCAGTGCTCAGTAATCTGAGAGCAAAAACAGCCTGAGTATTAGTTACTTTAGAAAATAGTTCAACTTTTGGAGCAACACTACACAAGGTGAAGTTACTTCTACCTCAATGACTAATAAAATTAAAATAGGAAGAGACTTCTGATAAGCACAGAAACTGATCCGACTCTTTTCAAAGGTATGATTTCCAGTTTTAAAGCTGCTGCTTATGCCAGGACATGATTCTTTTGCTTTGTTTCATATTTGCTAGCTGATATGCTATTTAAACAAGTCAGATATTCAAACGGGAAGCTCTTTGATAACTATGAGTACACCTCCCTGAAATGCAGTTGTCAACTTTTGTAATAAAAACAATGTGGTGGCGAGAAGCACTCTAAAACCGGGCTTGTGTGGACACAACTCTGATGCATCAATACAGCATTTATAACTATGTTTCAAAATTAAATTTAGATATTTATTTGTTCTTCATAGATGAGCTGCTAAGTTTATTTGTAAGAGCAAGTTTGTAACATGATGAGTTGATAATTTAAAAATGTTTTGCTAATGCGTGTTAGTGTATGGTTATTACACAATTAGTTATTTTCTCTTATATTAATGCATACCACTTTCTAAGCTTGCCATAGCAGAAAATGGATATAATACCTAGATTTTTTTTTTACATATAAATACTTATTTGATAAGATATCTTCTGTATAAATTAGGCAGTGTGAAGTAATACAAAGTATTATAATAGTTATAGACATATGTGATTGGCAGTAAAATGCCTCAGAAAGCTGTAATGATTGGATGGGATTGATTTTCAGCATTGATTCTTTAGATCAAGCTTGTATAATATATATGTCAATAGCCATTTTGTATTAAGACTTAAATTGTTTAATGTACGCTGGTATGAGCAGCGGACTGTAAACACTCGACAGCAGACATCAAATCAATGACCAGAGGAGGTCAAACTGCTGCTTGTGAATATCAAACTATACAGTCATTGAAGCGACATAAATGAACTTTTTACTCTTTTCTGTTGCCCTTTCAGTGTTTTTTTCCTTTTAAAAAGCATCCAAGTACATTAAAATACGCACAGGGTCCAATAAAAATGCAGCCATCTCATAGATAAAATGTGATATGCTTAAACTGAGCAGCACTCAAGATTTAGATAAAAAAAAACAAAAAAAACAAAAAAAACAAACCAAAAACGATCAATTTCCACAAGTGTCAAAACAGATCCTGGTCACTCATGCAACGCAAACTGTGCACATAATTGGTAAAACTGTCTGGAAAATCTCTTGTGCGACGTCGAACAAAGAGTGTCATGCATTTTTTATGCGGATCAATAATCATTCCTAATCTTTTTCACTGACGGAGCAGCAGCACACCCGATCAAAACATGACATCGCAGGAACTGTTTAAAGAAAGCAAAACTGACTGTCTGTCTTTACCACGACTTGAAGCCATTCATGAGTGAAGAGCTGACGAAATGCTGAGCAAAGGATCCTCTTTTCTTTCTAAACACTCAGAAAAGATCACCTGCAAAACCCTGGATATGTCAGCTTCGACAGCAGTGTCCTTGTTCACTGTCCATCATGCATCAGGGGTATGCAAATGCAAAAAACTGTTAAAAACATCAATAGCAGCAAAATATGAATAAATAAATAAATACATCTTTTTCACAAAACACATTCTTCTGTGAGTTTTTGTTCCACATGGCACAGATCACAACAGCAGAAATAAAAACAGACTTCTATAAAACTGGACCACCCCAAAATAGCTTCAGTATTTTTGGAGCAACACTACACTACACACTGAAGCGTCAGTTTTCAACCTCCCCTCAGTCTGGATTAATTCAATCCTTCTCTGTCACATCTCTTTGCTGCAGGTGATACTTACTGCACCTACGTCTTTGCTACTGTACGCTGGGCTACCAAACAGGCATCAAAGACCCCCTTCACTAACAAGCTGAGTGATGATCAACTTGTGACCACTGATCTGCAGGATGTTTGTGACGACTTGAAGGTCTTGAACCCTGGCAGATCAGTCTTTGCTCTCTGTGCGTGTTCGTCTGATGATAGAGGAGAAGCAGCTCCGGCTCTGTGGTGGTCCCATCAACATGGGGGCCTGGTTCTTGTGGACTATATCAATCTGGTGTTAAAGGAAAAAGGAAGTAAAAAGGAGAATTTAAATTAATTTCAAACAGATGTTGCATCAACCCGTTATCTATATGACTTGAGGTGTGGAGGGCTAAAGCCTATCTAAATGGTCACATGGAGGACGGGTATGGATAGCCAGGATTTCATCCTTGTTATTTTCTGTTTTTTAATTTTTTTTTTTGCAAACTTCCTCTTTATTTGTTTATCCACTGAAGTCTCGTTTTATCAGGCAAATTTCTGTGCTATCACCACAGCAAAAAAACAATCCTACCAATAGCAGATGTGTGGCCTCATGGTCTAGTCTTGTGTGTGTGAGTTAGAAGAGCATAAAGTTTAATATCAGTTGAAACCCTCTCAGATGACCTTAATGAAAAAAAAGACAGATTATGGCAGAGTTTTTTAAAGTAATTATTATGTTTTACATTTGAAGGGCTTTCCTATGCTTTCCTTACTGGTGCACATTTAGTATATACATTTAGTACATAAAGAAACTGCATGGTAATCTAATTGTTTACACAAAATTATAAATTTGGAAAAAATAATCTGTATTTCGTGTCAAGCTGGATGGCAAATTAATTTGGAAAAATCGTACAGGTTCATGTTACCTCCATGTTACACAAATATTACAATTATGGGTAGAAACTTGATATGTTTTAACGGGTTTACTTTACGATATGTCAGGTAATCTGGGATCCATTAGAACAATTTTGTGCTGAAGATGATCTCTGTGTTTGTCTCTTTATTAGGGATGGGCAATATATTGATTAAATCCATTAATTTGAATTATTTTCTGCAGAAGATTTAAAAAATTAAAAATCGAGATTTTTTTCTTGACCTACTCCAGTCATAAGTTGTTGCAATGTTTGAGAATATAAAACCTGAAATTTTACATTTGCAGAATGGTAGGCCCACTCAGGCTTTGCACAAGCACTTTTATAGGCTTATATTTGCTTTTTAAATTAGATTTTATACTGATCAGAGAGTTTCATGGTAATACTCTGTGAAAATACCTCAGCCTTCAGTGTTTATGTAGACAAACTTGCCTAGGTCTGAACTACATAATCATCATATTGTGACAACACTTTAACTTTAAGAGGGAAATTCTGTTTGGTCTCGGAATATATTTTGACAACATAAAGTCAAAACTTGATTCATGTCATTTTTGTGTTAGGGGGGTGAGAGGGACAAAAAAATTGATTAACATCATAAATCGAGTGTTGTGAAAAAAAAAAACATCGGGGATTTTATTTTTAGGCCATATCGCCCAGCCCTAATTCTTAGGGAAGATAACTCATTTGTCAGGGAATAAAACAGACTGAAGAGTAAATCAGAGGTCTAGAGAGGAATGGGGTAAAGTTTTTCTATAAAAACCTGAATCACCACAGCTCTGTTTTCTTTTAAAGAGTTAAGTTTCATTTTAATGTTCCTTCTTTCAAACAGAATGTAACTCTACATCACTTCATCAATAATAAAAGAAAATCCCTGAAATGGTTCCTGGGTCCATATGTGTTCCTGTCAGATTTAGTGTATTATTTGATGATCTCTTTCGGAACTTAATGCAGGAAACTTTAAGATAATGTTTCCTAAAATAAATGGTTACATACATTATGGGCATAATACTAGACAAAAATCCTGTTCCTATGCAATTTCTGTTAAATGATGAGACTTTGGATCAATGGGACAACAAATACCAACCATCAAGGGTTGTCATATTAAACACATGGTTCATTATAAAGTTGCATTACAGAGCCTATGCGCAGTAATGGGGATGGGAAATGCCGCCATCTGCATTAAAGGGGCAGAGCGCTCTTCAAAAGGGAGCTGCCATTTCTTGTACTTGCACTTTGACTTTGTAGCTTTTTGAAGGCTTTCTGCAATCATTAAACTGATTGATCGAAGTGTTTCTGATTTACAAAACTGTATGTATAACCTTTTAGAAAAAGAGATCTGAAGGAATATATATGAAGCATAATAGTGCTCTGTTGTAAAGATACAACATTAAGCATTTATGTACCCCAAGAGCCCCAGTTATAAAGCAATAGGACTTTAAATATTTCAATTATTTCTGTAATTGACTCTTTGACCATTAAAAATCATGAAAGCCTTGAAAAGTGAATAAAACTCTACATTAAGGACATACAAATAAACACTGAACATGAATGTTGTCTGGTATTATGGTAAAACTCAATCTCACAGGAGTTATTTCAGACCTAGTTATCAGAGTGACAGTGATACATGTGACAAGTCGCTTCAAAATGCAAATGGATTGATGGTGTTAAATATGTTATTCATGCAGAGGAACTGAGACTTATTTGCATAGTTGTTGTTGTTAATATTTAGTGGGTTAACATCCCAACTACCCTGATGTTTTCCTAAGCATTTAACAGGTTGACTAATTTAAAATTCAGCTCTGACACACAGATTCAATCTCTCATCCTGGATATGATGGTATTGCAGATCCTAACTTTGGTGGAGTTGCGTCTACAGACACAAGAGCACTTTACCACCACTCGTTTTGTCATGCTCTGGGTTTGTTTTTTTCTTTTTTTCTTGAGAGATCCATATGTAAATCTCTGCAGCACTTCATCTGCGGTAGTGCTTGTAATTAAAGCCTAACACTACCGTAATCAACGCAAACTGAGGAGATTCATTTTGAAAAAGCAGCATCATGGACAGAGGGCAAACACTCGACGCACAGAATGTAGGAGAAGAGGGGAGAGCACATTATAAGACTGCAAATCAACAGACAGCCCGAATCTGAGGGAGATATTGGTAGATGCATACATACAGAGTGCATATAATAACTTACAGTACAAGGAGTTTGCATCCAGGGTTCACCGTCAATCTGCATTGGAAGGGATTTACTGGTTCTGTTGAGGACAAAAAACATGTTAACTTTCTGAAAAACTCACCATGACACAACCCTGAAGTATTGCACTACGTAACATTGTCCACGTTGTTCAAAAGCTTCAGACCATGATAAATCTAATCTAGATATGGTGATCAACATTTTTACCACCGCTGGTCAGGTAATCCAGATCACTTTCATTCCTGCAAATGCTGCAAATAAATTATTTTTATGCAGTTGGAAAGTTTCTATGATCCTCATCAGTTGCAGCACCATGGAAACTGTTTTTCCTGGAGTCTCAAGGGCTTGACTTCATACTTTTAACCAAACCAAACCATGTTTCAAAAGCCACACAACTAAAACTAAAGTCTTAATCAAGAGGGCTTTGCAGTCCAGTTGAACTCAAACCTGATGGTCACAGAGGAGCACTGAGCCAGACGCCTCCCTGCGCTCTTTAGGCCAGTATAGATCTGACCCATCTCCATCGCTCCCTCCAGACCCACCACCTCCAGGAGCTGGTCAGACAAATCTGAAAACAACAAACAACAGACACAGAGACATGAATCAAAAAAGCTGTTTTCTTTTAACTTTATAGAACAATTAAAACTCTTTTATCAACTATCATGTGTCTGTGCACGCAGCCAAGGTTTTCTAACCTAATACACTCCAAGATCAAAATCTTAAGGCCAGTTGAAAAATTGCAAGAATTTGCATTTTGCACTGTTGGATCTTAAGAAGGTTCCAGGTAGAGCTTCAAAATGCAAAAAGAAGAAATGGGTGAGAGAGACAAAATATTATGAGCAGGCAATTTATTGAAAACTCAAACGCGCTTTTGTCAGCTGATCAAAAGTCCCTTGACTGTATGGTAAGGAATGGGTTTTTCAACAGCACAACGCTGCAGTTCACAATGCCCACCTGCCTGACAAAGGACTTCCTCCAGAGGAATAATGTCACTCTTTTGGACCATCCTTTGTGTTCCCCTGGTCTAAGTCCACTTGAGAACATTTGGGGATGGGGGGCAAGGGAAGTTTACAAAAATGGACATCAGTTCCAGACAGTGAAGCCATTTTCACTGCTTGGAGCAACATTCCCACTAGCCTCCTGGAAACACTGGCATCAAGCAGCCTAAACCAATTTTTGTAATAATCAACAAGAACGATGAAGCTACTCATTACTGAGCCCTTTTTGACACTTTTATTTCTGTTTTGAGGGGGTTTTCAGTTTTTTTGGGCTGTGGTCTTAAACTTTTGATCAGCTGATGAACAGCCTATTTCTGTTTAATGGTTATTTGCAATTAATCGCTTACTCAAAATCTTTTGTCTATGGCTCCCATTTCTTCTTTTTGCATTTTTAAGATCTACTTAGAACCTCCTTAAGATCAAACAGTGCAAATGTAAATTCTTGCAATTCTTCAACTGGTCTTAAGATTTTGATCAGGAGTCTATATTATAAATATTTTAATCACAAATTCACTACTGATTAAAGTGTACTTTTTGCTCACAGTTAACCTTAACTACTGCTAAAGTGAAGCAGGAGACTCTCACCACAGGAGATCAGAGGTAAAACAAAGGATGAAGAATGAAGAAAAGCTGACTGCAGATAAGAGACACACTTGTCTTCCTTATTTGAGTCTTTCCTCTTTAAACTTGCAACAGCCACACCTAAATACATGTCTCGAGAACAACAGGCTACAAACATAACAGCTATTAATTAGATTGCACCGGCAATGCAGAGCAATCTTGTGATAATATAATTATTAATTTCTCTTCTGTTTTGCAGTTATGAGCATTGATTTTGGCCCTGCTGGAAGCCCAGAGTCATGCAGGGCCCATCTGTTTCAGGGGCCCGCTCTGCCTCCGACTCTCCGTCGACTCGTCCCTCCACAAATTAAGAAGCTGCTGCCTCTCTGCTGGGAGCTCACAGACTCTAATTGAAACTAAGACCCATTTTTAGTCGCTCGTTGCGTGAGAGAGAGTTAGCTCGCTGTCACCGCTGCTGCTCCATCCTCGTCATGTTTATCCGAGCCGGCGCCGTTTCCTGTAGGAGTGTCCTAAGTAATGTCGCCGTCGTCCTGAGGTGTTGTTGTTGCCGCCATGCTGTGGTGTCCAGCTGTCACCATGGTGATGGACATGCGTCTGGCCCTATCTGGGTGCTGGGCTGTGAGTGCGGTGCTTTCGAGGGTCGGAGTGGCTGAGTGTGTGTACATGCCCAGCAGGTTGACCTCCTGACACCGAGCTTTAAACCCCCCTCGCCTCCATTCTGACTTCTCACGTTAACACAATTTGCTCACACTTGCTCTCACTGACACCTCTGATGGACAGCGTCACCGCGTCGATATGGACTCCTTGTTGCCTGAGGCTGCAAACATTTAGTATACCCAAGAGTCCTCGAACCAGTCTGTCCAAAAGACTTTCACTTACAATCGCATGTGTATCAATGTTTTTATCTGAGACACTGTTTCCACTGCTTATTTAAAAAAAACACGTTTTAAAAAACATAAACCCTAAAGGTCATAAATTGCAGAAGCAAGAATTTAGAAGAATTTGCTCTAGACTGACATATTATGCAACTGTTTTGAATCACAGACAATGACTTTTTATATTAACGGTGAGAATGGAACAATCATTGATAATGTACCCTAACTAAAAAAGAGAGAAACCCATTATGTTTACTTTCCAGAGAAATAATAAGAAACAACTCAGCATTTCACACGCAGTACAAACTCATAAATAACTTAACATATAGTTAAATATAGTTAAACAAATTTAATTAGACTTGTTTTAATCTATTTTCACTGAAAGAAAAACTTAAAACTCAGTTATTTTCAGCTGAATTAAAGCATTTTCCTGTTTCTTACCATCAATATTAATTAATCAACGTTGTTCTCTGTCGCTCAGTGAATGGAACTGCCAACCGTCGCGCAAACTGACACAGAGGTCACAAACTGTCGCACAAATTTCTGTTTTATTTGCATATACTTCATTTTTTTTTTACAAATTAAAAGTAATTCAGGCATCATTTTTGCTTTTCATATCCTCACACTGTATGTTTAGATGGTCATATATGGAAAATGTAAAGGGAAATAGGTGAGTCAATGTACTGGATATTCATTTACTGTCTCTGATATGATGTGTGTATGGTTTAGGTCATTGGTTTCTAAAGTTATTTTGCTCAAGGTACACCTACGCTCATGCCAAAAGCTCAAGGCGTACATACAGGTGAAAACAGCCTCAATAGCTTTTAGAATATTTACAACGACATCCCCAGCAGCAACAACAAACAGAGGAAACAGCTGCTACCAAACTGGATAAATGGGCTATTTTTGCAGTCATTTTTTATGGTCATATTTGCAGCAAACATGGCCACCATTTACTGATACTTTACTTTCGTTTTAAAAAAAGTTCGTCACTAGTCCCACAGCAGACGAGTTAAATCTACAAGGGTGCAGAGAAACACTCTGTAAACCTGTAACACAAATGTATAAATCAGTGGAGCATGGATGCTCTTATTTAGGGAAACCACAGTATAAAGGGACATTATTTGAATTTTTTTTTTCATTAATTTATTTCTGCATAAGCACCCTTTGCAATGGGCTCGCCTTGCATTTTCATACAGTGATGACTGAAAATGTGGTTTATTGTAAATAAATGCAGGCTTTGTGCTCTTGACAAGAAATATTGCAATCAACCTTAGTATCAGCGATAATGTGTTTGGAAATATCAGCATATCAGGTACTGACAAAAATCTAATATTGAACATCTCTTGGACAAAGTACAGTGGCACTTCTGTTGTTGTACTTGGCTATGCTGCATTTCTGATCTTGCATTTGTTTTCTGGTCTTGGATAGTTTTGAGCTTTGTTTGATTTCTAAGTTACAGAGCGTTTGAGGTCAATGCATTTTTTAAAAAGTCTCGCAACACGTTTTTTCATTTGCAGCACGTTTCTGTGCGTCTTTCGTTCTGACCTTTGATTGTGTTTCTGTACTTAAATCTTTTCTGTTCTTGAAGCTGTTTTCATCTTATTAAACTGCACCGAGCCGTTGTAGGCCTTTTGTCCTGGTCGGCCACCGTAAAAAAATGGATACAAAGCTGAGAGACAGGACTGGAGGGGAGCAAAAGGGAGAGTACCAAGTAACAAGCCAATCAGCTGAAAGTTTACTAAAAAGGAATGGCGGGAGAAGGTGAAGGCTGATCCTCTATCAAAAGCTTCATGGAGCTTGTCATGGAGCATCAGTCCAAAGCATCAACCCCTCCACCCACACATAGACCCCCCCCTATACCAACCCTCCCCTCCCCAGCGAAAACCTCAGTCCCATTCTAAATAATTCACTCCGCAGCCATTCCCTTCCACCTGAGGGGCTTGTCTCCTGGCGTCACCAGCGGGACGATTTAACAGCTCTGGAAAGGTCAGAGTTTTTTTATCCCCCTCCCCACCCCTCTACTCACCCCCTCACCTACACACACACACACACAACCACAACACACACTCAGAATAAACCATGGGAACAGTTTGATCTGTGCGTCGTGCTCGGCGGTGCCCCCTCTGGGCTAATGCACTCCTGTGTTTACCTCTAAATACGCTGTTCTCTTGATCTGACAAGTTAGGCTGCTCACCTTGAGGGCAACCTTGCACAAGGGCATCCCCCTAAAACACACACACTCACTCCCCCTGAAGTGCACGCCCATACACACACATCAATAAACAGACACAAATGGGCATGAGCACACTCAGACGGCGGCCTCCCCTCTCAAACTAAGTGCCTTCCCTGGTTCAGACGGTGTTTTTTTATAACCACAAACTCAGAAGTGATTGATTTTTATTCAGGGATTAATGGAGTGTTCATCAGAGCAGGACTAGGCTTTAAATTGATCAAAGATCTCCCTCAGTGTCTGTCCTCTGTACCATCGTCTCTCAGACACATCATCACATTAGGACAGTTTGTCCTGACAAGCTCAAGTACCTGCTACAGGATTATCTTAATTTTTAGAAGTTGAATTTCATCAGGACTTAAACTGTTTCCTTTAACTCTCTATCTCATACACCAAAACACAGCAATAACGAGTCTACTTCAATACAACTAAACCAACTTTAAATATTGTTTGTATATCAAGACCATGAAAATCCATCATTCACTATCTATACTGCTTATCCCTTTCAGGGTCACAGGGGGCTGGAGCCTATCCCCACTGACAATGGGCCAGTGTTTATTTTGTTGACTAATTATTGTCATCCAGTTTTCATCAACAACCTTTTTCCCCTGACGAAAACCAGACTGTAACAAAAAAACAACTGCACATGGACAAAAGACAAATTCAGTGACATTTGCGTAAACAGATAAAAACCAGACTAAAATATCTGACAGAGACTGAATGCAGTCAGACCTAATTTCGTCTTGTAGAAAGTAGGGTATATATATTCAATTACAGCTACTTTAGTTGTGTGGAAAGGTTGGATGAGTTAAGAGGGAGCGATCCAATCAGAGCTACTCTCTTCATGAATTGATATATTCATGTAGAGCAAGTTCACTGTTTGTTGTCAGTTCTGGTATTGTAACTAAGATGCTCTGCCAGGGAGCCAAATAAAGGTGAATGCATTTCACACAAAAGTTCATTTTTTTTTCTGCTCCTTTACTTTCATACTTTACTAGCATTCAATAAAGGGTTATTAGATGTTTAATTTAATCCAAGTGTAAAACATGACTTCAGAAATTCAAGGAAACATAAAAAATGCCTTACATTTAACACTTCATATTTTTGTCAACTAATTTCGTCAGCTAAAATGTTGTGAACTTTCATCATTTAAAACTAGACGAACACTAAATCAATTCAGATGACTAAATTATGACTAAAACTAAAAGATGTTTTAGGCAAAAGACTATAACTAAAACTAAATTAAGAAGTGCTGTCAAATTTAACACTGCATTGAGCGAGAGGCAGGGTACACCCTGAGCCGGTCACCAGCCAACCTCAGGGGCCACATAGAGAGACAGACAACCAATCACATTCACGCTCACACTTGAGGGCAATATGAAGCCTGTGTCTCAAGCACTACCATTTGGCTAAAGCTGTTCCTAAATATCACTATTAACTCTGATTTTTGTATTTTCTGCATTTCCAAATAGCATGTTTGCTAGAACTATGTTAATAGACTCACTCAAGCATTATTACATGCTTACACTTGCTTAATAAAATCAACAAAGTTTAAAGCAGAAAGTCAGGGAATTTTGATGTTTCTAAAGATAAAAAAAAACCTTTACCAAATCTCTTTAAAACTTTTCCTTTTGCTTTTAAGTCCTTCATGTAGTTTACAATATTTCACCTGTTACTGCAGATTATTTGACTCATTCTGCATCGTTCATTCATACATTCCCATTGACAGGCTTCCTTTTGACGTAAATGGATTCAGGGGTATGCCCAACAACCCCCTCCCAGTCTGCTCTTATTAACTGAACCTGTCCACTGGAGCCTGCACGGACCATTAATACACCAGTGACAGTCCCAAACAGTGACATGATTGCACCGCTTCTTCGCAAACAAAACCTGCTGGCTATGATTCACCTTGTCATCAGTGAAATATTCATGCACTTGGGAAAAGTTTGGTCCACAGTCTTTGATTCATCTGATAGGAGCAAGGACACCTACGCTGTCAAACCCATTTAACGTACAGTAATATTGTCTATTATAAGGGCATACCAAAAATAATCTGCTGTATACACAGACCTTTCAAAGTGCTGTTGATGACTCACCATTTTCCCACCATGTGTTGTATTTCCAAACTTCTCTGCATCTCCTCAAAAGTTTTTGTTTAAAATGAGGCTACAGCAAAGTCAACTGCTCTTTAGGGCTTCACAGGAAGCACTGCAACATTTAGGGGAACTATTAAGAGCAGCATAATTGAAAGTGTTAAAGTTAAAGAGCCCATATAATGCTTTTTCAAGTTTTATATGTCCCTTAATGTGTGTGTGTTAGAGTTCTGCTATGCACAAGACAAAAAGTTTGCTGCATTAGGTCTTTTCCCACTCCCCGTTGACAGCGCCAGTAGCTGCCTGAAGCTTCTTGTTCCTCCATCGACTGATTAGGCCTACTAATGGACTGTAATGTCCTGCTATTGTTTTGTCAGTGGTTCAAGCCCATTGGCTCTGGGCAGCAGAATGCAGCGTTATGGACTACATTACACTGAGCAGAGCTGAACTGACCAATTACAGCAAAGTATACTGATCAACCAGCCAGAGTGGACTGGGCCCACATGGGGAAGGCTGCCTTAAAGTGGCAGAGCTCCAACAGAGCGCCCCAAATGGACTGAGAATACAGGTGGATCAGGGGTTCTCTGTATCTGAAAACTAGAAGTGTGAACATCAGGGATTGCGAACATATCCAAAAAGTCATTGAAAATGAATGTGAAGCAAAGATAAAACAAAATATGGGCTCTCTAACAGATTAATTTGACAGCTTTTATGGTTTTTGGATAAAACTGGGACAATACAAGTGTCCTCACTCAAAATGTCTGCCTCCTTAGACAGCCACACAAGTAATTCAAGGTTTAATGACATCAATAAATTCTATGTAATTCCTGACTGCAGTTGAGAGCTGCAACATGAACATCAACTACACCACAAGTCACATCTACCCATTTACACCTATTCACTCACATTCACTCACTGATTGTTCAAATTTCAATGTTAGTCATAAATCAGTGTCTTGACTGAGGATACATCAACATAGACATAAATAAAATGTTTAATTAACCCCTTTTGGGGAAATTTAGGTATCCTGCTCTCTGAACTGCATCCGTTAAAAATGGACGTGAAGTGCTTTGAGGTGGTCTTACTTGTAAAGAACCATGTCACAAACGTTGATTTTTTTTGATAATGGTAATGGTAGTTTGAAAGAAAAGGTTGGGCCACTAAAGCTTAAGGATTCTCTCCATATCATTTCTTTGTAAGTTAGAAGTTTTGTCTCAGGTACCCATGGAAACCTTTTTTTATTTGTAGCAAAACAAAATCTCTTTACTCTTCAGGAAGAACCAGGAATTACCACTAATCAAACCCTGAGGCTAACTATCTGAATAAGCACTCTTGCTGTTCTAGTGATTGATCTTCTTCATGGTCACTACTGGCTCTAAGGGAAACAAAACATAAAGAAAGAATAATGCAATAGAAATAATACCAAAGGGTCTTCCAAACAGTTGGTGGCAAAGCTTTGTTCAATGTTGTTACACTATGTTGTGACAGAGTTTTCTGTAAAACACTGGCTAGTGAGGCATATTTTGCGAGGTGTTTTTAAGGTTGACGGGATCTGATGGGCTAGTTTACTGCAGGGATTTATACAAACCAACATCTTAAAAATCAGCTGGATAAGTATTGAGTTCAGATAACGATGGTACCTTGGACTGCAAACATGAGCTCCTTTGGGTCAAGCACTGGTGTCCTCTTATCTTGGCCCTTTTTTCCTCCCTTGCGGTTACCCCTCCTCTTCTTGCTCTCTCCCCAAAGATTTGAGCCGCCGTGCATGCTGGGAATGTTGAGGATGGCAATGCCTTCCAAGGAAATGCTGCTGAGGTCCAGAGTCACGCCATCACACTTTTAAAGAGAAGGATGAAGAGGAGGAAAAGAAAATCACTACGAGACATTTAGTTATGATTCTCTACTTTATTTTCAAATCGATTAAACTCAGTTCAAATGTAGATCAACTAAATGCTGCTATATTAATTAACATCAGTACTTTCCACTAGGGATGCAGGATATTAGTTAAGTATCGGTGCTGGCAGATATTGACATTTTTGCAGATATTTACAGCGGATTTGTCGGCCACACATATCGGCCATATGTCAGCTGGAATTACACAAATGAGTAATATTGATGCACTTTCTCATCACTGCATGGGTATATTTAAAAATCAGGGGTTTAGTTTTTGCAAGAGTTAAATGCTGTTTTTCTTTTTCTCACAAAAATACATTGCAACACTGAAAGAAGCTTGTGCTCTTGACCAGAAATATCACTATCGGCAATAATGAATTAAAAAATATCGGCATATCGGATATCAGCAAAAACCCAATATCGTGCATCCCTACTTTCCCCGGTACGATCATTTTAGCTGTTAATTTTAATATTAGATTGACCTTATCTTTTATTCTTTACCTTTTATTCCCTATCTTCTCTTTCACTCTTCTTTATTGTATTTATTCTTATCTTATTTCTATTTTTATGTATGCGTTTTTAACATTATGTTCATTTTTATTCCATTACTGTTTTAATTATCATGACTGCATTTATTATTATTAAGTGTATGCATGATTATATCATACCCCTATACAGCACTTTGGTCAACTGAGGTTGTTTTTTAAACTGCTCTGCCAATAAACTTTGACTTGACTTGACCTGTCTATCAATGGTTGTTATTGATCATACCACCATAGTAATAACCTTTACAACCACACAGAGAGGAGGATCCTCTTGAAATCGAGATGCCACATCTAAAGGGGCTAAACCCTCTACCTCAATGCCCCAACATGGCTTCGGTAGATGGCTGTTCAACATGAGTCTGATTCTGCTCAAGACTTCCTGCTGCGTAGCAGAGTTTTTTTTTTTCTCGCCACAAAGTGGGATAAAAATACATAAACAGCTAAAGAACAAAATAAAAATGAAAGTCAATACAAAAATTATAAAATGAAGGGTATGGCATCAACCTACACTTTTTCAAAGAGTCTTAAGATAACTTTTGTCATGATTAGGTGTTATATAAATAAAGATTGAGTGATTCATTGATTGATTACTGCTACAACTATTGAAAGTAAGGATTTTAACTGGCTTTAAAAACAGTGAAAAATACCTGAGATGATGTAAAAACTATGCTAAAAAGTAGAAATAAAATTGGATTTGTCTTTTTTTGTGTTATAATATCATTTTAATGCAAAAATCCTACATATTGTACCTTTCAAAGAGCCATGATGGGCCACAAAAGAGCTGCAGGTCAAGTAGTGCTTCACTTAAACCATAATACTCCTCCCCCTATGGCCATGCAGGTACTTAAGCAGCACTAATTAATGAAGACCTCAACACGGTGTCGATAGCTTTAAAAAGGGGGAAGATGAACTGTATGGACGCCATCTTCATTATCACTCAATATCACACACAGCAGGGTCATGTAGGGCTAATTACCTGTGTGTTGAACAGAGGATCAGTGAGAAACGTGTGGGGAGGTGCACGGATAGCCATCACACATCAACACATTGTCTGGGCGAAGTGGAAACTAATACAAATGTGTGCTACTGGTGTCACAAGGGTTGACCAGAATCTTTTTAAGAGGCACTGCGATTGTTAGGTCAAGAAAGCTGCTTTCAAATCAGTTTTAAGGATAAAAATGGCAAACTGGGGATTCCCACATAAGCATCAGTAAAAGAAGAGACTTTCAGAAATCTTTCCTGCACCTTTATTTTTTTTCTATAGGGCTCAAAAAGCTCAAAATATGTGTTTTGTTTTACCTCCACCTCCAGAAAGTCGTGGAGCTTCTTACAAGTGGCTGAGAAGGTCTCCGAAGTGCCAAACTCAAAGTACCACAGCTTATTCTTTGTTCTGAAAGAAAAAAAGACAACAGGAACTGCAAGGGGACCAAGAAAAGAAGAAACATAGGAGGAGCGTTTTCTTCACATCAAAATCTAAAGCTTGTACCACTGTAGCATCTCTTCTGGCTTTGCTTTGTCTGCAGCTTGCTATATACCGAGCCTATAAAAAGAAAAAGACAAGAGGCCCACTTTAAAAGATCCTCCAACACAGTGAGTCCCAACTGGACGATCCTCAAGACCCACCAACACCCCCAGAATGAGAAATCATTACCCAAATTTCTGAAATTTTGAACTGCTCAATTCATTTCAGTAATGAAGAGTTGAAAGTTGGACCTTACACACACACAACACAGCGACTGAATAAGAGAAGGGACAAAACTAAAATGTTTAAAAATTGCATAATTACAGAAGCTCTGGGAGGCCGTGCATGCTTACACTTTATTTCACTCTATTCTTCTGTAAGAGTATATTTTTGTTTATTTTTGAGATAATAAACAATGCAATGGAAAGATCATGTTTGTTTTCCAAGAAGGACAAAAAGATGTCATGCAAACCAATTTTCTACCTGATGCCATTGTCAGTGTTACACAGAGCTCTTACTAGTACTAAACATGCACTCCTGTGAGCACCCAAATAAATGTTTTCCAAAATAAATATTTCTATATTTCTATTTTCATTTTAGACTCACTGAAAATGGCTCCACAGAACAATATTGTGTCCTGAGCCACCAGTTGGCAACCATTGCTCTAAAGCATGAATCAAACACCTCTAAGCTCCACAGGAAATGCACCTTTAATATTTACCACTGACCAAAACCACACCGTCATTAATCTCTCGAGAACTGCATAATGTAGCCCATTAATCACATATTAAAGCCCAATGATGAATCTAAAGACGGTTAAAAGGTATCTAAGGGGGGCACATGGAGTGGACAGTGGGTTCCCATGCCTGACATTAGGGCCCAGTGAGGGGTGCGAGAGGGTAATCTAACTGCCCCTGCAATTAACAGAGGACTGGGGTGCTGCTCTCCAGGCTTCCTACAGCACAAACTCCCATAGCTAAGGCTGATGATCAATGACCTCACAGGGGAGAGTCACCATCTGCCAGCAAACTGTTATATTACATTCTCACCTGACCACCACAATAAAATGTGACTTATTTTATCTTTTATTTTACACTTACTGAAGGAACAGTCGAGTTATTAAGAGAGCAAATTTGAATCTGAATTTATAAAAACATTGTGTTGTGTCATATGATAGTATTATATATGATTGGATATGAAATATGACATGATATATGGTAGAGGGATGTACAAAATTATCTGAAACATATATGATAATTGATCATTGGTATTAGAATTTTTTTTGCAATATTTACAGCCAGTATTTTGGTTGCAAATTTGCAATATCGGTCGGCATAGTGGCACAGCAGGTAGTGCACGTGCCTGACAGCAAGAAGGTTGCTGTCTCGATCCCCAGGACATACCACATATGTTCACATTGGCATCAAAATAAAAAAAAACAAAAACTGTCAACAGGTACTCTAATTATTTGTGTATTTCTACTTCTTACTGAATTGATACTGAATCAAATTGCCACCCAAAGAATCGAAATCGAATCGAATCGTGAGGTTCTTAATAATACCCAGCCCTATTCTGCATCCCTTATAACAAGTCTTACTAAAATGGAAAAAAGTAAAAGACCTTGAGTCTGTGTATTACTTTTATAGTCTTTCTGACTTCTCAAAGCACTTTCACACTGACAGTCACAATTATCCATCTACACCAGTGGTTCTCAAATAGGCACACCTAGGCAAGTCGAAAGCATGAATGGTATTGCATTGTGTCGGGGCCATCGTATCCTATTGTGACATGTCATGTCATATCATATCACATATATTATGTGACATTTTGTCATTGTTTTGTCTTGTAATATATTTTGGTACAGTAAAGTACATTTTTATGTAACATCATGTAGTACAGTACACTGTCTTGTTTTATCTCGAATTGTACCACACCACATTTTACATTGTGTGTTATTTTGTATTACATTGTGTTATATTTTCGATCATAGATTTTCTTATCATATATGCATGATAATGTAAAAAATCAGGGACAACAAAAGGAGATTTGTCCAGTAAGGTCACAACAAACTACCAGAGACACTGAGACTCTACATCTGTGAACTCTTTTAATGCAGGTCTTTAAACATTTACATTTACTACTGCCTTCTCATAAGTTCAGTTTCTTCTTTGTATTGTTCTTCTATTTTTATCTTCTCTATTCTTTTATTAATTCTATTTCATCTAATAGTTCTTCTTTTAATCTTAAAATTCTGCCATGCATCATGTTATATTCTAACTGTACAGCCCTTGTATGTATGAATGGTGCTATATAAACAAAGTTTCCTTGCCTTAAATGACTCTAGAAAATAAGAGGTGAGGAGAAAGAGCAGACAGCAGCTTGTCAATCTCAACAAAAACATGCATCATGTGAAGCATCAGTGGGTTTTATCTGCACATTTAAGCCCCACAGATTGCAAAAGTCCCTCCATCTTTCTAGGAACCAACAGACAACAACAGACAATTTATCTCAGAGCTTCAAATACAGAAAAAAACCTACAACACTGCTGACATGCAGAACTGAGCAAAATAAAAAATGGCCTTCTCTTAGCGGGAGTCAAAGCACTACAAGAGGGGCGTATTAGTGTAAGAAGAGTAACAATCACTGAATTATTGATTTCCTCATTAGGGACTTTTGTCAGGACCATTTAGCCACTTTATAAATGAGCTTTCATTAGGGTACTTGCAAGGTAGCCCAACTCACAGCTGATTTATTATGTGCAACATGGTCAATAAGGGAGGGAGGGGAGCAGAGGGAGGCGGGATGAGGAAGGACTGGGACAGGGGCCACGCTGAGAGGCCTCCATAACAACAAGTCCCTACATTTACCCCAAGATTCACCCTCATCTTCATCAGTATGTGAGCTCAGTAGTCAAAACAAATGAAAACATGCCTGGGTAATTTTCCAAACACACAAATGAGGGTGGCTACTTTGAAAAACATATTCAAAACTAATGGTTAATGATTCATGGACAGAATGAAGCCCAATACATGCAATGTTTTGAATATCTGGTTCTTCTGTTGTTTAGTTCAAGCTGGTTTAGACTTTCCACTCGACTATCTGATGTGGTGGTGACTGAGCACAACTCAATTTACAGAAACTTTAAAGATGCACACAACAGTATCAAAAATACTCTATATGAGAGTGTGGACTGTCCAGGTCAAATAAACTGAGGTGTGAATTCATCTGTGTAAGCTGGGGCAGAGGTAAGAACACTCTTAGCACCACACGCATGCTGTTCTTACAAGGGATGCACAGTATTGGATTTTTGCTGATATCACTCATGAACCGATGCAGATGTCGATACCAATGTTTTTTGTCAAGAGCACAAAGTCTCTACTAGGGCTGAAGAATTTATTGTTTTTCGGATCGAAATCGCAATTTTTTGCAGCACCCATGATCTGTTGTGTCAACTATTTTACACATACTATTTCACAAATTTGCAGGCAATCTGCATTTATGGAAGCACCAGTAAGCACGTCAACAGGAGTAGGAGAAGAAGTTGGAGTATCCCTTAAATAATGATAACAGATTATTTATCATCAATATTAGATTATGAATAATGTGTTATATGCTTTTGATCATTGATTTCCTTACTGTTGTCCATACTGTAAACATAGTGAATATTGCGCTGATGCTTGATTTGAAGACAATCGTGAATCAAATTGAAATCACAATATCTGCCAGAAAAATCGCTATTAGATCTTTTCCTAAAATCCTTCAGCCCTAGTCTCTACCAGAAGGAACCAGGTCCTTTCATGGTTAAAGTTCATGTGTGTTCAAAACAGATGTGAAGCTAGAAAAACGTGTCTTTCTGTAAAAAAATACTTTATACATTCAACTGTTACCCTCCAGCAGGCGCTACAGGTCCATCAAATCCAGCACCTCCAGACTCACAGTTTTTTTCCACGTCATAACTGCATTAAACAAACAGTGACCATAAACCCCCCGCACAACTGCTGCCCTCTTGCACATGTTCACCTGGATGCTCTGCACTTTAAATTGTGTATTTTAAATTGTTGTATTTTGTTTTCTTTTAATGTGTAATTTTTTTTACTTATTTATCTTATTTATATTATATGTGTGCCAAATGGAACAGCACTCTGAATTTCGTTGTACTGCAAAGTACATTGACAATAAAGGCTTTCAATGCAATTCAAATCAATTATTCATAAAAGTGAACATTTAGGAATGATGAGGTAAACACCTATGGTACATTCATCCATTTTGACAATATAACTGCCAATATACACAATATTTATGGCCAATTTGTATCAAAAATATCTGCTGTAGATACCTGCCAAAATTTTCATACCTGCCAACACCATAATATGTTTTTTAGGCATTATCTGCAGCCATCGATACTGGTCAGATAATATTGTGCATCTGCGTACTTAAATTTGATCGTTGAACCGCTGATAAAAACAAAGTGAGTCCTCATCAATGTCTGTTTGTTGGAGTTAAGAAACAAGTTCATGATCCCTTATGATAAAGGTGAGCTATGTGAGCAACATGTATGCTCCTATGTTTACTGTGGCTGCACAGACAGCCCTAGATATGTTCTGGAGTTGGCTGTAAGCTGAAAAAACATGTGGGCTTGGTAGTCTCTCCAATGTAGACTACACAAGAGTATTTGAGACAGGCAAAAAGAAGAAGAATTGACATCATCAGGGGAAATTTCTGTGGGGACTTTTGGTGGTTTGTAAACAGATCATGGATGCAACATTTTTTATTTGTAAAAAATGCATTTTGAATTCTTTGAACTAAAAATTAGTTAACCACAAATTGAATCTAAGTGTGTAGTTTAGTTTTCTCACTGTAAATAACTGGTTTAGGTCATTGTCTTCCTTTCTCAGAACAGCAGATTCATATTGCTCTTGTTTCATCAGGAGTCAAACACATGAAGCTAGAGCCCACTGTAAGATCAGATACAGTAAAAGATACATTGGATGTAATGTCGATTCCCACCACTTAACCTAACAAGCACTCCATGGCAACAAATCACCTCATGTCCCCGTTCATTAGGTAATTAGGGGCCTCTGATTGGCTGGATTGGATTGTCACTTGTTATCTGCAAACCCATGCAAAACACCGACTCCTGACAGACTCACGGTGAAGAGCTGCTTCAAGAGTGGCCGGCTTGTTCTACGATTAACAGGGAGTCCATTAGATGATACTTTTAAGGTAGATTAGGAAGACCCTTCTTTATGGTAAGTGCAATAAAAGTTTGCTTAAAGTGCCAATTTTCTCTAACTGTTGGCTGACTTTAAGTTCTGGTGCGTCCAAGAAGTGAACTGATTATAATTTCTGAAGGAGCATTTTGTGTTTGCAGGAGTAAAGTCACTGCTGCCTGGTGGTTATATGTCTCCATGAGGTATAGTTAACTTTGAGTGGTCAGAAAGAGAAAAGCCCTGTACAAGTACATGTAGTGCCAGGCATAGGAATGAGCACAAGACCAAGTGAAACTGGCCTTTAACCCAAAACGTCTAAAGAGTTTGTCCTTAAGTCAGGGAAAGGCCCAATGTTGTTTTGAGAGATCATATTAATATTTGAGGGATGAACATGGGTCCTAATGAACTTAACCTTTGACTTGTGACCTCTACAGTCAGTTCATTTTGTTTTTGAGTTGGACTGAACATTTGTGTTCTTTCACAAGCAAATTACAAACATGAGACAAAATGACCTTGACGTTTAACTTTTACACTATGTTGATCTTTCAGTCAGTGGACATTTGTGTGAAGTCTGAAGAAAATTACTCAAATCAAGCTTCAGGCATTGACCCATGACTTTACATCCATTTAGTTAATCCTTTAGTAAAGTTAACATCTGGAAGGTCATCAATTACTCTGTTCTTAAATTATGTTGTTCAAAAGCAACGAGAAAACATGAGGCACAATAACTTTGACCTTTGGCTTAAATTTTACAAATTTTGATCAGTTTATCCTCAAGTCAGAGTAGACATATATGTGAATTGGTGTAAAGAAAAGTCAAAGTTTTAAAGTTCCACTGTGTTTTAGTCGTTTTCCTCTGGTATTCTTTTGAAAATAAAGTTGTCTCTCATCGACCTGGATTGGGGGGCCCAGCAGTGATTCCTTCAAAAGGCTGTTTTTATGTTTGAGATTTTAGTCTAAAAGACTAAAACACTTTTTTTTTTTGCTCTTTGATTTCTATTCTATGTGCCGTAACCACATTTTTAAGCTTAAATAAGTTGTTCAAATGGGTGTCAAGAATGTCCGGTTTATTTAGTTTTTCTAAGTGTTTAAACTTATCTTCAATTAACAATATAATGCTATGTTCTGTTAAGTCTAGATATTGTAGAAGTTCTTGACTTCACATGATTTTCCTTTTTTCAGATCTCAAGTGTCTTTCAAAAGTGGATGGCCTAAGAGGTTTTGGAGTGCTGAAAAGTGTCTCTGATGTACTGGTTTTTGATGGGGAGCTCATGTTTCTGTTTGTCACTGCAGTGTTTGAGAGCTGAACGAGACAGAGACTTCTGATCAAATAATCTTAAAGGCTGCTGCAGCTGGCTTTTGATCCAGTTTGCTGATGTTTTTTTTAATTATTAAGTTTGTTGATAGTGTTGTAAATTAGAGGCTGAGAAAGGTTTTTCCTTTGTGCTTTCAAAAGCACTCGGCATTCACATGGATCCACAAGAACGACTATAACACGGTTGTCAGCCATAGCTGTTGTTGTTGTTCCTAGGCAAGTGCACTACCTTTATCTGAAAGAGTACTGAGCATGTGCCGCGCGTCCCTGTTTTCCCTGATAACAGCAATTCCTGTTTACATGGAAACGACAACAAAAACTTTTTCAAAACTTTTCACTCTGAACCCCGGTTTCAAAAGTTTGCGGATTCAGGCACTCCAGGCACCGTTCTCGTGTAAACGGAAGGCGCAAATGCAATGAAAACTCTACATTTTAGTGTAAACAGGCCCTCAGAGAGGTAAGGCAAGTTGCCTCATGACCTGGCATTTCAGTGTGCTAGTGTGATGTCACCACATTCGACACCCATCATGTTTAAAATCAGGGTCCAGTTACTTTGACCATTGAATCAAACCCTCCAAAATCTGTTCAGTTCATCCATAAACGAGGGTGGGCTTTTGTTCGGCTGCTTGACAACAATTATACTGCTTGATATTGATATCACGATTATTAGGCACGATTACTCATTGATTCTATGGTACTTGTGCAAGAATTTCAAAAGAGTAAAAAATAAGTAATACTGGATTGAGAAGCAGCTAAAAGTATTACAAATTCAACACATTATTTTGCACTGTCTTGAAAACTTTTTTTAAATGAATTACCAGTTAATTTAATAGAACTTACTAGAACTATAAGAACAATGAAAGTGTTCTTAGACCAGGGATGGGCAAAGTGCAGCCTTGGGGCCACATGCGGCTCTCCCTCTGCCTCGATGTGGCCCACAAGTTAATTTCAAATATCATTAAACTGTAAACATGAAGGTTAAAAAAAAGTCAAAATATGACATGAAAAAGTTGAAAATAAAAATGTCCCCATGATGATCTTTGGTTATTGAAACACATTTGGTTCATTGCTACATGCATCACTAAATGTTTCTCAATAAATAGAAAGGAAAAGACATAAGATTAAACAATAAATATTATTATTATTGCACAAAAAAAAGTAGTTTTGATTGGCTGTGTTTCTGTTTATTAAAGTACTGAGAATGTTGTAGATTCTAGCGTGACCTCCAGCTGTGTGGATAACAAGAATTTGGCCGTTGAAGCAGCCGATGTTGCCCATCCCTGTCTTAGACAATAACATCAGTGTTTTGCAATAGGATCAGCTGGTGCAGAAACAGCTGGTACAGCAAAGACAACACTGGCTCAGGTTTCCAGAGCCACAGAGGTGTCTTTTATTTGCAAAAACAAATTAGACAACAAAACTCAAAGTCAGGGATGCAAACAAACTTTGCGGTAGAGACAAGACAAACACATGAGGCTTTAGGAAAACAATAAATACTGAGAAGAAATGTGTCAAAAACAGCCTGAATCTGTAAAGTAAACCCATGTTTATCAGCCCAGTGCTGTTCGGTCACCTCATTAAAGGATGTCAAACAGGATAAGCTTCAGTGCAGCGTGGCTGTCCTGAGGCTACAGCACCTTCAGATGCTCTTTGTACGGCCACACTGAATGTCAGGCACAGAAGACATTGATTTTCCTCCCCTCTGACACTTAATCTCACCCACAATGATCTACGACCTTATTTTCACACTAATTTCTTCTTGATAAGAGGTGATAAATATCGCATTGACATAACCAACTCTTTGTGTATTGCATCAATGCACGGTTTTGTTTAACATGACACTGCCTGGAGCGGTGCGACTCTCACTGGCAGTTTGAGAAATGACCTGAGCTGCGGCGTGTTGCCTTCAGAGACACAGCCAGAGATTTGAAAAATGTATTTGTTTCTGTTGAATTGCACAAGGTGAATCTTTTTAATCCAACTGCTTGTGTAGCACTTTGGGCTGCAGCTTTGCATGAGGAACTGTAATTGTACTATCATTACAATTACAGTGGAATCCTACTTAGTGGATGAACCTCTGCTGAGCATTTATTTGCTGGGTGGTTGTAAGAAAAATTACCTTAATTACATAATAATATATCTTTTGTCAATCATTTTTTGTCAAAATGTAAAGCACTTTCAGCTGCAATTGAATTTTTATGAACCGTGCTATGTAACTAAAGTTTGATTGATTGATTGATTGAAGAAAGCCCTGCAACTTTTTATATTGTTATTTAATGACATTGGTTTTCAGGTGATGCAAAGTTACCCATCACAGATAATTCTCCTTTTAAATAAAATCACACTTAAAAATGACTCATGTAGCAAAGCTAGCGCAGCACGATATCACAGTTGCTTTAAACTAGGGCGGCCAGCATTAGCTAGAGAATCCAAATCAGATCAGGCCCTTAATTTTAAATTGCATTCATCCTGTGCTATTTTGTCCTTTCAGAAACAACATCATTAAACTACTATGATGGGGCAGCAGCTTCCTGCTCTCACAGTGTTGGAAAATAAGGACATCGCTGCTCCTTTGAAATCTCACTTCACTCCTAAAAAACTCACTGACAGCTCAGTAGACAAGTCAAAAGTAATGTGCACCCCTAGTGATACTGATTGTTGTTTTTCAACACGCAGTATGTAAATTCCACCACCAGGGTTCTCTAAACTAAAAAAACAAAAGTGTGTAAGATTGAAAGATTGGAGTTTATGTTATTTCCAGGAAGATAACTCAAAATGTTTAGAACAGATTTTAATGAAATTTTCAGACAATGTTGCGGATCCTGGACTTTTATTAAAGATTTGTTTTCATGGCACAATACAGAGGTTTTCCACGTTTTCTAACAACTCAGCTAAGAATCAGAAAATGCCTTGGCTGAGGTGTGTGCTCTCTCAGCACTTCTAGTTTTATATTTAAGCTAAAATTAAACCAGCTGTTACTCCACATTTCACCTGTATGTTGTTAAAGGGCTGTTTGACAATTAACAACTAAGAAAACTACAAAGAACACAAGTTTAAGTGTAAGACTCCCACCTGTGATCCTGTTCCATCCAAAAATCATTAATTTAGGAAACAGAGATCTGACATGAGCGTAACAAGGACATCCTGCTAATTAATGATTTTATATTGTCTGCAGGCGTGTTAAAAATGTGCTTGCCTGAGGTCTGGCACCTCCAGCCTCGCAACAGCAGGGGGAAGTTATTTTGATTTTCTTGTCTGTTTTCTCAGTGATAGTGACACAGTCTGTTTTTATCCTCTGGTAACTTTGGAGAGTTTACCCCTGGAACAAGAAGAAGTCATTTAAGATTAGTCCAACTGAGCTCCGAGCTAACAAGTCATGATTGAGTTGTTAGTGGAGGGTTTGAGATCAAACATTTAAGACTTTTTTTTTTTTTTTTTACATGTCTGCATTTCACATTTCAAATCAATTAATTAATATGTGTCCAACTCCCTGTTAAAAAATGGACCAATGAGGGTGGGTGTAGGAGTGTTGTGAATGTCTGTGCTTAATGCGCTATTAAACCCTACTAATGTGCCCTCTTAACAGCAAGAGACTTTGGACCAAGAATTGTCTCTCAAAATCCCCAAAAGAGCAAAAAGCAACCTGACAGTCTGACCAAACCTAATGCTAAGAGACAGGATTCTATATTTCAAACAATAATATGCATATCAAATAATCCAACACACCAAATGGACTGTTTTACATATCCATGTAATATAATTCAAATCCGTCTTGTCAGAAATCCCACAGACAGTGATTGGGAGCAGCAAAACCTTTAGAAAAACAGGAAAGTGACTGAACAAATGTCCTGTGCATCATTCTTGAAGCGTTTGGGAACTGAGGACACTAATTGTTGAAGCTTTGTAGGTGGAATTCTTTCCAATTCCAGCTTGGTGTAAACCTTCAGTTGCTCAACAGTCCAGGGTTTCTGTTTTCATATTTTGCGCTTCATAATTTGCCACACATTTTCAATGGGAGACATGTGTTGAATACGGCTTGGTATTGTATTGCTGAAATAAGCAGCGACAAAACCAGTATTTAACTTTCAGCATAAATGGTGCCTTCACAGATGTGCAAGTTACCCAGGCCATGGGCACCAACACAACCCTCATACCATCACAGATGCTGGCTTTTGAGCTTTACTCTGATAACAGTCTGGATAGTCTTTTTTTCTATCCAGCCCAGGGAACATGACGTCCATGATTTCCAAAAACAATATGACATGTTGTTACGGCCACCGCAATATTATGGGGATTTTACCTCCCCCCCTTGAGTGTGTGCGTGTGTGTGTCTACATTTTAATTACTTCATCAACATTTTATGACACACGTTAACTTTAAGAGGGAAATTCTGTTTAGTTTGGGAAAATGTTTTGACAACATAAAGGAAAAACTTGATTGATGTCATTTTTGTGTCACTGGGAGGATTTTTTTGAGAGGGAAAAAGATCGATTAAAATTGTAAATCAAGAGTTGTGGAAAAAAAAATGGGGATTTTATTTTTCGGCCATATCGCCCAGCCCTGATTGGCACAGAGAAGTCCATCTGAAACCACCAATCAGGAGTGACTGAGGAGCGCAGATGGAGACTTACGAAGAAGGCAGACACCAGAATCGTCAGCAAGCTGTAGCCAGCCATGTTCGCTTGTCTCTTCGCTCTTGCTAGAAATTGTTTGTTGTAAATTTCTGAAACTTGTAGATTTGTTGACACATTGAAACCTTAGAGCACATTGGACACACTAACAAAGTCACTTTCAGTCACATTAGGGATTGGGCGCTGTTTGTTTTGTACTTATTTCTTTTGATTTGTTAGAATAGTTGGCTAAGTTTTTTGGTTTCTCTTCTTTGTTTAAACAGCAATATAGTGTTAAAACTCAAGGTTAGAGTCTCTTTTGTTCCCCTTTTCCATTTTGTTTTACAGCACTCATTTAGTTTTTAGTTGCCTCTCCTTTTGTTATTGTTAAACACCTTACTTTTGTTAATCAGTAACTTTAATTTAACCACTTAAATCTGGTTTTATGCTACTTCCCTCTCCCCAAAAAGAGTAACAGGTGGACTCATCAGGCCGCAGCAAACTATACAACTTTGTGTGAGTCCATCTCAGATGAGCTCGGGCCCAGAGGAGCCAGGAGCATTTCAGATGTTACTGATAAATGGCTTTCGCTTTGCACGGGAGAGTTTTAACTTCCACGTGTAGATGTGGCAACAAACTGTGTTAACTAACATTGGTTTTCTGAAGTGAACCTGAGCCCACGAGGGAATATCCCTTACAGAAAGATGTTGGTTTTTAATGCAGTGCCGCAAGAAAAATTCCCTTAAGGTTTCATTCAATCATCAAAGGTCATGGGCATTAAATGTTGGTTTTCGGCCTTGCTGCTTAAATTCAAACATTTCTCCACATTCACTGACTTTTTTGATGATATTGTGGACTGCAGATGATGAAATCCCAACGTTCTTAGACTACTGGTTCTTAGATGGGGTGAGGTTCAAAGTGGTGAACCTCACCCAATCCTTGCTTGCAAATGACTGAGCCTTTTTAGGATTCTTCTTTTATACCCAAGCATGACACACACCTGTTACCAATTAACCTGTGAGGAATCTTCCAAACAGGTATTCTTAGAGCATTCTTTAACTTTCCGTCTTTTGTTGCCTCGTCCCAGCTTTTTTGTAACATGTTGCCGACGTCAAATTAAAATGAGTGAACATCTGTCAAAGGTGACAAAATTTATCAGTTTGAAAATTAAATATCTTGTCTTTTTAGTGAGAAAAGAATTTGCAAATCACTGTGCCCTGTTTTTATTTGTTTCACACAATGTCCAAACTTCACTGGAATTGGGGTTTGTAATATGGTGAATGATGGTTGTCATATTAAATATTTATTGATTATATTCCAAAAGCAAATATTTCATGTGCAAAAAATAAAAATTGAAGTTAACTTGAGTCTGATTTGTTCTGTAGTTAATGAATATTAAGTACATTCTTGTCTATTCATTAGCACTTGTTTTTCATTTTGCTGAGCCCAACTGCTGTTTGTGTGTGAGTTCACTTGAGTTAAAATGCTGCTTGTGTGTAACTGTGTGGGTGTGTGTGTGTGCGTGTGTTTTTTACCCACTGAGCTGGGGACAGGGCCACAGGTGAGATCTCTCTAAATTACACACAAGTGGTCATTAATTATAGATGACACTTTGGTCACAGAAACGATTTCATCCTCAAATGAGGTCCGAGGGCGGCCGCTGCTGAGTCCACCATGCATGAGTGTGTGTGTGCGTGGGTGTGTGTGGGTGTGTGTGTGCATGTGTAATTTAGAGTGCCGTCACCTGTGGCCCTGTTCCCAGCTCAGCAGGAAACTCACACACACGTACATGCATACACACATTAGCATGAGTGTGTTGATGTGTGTGTGTTAGTGAATCCAGCAGCTCCATCCCACACACGGCAGCTCTTTGATGAACACACTCATTATGCTGAAGAGAGCTCCATGCCCGGGCTTCCCTGTGCCTTCAGGAAAGGTTAACTCGGGATGGTTACACAGCACAGCGAGAGCCTGTGGGCGCACAGGGGCACAGCGGCTTGGGAGGAGCACTCTGATGGCGTTAGATGTCTCAGGACCAAAAATAGATGTGTGTATGCAGAGTAAATATCATGGGAACATCAAGGCGCCATGATTGATGCTGCAGAATAAACAAACATCGCGGGGGAAGCCGGAGCAGCTAAAACCCTGCAGCTGAAAGGTCCAAAATCGCAAGCTGTCCCTCACAGAGACGTTTTCTCATCAAGGAGGATGCCTTTGAAATGGTTTTACTGTGGCAAGCAGGTTTCATTTATTTATTTAAACAGTTATTAAAATGCTATCAGATAGTAAGGTTCATTTGTATTGATTTTATTGATATTTATGTATGCCAAAGAGGATATATTCTTGCAACATTTGTTTGTTAACTCAAAAAGTTGTGAACAGGCTTTGATGAGATTTTTAAGATTGGTCAGAAATGGGCAAACAACCAGTTGTCAAGATTTGGGGGATGATCCAGATCCAGATTTGCGTTTAAGTAATAAGTAATTGTTGAGTTACTTTTTCAAAAAAGTAATGCAACAATGCTGCTTGAGCGGCGTGGCTCTGTCTCCATGTCTTTCCTTTTTGTTACCTGGCCTGCTACATGCAGCGTTGGCATTATCAACAATGCTATCTGTGTTTTTGGCCACTAGCTTTTTAGAGATACTCACAACGGACGCAGACAAACACTTGCGCTGCTCTGGGACGTAATTTTCACTTCACATGTGTTGTCGCCTCTTACATCAATGACATTGAAGTAGTTCCTGTATTTTCATCCTGAAAATGCCAGTTTTAACTCGACAGACCAATCTGGACTCGCCATTGTTGTATCTGGCTGTGTTGCCAGATTTTGCAACTGAAATAAGCACCAGGTTTATAAAACAAGCCCAAACAAGCGATCTCCATCTATTTGTTTCAAATGCACAATTATATTACTTTTATTTTTTTTAAAGAGAAATCTACATGGAGTGTGTTTTGATTTCCATCTACATTACATTTCAATTTCACAGTGACATTTTTTCTTATTTGTTTCTTAATTTACTTATTAAACATCTTTTTGTTTCAAGGTGGAATATCCTTTACTTATACAGAAGTGAAGGGAGGGGTTACTGTTATTTATAATTCTTTTTATCACTAAGGGTCGATCTAACCTTGATTTTTGTAACCAAACAGACATAGTCAGGATTTTATCTAAGTTTTATGCTGATCCTCTACAGCTTTATTATGGTGAAAACAGTATTAACTGAAACACTGTCCGAAGCTAAGACTTAGATAAAATGTAAGTCTAACAATCAGACCAAAAAGGAACTAAAAATGAACAGTATGTACCTGATTGCATTGAAGCAGTGGTTTTCAAACATTTTTTGCCAAGGGTGAATCTAAAGGCCTCTCTCTCAAGGCAAAACATATTCTTGATAATGCAAAATAGCCAAGGTGCTGCAATATCTTGTTGGTCTGAACAAGTTTATTCAAATGTAATTAAAATTAGGAAATCTAATAAACAGGAGAGAGAAAATGTAATAATTTCCCCACCTCATAATAGGGCTGGGTATTTCCAGCAACCTCACAATATGGCACGTATCCCGGCACTGAGGTCACGATACGATATGTATCTCGATACATGTAAATTGTGAACACTGACTACACTTTTAACAGAATTCCTGACAAGTTTTGCTTTTGTACAAGAAGAAAAAGAACATGGATGACTTTTAATTGATTCTACAACTTAAGAAACTTAAATTCAGGTCCTCAAAGAACGTGCTTCATCATGCAGCTTGGCTTCTACTTCGAACTGTGCCATTGTTAACATTAGCCAAAGTGCACCGACAACAACCGCCAAAACAGGGAGGCCATATTGATTCTGTAGAACCTGCATCGATACACGTATCCCCAAGGAGTGTGTGGTGATATTTTGTGGTATCGATATTTTGAGCACAGGCCTACCTCATAGTTTCATTAACTGCAAAAGATGAGGCTCCCTTAAAGGGAGGGTATATGTATAGACAGTGACCGATGTAGAGAGATGTTGCTAAACGATACAGATTTTGCAGCTGTTGAAGAAATTAGCAAAGAAATTATTGCACCTAAAAAGAATGTTTTTTTTGTTATTTTATGGTTTGCCAAATTCAGCAGGCACACCTACATTTGCCTCAAAGCACATCAGTGTGTCCCGCCACAGCATTTGAGAAAGACTGCGTTAAAGCACAAAGTTTGTAGTTTTCTTTCTTTCTCTGATCTTTCTTTTCTCTATCCGCCTGTTCCCCTCAGAGTCAGAGATTAGCCTGTAATTACATGAGAGATCAGCAAAAACCAGCAGAAAAAAAGGGGAGCAGTGTATTTTAACAAGGCGGTCGAAGAGGAGTGGCGATGGGGGAGGAGGTGGCGTAGACCTCGTCACGGGCCGACTGATTGTCTGCTTTTAATCCTCAACCTCATTATCACCTCCAGGTCCGGCAGTGGCAGTAAATGAATCTATCTGCCGAGTGTCAAATCTTCACACCTTCACCCGGGTAATCACCCCAAGGTGCAAATACAGAAGATGGATAGAATGAGAGGAATGAAGGGAGAGGGAGAGTGTATGACCCCCCGTTTCATCAACAACATCCTCGTTTCATCATTAAGAAGAGCTACATGGTGCTATTTAGATTGTAATTAAAACTGATTAAGTATTCACTCTTTAAGGTCAAAGCAGTGACTTAATGTAAAGATTTGGTGCATATAGGAAATAAGCAGACATTACTGCTGTCACATTAAAATCTAATCAATCAAAGTATGACATTTTTCTGTAACTGAGTTCTCGCATACCCCCTGATATGTGTTCATCTATATTTGCAAATTTCACAAAGATAAAGTTTGTTCTGTTTGAACATACAAAATAAACAACTCTCAAAGGATTGTCAAAATGTTTTGAGCATTTGTGTCAGCCGTGACCTTGATATTTTCATTTAATATTTTCTGACAAACTTTTAATTATTTTTTTAGCCACATCTTTATTTTGGTACAAAACTATAAATTGCAGTTTTAAAACACTACAAATACAAAGAAAACAACATATTTCACATTCATTGCCTCACCACTATATGTATAAATATTTTTTATTTATTAATTCCCTGATACATCCTTTCTATATTAAATTTTTTCTTCTATTTGTCTTCTGAATGTTGTTCGAGCACCAACTGAGATAGTAACCAAATTTCATTACACACTGTCATGACAATGAAGACTTCTGTTCTATTCTTTTCTATTCTATTCACTAACAACAATCTTCTTTTTTTCTCCTTCAAGTTTCTTTCTTTCTTGATACAACCAAGGTCAGTGTAAGCCCTAAGACTACCTCTTATACACAATTTAAATTAAATAATGGTACAACTGAAGCATTAATTGCACATATAAACACAAACAAGCATGTAAGTAAGCATAAGCGAACACTTAGAAATGTCCAAATCCTGCCTCCTTTTCTGAGGTTTATCACTATAACTCTTTTTATCTGGATTCTTCCTTTGGTAGAAGCTCTTATAAATCCATTTTTCATAAAGTTATTACATGGTTTCCATTTTTCCTTGTAAACCTGGAACTTGTTTTTCAGGGTAAACGTCAATTCTTTTCATTGACATACAGGGTGCCATATATTTTATCCAAGCTTCTATTGTAGGTGCAGTTATTTTCTGCCCAAGAGGGCAATCATTCGTTTTGCTTGAAGTGTAGACACTGCGTTTATAGTCTTTGGCTCTTAACTTGAGATTTGATGGGAATAAACGTAACAATACCATTTTACAGTCTAGTGGAATATCCAAAACAAAACAATCCTGATGTTACTGATCATTCCTTACAAGATCTCTGGATCTAAACTTTGAAAATCATAAATCAAACATTACCAAATCAGCATTTTATCAGTTAGAAACACAGATCAAATTAATATCATTTATCACCCAAAATGATGCAGAGAAATTAATCCAAGCTTTCATTTCCACTCGGTCAGATAACTGTAATCTTCGATCCTCAGATCACTACATTGGCCTCAACAGTTCAGCTCCTGAAGACATGTCTGACATGCTCACTGTGTTTGACACTCCCCGACCCTCCAGATCATAAGGTCATCAGGTGAAGGTCTTTGAGATGAGGTCTAGTTACTGTGGGCCCTCTATATGAATATGCTACCTGCTGACCTGAGGCTTGAACGTACCTTCTCTCTCTTGCATAAAAGTGATGATTGGGTTTGCTTATTAAACCCTTTGCTATTTTTTTTATTACATGAAATTCCTATTTTTTTTCCATGGTGTACTCTTGCCATGTTTTGTGTCTAATTATTTATTGTGACTTTTTACGGGTAAATGATTGCTGATTTATGAATTTTTAAGTTCACCTACATTAAGTTTGCTTGCAATGAAATGTGCTCTATACATAAAATTGCTGTTGCTACTTGTTAATATACGTTATATTGTCTTACCCTACATTGTATTAGAAAATATACTAGATCATCCTAAAAACTTGATATATTGTCCTTCCCTAGTTAATCTCACTTTTAATTCAGCTCAAATTTGAATATGTTCATGTATTCAAGTTTCAGGCTGATTAAAGCTTGTTAAAAACTCATCAAAAACACTGATATGCTTCATTAATTATTTCACTCATTTTAGACAAAATCAGACTCACTGTAGACTTGATATAAGTGAAATACATTCTTTAACCCTCGAGGCAGACTGCACTTTTCTTCCACTGTCAGTGAAGTTTTTGAGAAAGAGCCTGGAGCTGCAGGAAAATGACTCTGTGATAAGTCGCAATATACTTTCAATGGACACAAGCCCTTTGGACAAATTCAACAAAATCTCTGCTACCTTGAAAAACTATAATCATGCATTATTGAACTGGCAAGGATAGTGTGTAATAGAGAGATCCTAAACCCATTCTCCCTCCTGAATTATTCATGGATTCAAATAACAGACAGAATAATTTTCTTAAAATATCTCAATCATTTTTCACAAAAGGCTTAAAAACGGATAAAACAACAGAGATACAGTCTGTGTGTCCTCTCCAGTGTGAAACAGATTATTTAGAGGACAATATTTTCAAGTTAAACCTCAAAGCCTACCTTTTTTAATACAGTAGTTCTGTTTTAATGTTTTATTCCTTGAATGTGGTTGTAATTTCTTTGTCAGTAATGTTTTTCCAACAAGACCTCAGTCATTTGAAACCCCTTTAACTTCCTGTTGGATCGTTCTGCCAGCATGTCTGTATGTTTGAGCGACAACCAGCAGACTAATAGTTGGCTAAATGTTGTACCAAGGCCAGAGTAAATATGATAATGAGTACAAATGGGATTATCAGGAGGTCGTGTGTCATCAGTCTGACTGATCCATGATGTCAAACTAGCCAAGCAAAATTCAATTAGGCCTGCAATTACTCCCTGGCATTAGTGGAGATGTATGGGCGACGTTAAATATTGATGGAAACAAAGAAGTCGCATTTGTTCATAAGGAAAGGTGAATGCGTCTCCTCAGCGCTGTCACAAATGCTAAATATAAAGCTTCCTCATTTATTACATGAAGCTGCAGAGGAAACACATGAAATGCTGTCATAGGGGCAACTCACAGATACTCTGCACATGAACTGTGGGTTTGGTTAGAGTATAAAAAGTATGATTGTTTTCTTTTTTACCTTATTACCTCGGCCAAGGAGGTTATGTTTTTGCTGGCGTATGTTTATTTGACTGATTGTTTCTTAGCAAGATTACGCAAAAACTACTGGACAGATTTTGCTGAAATTTTCAGGAGATGTTGGTGATGGCCCAACTTAAAAACGACAAGAATTTGGTGGTGATCCAGATAACTACCATTAGTGAAAGCTCGTTTTTGCTCAATAACTGTCTAACCAATAATGACATCAACATGATTCTGAGTGCTAGGTGTGGGTTTTCAGGGTAAAGGAATAATATTATGATGCTAACTTTATCATGGAACTGTTGCTTATAAATGTAACAGCAACATGTGAGCGACCTTGGCGGCTTTTTCAGAGTGCTTTCTAGTATTGACTATGGATTAACTGGCTTAAAGAACAACCAGGACTACCCCACAGCTGTTTTAGGCCTCTGCGGCATAGTATAGTTTTGGACCAAGAAGAAGGTCCAAGGTGGTTTTATGGAAGAGTGATTCATTCTTGCTGAAAATCCCTTTAAGCTTTTTAAGACTTAATTTAATCAAATGGCGGTGTAGAAAGAAGAAAGGGCTAAGTCCGGAAAAAAGTGTTATTTCAAAGAAGCACGTCCTGCTTTTTCAGGTTTAATATGCCCTTTTATGTGTTACACGTGCATCTTCTGTGTGGCTCAGTGTAGCAAGCCCAGTGCAGAGCATGGACTGTTGGAAGAATATAGAGCCCTTGAAAACATGCCACTAAACCGTGCTGAACTGACCAACTACCACAGAGGGTATCTGTAAACCAATCAGAGTAGACCGGGCCCACAGAAAAGGGGCCTCAAAGTGACAGAATCTCCAACAGAGTGTCTCAGACAGAGTGGGAGCAGAGGTGGATTAAGAGTACTCAGTGTAACAACTGGAAGATTTTTTTTTTACATAATTGACTGCAAACATAGGCCAGCAGACATGGAAAAAGACTCAAGTTAAGGCAAACTCACCAAAGACAGAAAGACGTCACTGTCACTACTGCTCTATCCCTCATACCTCGAATATTTGACTTTATTTGTTGTCTATCGTAGCCTGAAATAACCTGAACTAATAGTACCTTCTGTTGTGTTACTTTGTGGTTTTATGGAGCCTGTAAACGTATCATTACAGGAGTCACTGGGTTAATAAATAACCACGACCATACCGACTTCAAGAGCACTTTAAACCTACCTGCTGTTGAACTTCTCTGGATGTTTCTCCCTCATAACATGGAAACGATGAGCGATGGAGGCATCCTGAAAGACAGAATTAACATCTTTAGTCCCCCCAGGTGGGTGAAGTAGAATCTTCCCAAAAATGATTACAAAGAAAAAGTTAAGAAAACTAAGATGCTGTTTTCAGTTATGAGAAAAGACAGTTAGATTATACATGTACTATATTATATCCTCATTTAAAGTTGCTAACAAGTCAAGCTTAGAGTTTTTTTGATTTGACTAATCCATCAATAAAGGAAGTGAAAAGAAAGGAATATACAAAGAAGTTTATCTGCATAATAGATTGTCGAGTAAGGCTGAGTACACATGTTAACATTTTAAAACTTGTAACCAATTCTGAAAAGTGTGAGAGAGCCCACATATGAAAACAAATAATAGCATGTCTAAAAATTTTATTTTTGTATGGTATAATGTGCCACAAGAAGAAAGACATGGCTCCAGGGGTGAAAGTAGGCCAGTACGGTCAGGTACTGCACACCACCAAACCAAGGACCAACAAATTCAAAGACAGTTTCTTCCCCAGAGCCATTTTCACGGTGAACTCTAATATTTTGTAAACTTTGCAAACATGCTTCACTTAACTTCAATAACTTGTCATAATGTGCAAAGCCGCCTCCTTTACGGTGCCAATACTTCTTATCTGTGCCACTCATACGAATTAAATCTCTTCATTCTCACAAGTTGTTTCCTTAAATTATTATTTCTTTTTGTTTTGTCTGTAGTTTTGTAACTCTGCATGTTTTGCACATCAGGGTGAAGTTTTTAATAATTTTGTTGTACTGTGTACTATAATTACAATAAAGGCTTTCAGAGGATCTGAGACAAGCTGCAAATGTAGACTTTAAATGTAGCTTATGAAACTCATTTATTCAACCTGGCTTTTATGTGGAGCTTTATCATTTTAATGACTATTATAATTATTCATTTATTTGGTGAGAATCACTTTTTACCTTACATTATAATTACATTTATCGTATCTCATTATCTTATCATGTTGATCTAATTTTTATCTTTTACACTTAATCATTTTTTATTTAATTTTAATCATTAACATGTTTTTTTTAATTTTAAATGTATTTTTAGCTTTATTTATTTTAGTTTAATTTATTTCTGTCTGACAATACTTAGTTTTATTGCTTTGCATTTTCTCTTGTTTATTTTCTTTTATACTTTCCTCTATTTTCCTCTTGACATCCAACCTACTATCATTACAGTAACAGTGGATTACTACTTTCTCTGCTGAGAGTTTTTTTGCTGGGTGGTTGCAAGAAAATAATTATCATTATTTACGTATGTATGTCTGTATGTATGTATGTGTGTGTGTGCACGCACGCATACATATTCATGTATTTTTTTGTCAATCTTTTTTTGTCTTAATGTAAAGCACTTTGAACTGCAATTGAATCTCTATTTTTTCAATTTTTATTTCATAACTGCTCGTTTAATTGCACAAATATCAGCATGCCCACTGCAGCTGAAGAGTACAGACCACAGCTCGACAAGGAGAAAGCAAAAGAGGAAAGAGAAGAAAGCTGGGGCAATGTCTTTTTGTTACTTGCTTTAAAGCCTTAAGTACACAACTAATGCAGAGGCATAATGAGCACCAAGTGCAACCTGGGTCGATTCAAAGTTTTTGTTGTGCACGATTAACGTGAACAGATGGAAGCTGCAGTCTAGACAAAGCCAGTAGGATCAGTGTAGAGGCAGCGGATATATGACAGATCATCACAGCAGCAGAAACAACTTTAACAGGAAGTTATAAAGGTTAGCTGGTAAAACAAGACAATACATGAGTTTTGGATATTTAAGGGCATGATTAACTGTGCTAAACAGCTGCACTGTCTTGCCATTAGTCAGACCGCCTTCAAGGGATATGCCAACATTGTTTTTTTGTTTTCTAAAGGCAGAGGCAGGCTAACGCTACCCATTGACTCCAAGTTTTTGAGCTAGGCTAATTAGCAGTGGGCGAGCTCTGCCCTTCTCTTCCTTGTTATTACACACACAGTCAAAAGAATGGTGTCTATCTGCTTGTCATGGACTCCGGAGTGAGACAAGACATGAAAATTAAAAAAAAAAAAAAAATTGGCATATCCCTTTAAGTTTCACCTCACCCTGTCTGTCAGAAGTTTGATCCAAAGTTCAGTTGACAAGGCATTAACAGAGTGACTCGCTTTACAAAGTTGCCCTTAAAAAAATTAACAACTGATGTTGCATGTGCTGGACATGCTCTTTAATCTCAAATGCTTTATTTAAAAAAGCTCTGAATCATCATATGCGCCATACACAATGCCCCCTTCTTATCTAACTTTGTAAACTTCTCTCACAGCTAGATTACACCTTGAAGTTCCCTGAGTCTGTTTTCCATGAGGTGAAAGCAGTGGCGTGCGGGTGGTGGCAGCAGGGTTAGGGTCGGGATAGAGATGTATTGACAGACACCCTGATGAACAGCACGCCGTCTCCACACTGGCTAATTAATTAAACACAATGTGAGTAATCACAGCTCGCAGCTAACCTACAGGATGCTGATGACACCCCAGCAGCCAAGATGTTTTCCCTCACCCTTCCTACACCCCTCCTCTATATATGTCACCCTCGACCCTCCTCTCACCCCCTCTGACTCCCCCCTCCTCTCCTCTCTCCATGTGACCCGGGGCAACAAGTGCAGCCTCGCTGGAGTGAAACACTTCATGTAACATATGTTCACGGTGTGATCGATAATGATGCCTCACCAGTGTATCAACACGGCCTCAGTCTGAAAGTGAAAATTTACACAATAAGCTAAAATCAGTTTTCTTACAGACAAAGAATACCAACAAGATAAAGCCTGTGATACTCAAATCTTTCTAACAAAAGAGGGTCTGTTTTTGCTGGACTTTGTCTGTTTGTTGTCCATCCATCCCACTTTGAGCAAGAAAAATTAAAAACCTTTCAATGGATTTCGATATTTTCACAGAATTATGGTTAGGGCACAAAAGACAAGTGATTGGATTTCAGTGGTGATTCAAATCTACAGTAGATGCAGATCCAGGATTTTTTAAAGGATTTGTTAATATTGCAAGATAGGCAGTATTCCCAATTTTTGCTAATAACCTAATAAATTCTCAACAGATTTGACATTTTCCAGGACTTTTGGTCATGGCCAAACCATGCCAACCACGTTCCTGAATGTCATTTTTAGGCAGCTGATAAATTTGTCATGAGTCCTCTTTAATGCCTCTTTATTTGGGGTTTAGAAACAAGCTCATGGCTCTTATACTAAGTTTTACCATGCAAACATGTTTGTCATTTGTCATCGCCCGTCAACAACAAGCCCTTAATGTCAAAGAAACAATCAACATGGCCTTGAATTTGGACAGGTTTGTGCTGCTTTTTTCATTCATGGTGATGATGGTGTTTTCCAATGCACTGATTGCCATTTTGTACCAAGAACATATTGGAAGATGAAGTTTTCATCCATGTAATTACTCCTAAAAATGTAGGTTTCCTACACCTTTACCACACTTTTGTCATTTTCAGTCTTTTTATCGTTGTTGCTCTCATTCTCATACTGAGTCGTTGAACATTTTGAACAATTTGTTCAATCTGTTGAATGTTTTTAGAGGTATCTGATGAGTATGGGCATCCAGGATGTTCATCATCTTGCACATCCTCTCTGCCTTCATGAAACCTTTTGGGGCATTCAGACACACATGCATGTAACATACAGTATTCCCCAAACACCTCAGGTGCCTTTGCAAAAACATGTGCACCTCAATCAGTATCTAGCAGGAAACTGCAGACGTCACTTCTCGTAAACTTAAATACACAGCCTTTCATAAATTACACTCAGAGTGACTGTGAACCACGGGTTTTATCCTCATAAGAGGAGTCTCATTATTTAATAGCCATACCTCATATTCCACCTACAGAAACAGGATTAAACAGGATGAAAGGGAAATGAGAGGGAGATAACACACTGACCAGTGGGTGTGTGTGTGCTTATGCTTTAATATACTATAACCATATAAACACACTTGTTTCTTTGTATTATGGACTTCACCTCTTATCAGTGTGAGGCCTCTTTATTGATGCACTTAAAATGAACTGCTCTGCTGCAAAATGACAAATTGCTGTATCCACTCCTGGCTGCTTGAAATCAGTGTTTACTGTTGCAAAAGCTGCAGCTGCTCTTGTACAAATCTCAGGTAATAGAGCTCAAACCAAAGGGGAGACAGCCTCTGCTGCTCCCACTCTCTTGTTTGCAGCTATTGTCCTGTTTGTAAGAAAATCAAGTTACACTCTCTCAGATACATCCATCATCTCACCTCTCTGGCTCGCGTTGGAAGCGTGAGGTGAGTCTGCGGGGATCGGGAAGGATTCTTTTGGTCTTCTGCTTACAGAGTCTTGAAGAGACATCAAGAGAAGCTCCATTGATTTTTTTTCTCTTTTGGCTTTCTCCTAAATGTGTGTACAGAGAGCTAGCAGGGGGTCCTCCCTGTACGTGCAGTTTCAATAGTGCCACTCAAAACGGAGCGGGTCAAAAACAGATTGCTTCAGTGGAAGTGGGGAGGGGGAAACAAGCCCAAAAAAGTTTACTCCAACTTTGTCTTACTCTTTCCTGAGATGTTCAGAGCAGGACAAGTTTGCTGAGTTTGTCAGAGTTTAGACTGTTTTTTTCTCGGCAAAGGCCTTGCCAGCGTTTTCCTGCTGACTCTGACTTAGAAGTGTAAATTAAAGGAAATTTCAGAGCTGTTAATCTGAGTAGTTCATTACTTTCAGACTTTGCAATCTGTTGACAAAGTCCTCTGCATACTTTATGACAACAGACTTCATACATATTCAGTTTTAAGGACAGTATTAAATTACAATAAACACCTTAAACAATATTTATTAAATTGAACCAAAAGGGTTCTTCATGGGCAAAACTGCAAGCTCATGCAGTTCGTCTTCAGGGATCAAATCATGGTTTTTACAATGACAAAGGCTGGTGTAAAGTTTCACATATAATAGTATTTTAATTTGTCATTAGGTGGCATCAGTTGTAATAAAAAGACGTACCTTTTTTAAGACAAAGTAATAGTTGAATCTTCATAAAAATGTAGTTATCCCTGGTGTACTGTACTTTCAACTAACTGATAACTTTGCCCATTATCTCATATTTCAAACCTGCCTTTCCATGAAAAATGTGATTTTTAAGTCTTACAGGGGTAGAGTTGTTATCATGATCACAGTAATCTATAGCAGACACTTACTATCTACTACTACTACTTACTATCAATACTCACACTATTTTGACCCAAATAACAAAAAACTGTTTTTTATAAGCACCAGCAAGAGGACTGGTTATTTTCTCTGCTGTGGAGTTTGAGGAACATTTAACCCTTGAAATGTGATTCATGAATGGCCTTGTCTCTAATAATTAAACAGGGTCAAGAGGCACAAAGCTGTTAAATCCTCTTGTGCAGATTTTTTTTAGTCGATTTACGGTCAAAAGGTTCAGACTCAACTTGCAGCAATATATCAAGCGATCAAAAAAATGTATTTATACAGCAAGTTTCAGACTTTAATTGCAGTTCTAAGTGCTTACAGGGTAAAGTAAATGGCAAAAGATTTAAAAGTTATAAAGATAATCATGGATATTTTTTTACAACTACTTAGCAAATAAACCTCAGCAGAGGTCAATTAACTAAGATATATTCTACTGTAACAATGATAATAATAATAGGTAAGAAGATGGATTTGGAGACTAATGCGCACCAATATAGCTGAAGTAAAAGAAACAATAAAATCAAGATGAGTGATGAAAATCTATCAGAAAATAAACAAAAGAAAAGGCAAAGTAATAACCAAGAATCAACAGACAAGAACTAATAACAGGTATACAGTATAAAGCAAATAAAAATTAAAGAGTATATAAAACCTGGTGAAAAAATGATTTGTGATCAGGACAACACAATATTACCGATTCAGCAGCAGAGTGGGGTTTTTTTCTGTTCCTTAAAATTAGAAAGTTTGGAGATGATAGGTCTGTGCCTGACATTGAAGTATTTTAATTTGAACATAATATCGCAGAATATTGATTGCAGGCTCCAAAAACGTAACAAATCGATGTTGTAGCGTGACAAGCTTTATAATATTGGCAAATACTGTATTGTTTAAAAAAAATCCACATCATAGCACATCACGCTGAAACACATCTGGGTATATCCCCCCCCACAGCACATCTGGGTATATTCACCTCTTGAAGCTCTGACCCCTTCACCATGGCAGGGGTCTTCACTCTCTCCCTCCCCCTAGCTGCCTTCAAATAATTACCAATGTAAAACCCAGGCTCCTAAATTAATACAGGACATGTGTAATGTTCTCTCATTGCTCAAAGTTTAGTCCAATTATGAGTGGGCCCCAGCGGTTTGATGTGCCCTTCACACAGGGGAGAATAATGGCTTTGACAGGAGCACTGGGGTCATTAGGGCGACTGACTGCATTATGGTAGTGGAGCGCGCTCAGTGATTAGTTCTGTCTCTCACCCCTGGCCCTGATTGAGATCATTACACTTCACGTCACTTCCACATCCTCCCAAAGGGATGACAACATTAATTCTCAGTCCGACAGAGCTGTGGCAGAAGGTTAGGATGAGAGAATTTACCCCCCAAAACCATCCTTTCTTTGGAAAGATCACCTGTATTCTTGGATTAAAATAAGTTTTGACGCTTTAATCTCTTCTGAGCTGCTGACTTACATTATCTCTCAGCCTTAGAGTTACAAAAACACTGAACTAAGTGCTAATTTAAAATACTTTAACCTCACCATAAAGTGAATGATGCCTTCTGTCCGCAGTGGCTGTTACTGCTGATCTTTTGATTTTGATGGTGTTATTGCAGAAGTAATCCTCTCCTCATCTGCATAATCTCTGAGGTAATTATTAGCTTGACTTGTTTTATAATCTTTATTGTAATTTTTTTAGCCTACAGAAATAAAAAAAAAAAACTGATGCAATAATGTGTCACAAAATATTACATCACACTTGAATCCATAGAGAGCTCAAAGTCCTTTTAATCCTCAACAAACAACTTCATTTGTCATCATCACGCCTGCTGGGTGCTAATCCTGCTAACAGAGCAAAGACTGCAGGGGTGAGAGTGACTTTACCAGGAAGTCTGGCCAAAGATGTCTGAACTTCGTGTTAGCACTGACTTTAGCTCTGCAAGAAACAATCCACGGGTCGCACTGAAGCAGAAAGAGTTCCTCATGTGTGCTCTTATGTTAAAAAAGTGGCAAAAGGAGGCAAAAAAACAGAGAAAGCTAACACACTGAAGTCTGTGTTCCAGTTTTACTGGTCAAACTCAAACTAATACTCACACTTCAAGATCAATCAGAGAAACCACCCCTGTTTCTGTGAGTGTTACATGCCCCTTTGTGTTTATCATGTCTCCTCTGCGTAAAGGCCCTGTCCACATGGGGACAAGAATATTTCAGTTTTTTAAATGTTTTCTGTAAAGACAGCATTGTTCAAGAGAACACTGAAAACAGTGTAGTACAGATCTTCAAACTTATTTTACAATTACTTATTAAACTATTTTATTTTTTCTGTTCTTACTCTCCTCACCGGTTTCTCACTGTTTTAGTCCTATTTTTACCATCTTCTCATGCTTTAATATACCCCCTTTTTACTATCATTTCCATCATCCTGATGTGATGTCGTCAACTATCAACTGTCATCAATTTATCCCTGTATCTATAAATCTATAATGTACTTATTGTCTTATCGTCTCCTTATCATTATATATAAAACATGTTCTTCTTATGTATGTGTTGGCATAATAAGCTGTAATTAATTTAGTATATTCCTATCTTTATTTATTTATTAATTTATTTAATAGGGACAGTGCACATTAATGAACATCTATCCAGAAAACGATAGATGTAAATATGCCGGATCATAGCAACAATGCTAATCTACATCTGCAGTCCCTAGGCAGGTAACACGAAAATGTGATGCCAAAGACACCACACACACAAAAGCAAAACATAGAACAGGACAATAGATCACAATAAGAGCACATCACAATAATGTACATTTCTAAAACCCTAAAATTCAGTGGTTACAGGACTGGTTTGCTTTTAGTTCCTGAAGCTCAAAGTTCTAAGCTTCCTAAATTACTTCAGCTGTCTCCAGCTTGCCAGTTGACCATTTTCTTTCCTTTTGTTGCTTTAATTAACATGAACCATGACTCTTTTGGTCTCTGTAGACCTGATTGTTGATTTATTGTCTCAACAGTTCTGCCTTTTTCTGCTTTTGTTTTGTCTGTTAAATCATTTTGTAAACATCTATTGTTAAAGGTGCTATATAAATAAAGTTATTATTATTATTATTATTATTATTATTATTATTATAATACGGCAGGCCTGAAAGTGTCGCTGTAACAATGCTGCAGACAAACAACAAAACCAGAGAAGATTTGGAGCATTCACGTAAAATGTGCCTGATGTGAACAAACACTGGCGTATGCTGTTCTCCATGTCCACTTGTAGGAGCAGAAGGGTTTGCTGTAAAAGCCACAACAAGCTCAGCAGCTTCTGCAGCACGAACACAACACTGTGTCCCACCATTGTTTCTGTTGTTGTCGGGGTATGTGCATGGGGTTCAAGGGATAGACGAGACTATGAGATCATAGTTTCTGAAAATTTGTGTATCTGTCGTACACAAAGAAACGCAAGGGCAGAGTTTTGAAATTTATTTATCCTTTCCCAAATCCCCAGCAAACTGATCAAGTTTTTCCCCCTCTCACTCCTTTTTTTCTCCAAGAGAAAAAAGACTCAATAGTTAACCCCTGTTTTCTTTAAAGGATGTATTTTAAGGTTTGTGTTTGTTCTTTGTGTTGAAAATATAATTGAATTATCATATAATTTATTTTGAACTTATTTCTGCCTCTGTTCATGATTTCATACATTCATTTCATGAGACGAACCAAAGTTTAATGAATGGAACTGTTTTCCCTTTATTTGTATTTAATTTTGTTTAACTAAAAGTAGGTACTTGATTTGAATAATTTCTTATTTCAACTGAACTTCACTTACTTTAACAGACAGTTTGAAATTGTAACAGAACTAAAAGTCTCCAGAATTTAATTTACCTGGTAATTTAATTTAACTAAAAGTTGAACTGAATTTGAGTTACCTTAACTAAAAGTAACTCCTTCAACTGAATGTATTTACTTTGACAAAATTTGACATTTCCTTAACTGAATTTAATTGTTTTGAACAAGCTGTAAGTTGAATTAAGTTTTGCACTAATCCTTATTTTCTAAAATTTAAAATGTTAACTTATTTAAGTTTATCTTCAATAATTACGATTCCCAGTTGGGCTCGAACTACTGGCGAAACAGTGGTCTGATGTCACAGTTGTGTTTTTTTTTGACAGTGTGGCAAATTAAATACCCTCAGCCAAGTATGCAAAACATATAAAGCCAGTGAGGGTTCAAGGCGTTGAGGAAAATGGTGAAAAAACAGTAGCGTTGGCAGGTATGACCTATACTGATGTGCACAATAAGCTGTTTCCTCCCCACTCGCAACAAGACAAAAATAGGTCTAACTTGTTTTCTGACATTAATTCTGTGAGATTAATGCACTCAAACATTAGCGTTATTACTGAGGGATGTATTTCACACCGTAACTACTTCCCCCTGAACATATGAGCATACGTTGAGCCATGCAGACAGATGACAGCCATTGTTCTCCTCTATCACAATGTTAACAAGACCTGTCCTCTAATATCCTCTAACTCAGGCATTAGGGGCCCCGGCTGGAGGTGTTATTCAACTAACATTTGAGAGGCCATGCATCACTTACATCCCCGCAAAAACTCACAACATCCAGGGGCTCCCTCCTCTACCACCTGCAAATGTCAATTACCATATTTCCCCTGACATTTATCAGTAATGGCTAACATGAGCTTCGTGAAATCAGTGTCATTACAGTGGAGATGGACAGGGAGGGTGCTGAAGGCTGCATAACACCGTGAAAACACACAATGTGGTCCATGATCAATCAGAAACGCTTCAGGTTTGAGCACACCTTAATGAAGACATAACCAGAATGTGATCAAAACACATAAATTGGCTTATTACGCCCAGCTGGGAGTAAATATACAGGGTTGTTTTTAAGAGTTGGTGTAAAAAATGTTTAATCTCAGTGCATCTGTCTTCAGTACTGTGCTGCTATTGCCTTTGTTCTGTTTTAGTTTCTAGGTTTGAGGGTTTAAGCTGTTTATTGCACCTTTTTTATCCTGCAACTGAGACAACTGTCACTGTAATTATACTTAACTTTGGTGTGGAAAAGATAAAAATAGAAGACATATGCTGTTTTTCACCAGTCAGGCAAAGTGTGCCATCGGTTTGAAGAACATGTTGAATGTATGTTTGTGAGCCTGAGTACAAAAGATGAGGACAGACATAAAAACATAAGATTGCTCTTCTTAAAGGGATCAAGGCATCGAGGAGGAATAAAGCTCCTTCTTATGGGGGAAGGTTAAAAGATCCTGTAAGGTGGGAAAATACTGTCTTTATTTCTAGGGATAAATAAAACTGTGACCGATTGCAACAGTTATTCCTGTCTGTATCTAACAAATGTATTCATAAGACCGCCTGTCATTAAAATAAGAAAACTTGAATATTTCGGAAACCTTTCAAAAACGTATTTAAAACTGAAAATGTTATTGGAAAAACATTTTGAACATGAATGAGGAATTTCAAACTGAATTCATCTTTTTATACCCAAATCTGAGCCGGGCTTCTCTAAGATGTCAGAAATTAAACAACCACTAAAACTAATGTTCCTGTTCAGAAGTTCAAGTAAATAACTATAATTTGAGATCACAGTCAAGAAATAACGTGTTTCACTATTTTCACCGTTTTTCTGTAAAACCGTAAATGTGAAAATTCATGGATAACAATAAAATTATATTTTAGCATTAATAGTATCACTTCAGTCAGTATTAACCACACAGAAACATTAAAATGATTTTGGTAATTATCAGTGCTGTTGATTGAGGGCAGATGTGGCATAATCCTTGCATCAGGTGGTGGTCTGATTAATTTGTTAAGCACTGTATGTTTTTTCAGCCTTTAAGACTAAGGGAAGTTCTTATGATTTAATATTGTTTACATCATATTTTAAAAAACACATTTACAAAGAGAAAAGGGTAACCAAACAACTTTCAGTAATCACAAAATTAATCTGGGGCCTGCAGATTGGTTCACATGCCTCAGAGCAAGAAGGTTGCTGGTTCAAACCCCTTGTTGGTCTGGGCCTTTCTGAGTGGAGTTTGCATGTTCTCCCTGCACTCTGGCTTCCTCCCACGGACCAAAATCACGCTTGTTAGGTTGATTGGCGACCTTACATTGCCCTTAGGTGTGTGTGTGTGTTAATGGTTGTCTGGCTCTCTTTATGTGGCCCTACGATTGGCTGGTACCTCCTTCCACCTCACAGCCAATCTTGCCCAGCTGCGGCAATTCCGTTTCATGAGCATATCAGCAAGGAAATATAAATTATATTTTAATAAATACAATTTTAACTTTGATCACATTTACATAAAGTTGTGTGATTTTGAATTCAATGTGAGCTAAAGCTGCTATTCTGTTTTTTAAACTTGGATACTTATCCCCTTTGTTTTATGGGTATTGCTGTATTTATTATTCAATAATTCTTCATTTTTTTCCATGGATAAGACTAGTTGCACCTTGGTTGTTCCTTTTAGTAAAAGGTTCAGACAAACCAAGATATTATACATTTCAAGTGTTGTTTTGTTGTTGAGTAGATCTCATTTTGTGCTCAAGAAATGTTTTTATTATGTTAAATTCCTTACAGCTGGTAAACATGTAAAGACAAAGCTGTCGGACAGCTCATTACTGATAATTACCATGTTTTCTTTACAAGGCGGCAGTTATATATGACTTTTTTACAATGCGTGCCAATGCACTGAGACGGCTTTTTCCTCTGTTTTTTTAGCTGGAGTCCTTTTGGTTTCACACCAAATCATTTGTTTGTCAGCAACTTCAAAACTTTACGTTTCTGCAGTCAAAAATAATTGGAGTTAAAATTTGGTGCTCACTTCTTTTAGCAGCTAGAAACAATTTTAGGGATCTGTTGTTGAATTTATTGATTGATATGTCTTCTCTTCTATGTCCTGATGAGTGGTGCCTTCAGCACTTCAAAAGTCATGTTTTCTATTTTCTCTGATATGTTTTTTCCATGTACTTTTGTAATGGTTTAAACAAATACAATATAATCTTGTTTTTTTCTTTAAAAGGGAAAGTTCTTGACCTGCGATTTTCTTTTCTGTTTGTATTTGTTTTAGACCTTTTCTATAAAGAGCCCCATTAAATACAAACTTTTAAAAGACTTTTGCACTCTGTAAGTATGCAACAACATATTTCAGTTCAAGGTTGTTCCAAAAGAGAGCACTCATTAATGGAAGTCACAAAAAACTGTAAAGAGAAAACTCTCTAACTCAACCTGAACTCATCGTGGATGAAAGGGGGTAAAATTGTTCCATTTTGTCCCTGAAGACTGTTTATTTGTCTCAAGACACTTAAAGTGAAAACTCAATCCCAAGTGTAAATTCAGAAGTCAGGCTCACCACCCCGATGGAGAAGTAGTTGTTGATGATGCTGTAAGGCACCGGGTCGCCTCGCTCGTCTTTGTCAGTAGGTGTGACGTCGATCTTCCAGCGATCCAGCATCACCTCTGAGCTGTTCTCGATGTCCCTCATGATCTTCAGCAGGCTCTCGCCCTCATAACCTCAGGAATAAAAAAAACAACAAAAGATGTAAAGAAAGAGTCACCAAGATGTTTTAGTTTAAACCTTAATCCCAAGCTAAACTTTATTCATAATACTGCTAACCCCTTTACCATGTATTTCAATGTCTTATTGATCTGTACAAGTTTATTATATTCATATTCATTCACTGTTCTATTGGAAAAAAGTTTACAAAATTTGCAGCTGTGTAAGAAAATGGATGCACTGCCAAAGACTTATTTGTAGTTCCAAGTTTTGTTTGGCCAAATTCCTAAGGCACACCTCAGCTTGCCCAAGGACACATCGCCATGTGACAGCAGGAGCTGGACTCGAACCTGCAACCTTTCCGATTACCAACCAAGTGCATCAGACTGCGCCACAGACGCCTGTAGCACTGACTTTTATTAACTTTAATTTTTGGAACCTTTCTATGGATCTATATGAGCAAAAGTGTTTTTAGAAGCTCAAGCTTTTGTCAATCTATGGAAGGTTTCAGGTTAAATTTATTATATTACATTATAATTATATTATCTGATGTCTCCTCCACGTGATAGACCCTTCTATGTACAAGACAAGAATAGAATAGTTCCTTATTGTCACTATATAAACACTTGTTAGGCAACAGAATTTGTACAGTGAAACATAGTTTGGCATCCTCTGTTGCAGCATAAAAGAAAAAAAGTAAATATATTAAAAAAAAGACAAGCTATAAATAGAATTAAGTCCACAGCAGGGGAAGGAAGCCTTAAATGGGCAGGACGTCTGACAGAGCATGTCAGACAGAGTGAGGATTTTTAAGATTAGCAACTGGAATCATACTCTATCCATCCATTATCTATACGTCTTATCCCTGAACCAAACAACAGCCAATTGCAAGGCCACATAGAGAGACAGGCAACCATTCAAACAGTCACAGGCAGTTTTGGAGTCGCCAGTTAACCTTGGATCATAAATAGGGTAGTGATAGAGAAGCGTAGCTGTTTTTCTTGAAAGGTCACTGTACATTTGAAAGCCTGTTTTGAAATGTGAGTTGTGCTGTTTAATATTTCGTTGTTGTTGCTGTTTTAATTTTGTAACACTGTATTGGCTGCGGGCGGCACGGCGGCGCAGCAGGTTGTGCACGTGCCTCACAGCAAGAAGTTCGCTGGTTCGATTCCCGGGTCGGGCAGGGCCTTTCTGTGTGAAGTTTGCATGTTCTTCCCGTGCATGCGTGGGTTCTTTCCGGGCACTCTGGCTCCCTCCCACAATGACCAAAAACATGCTCATTAGGTTAATTGGTCATTCTAAATTGCCCTTAGGTATGAGTGTGAGCATGAATGGTTGTCTGTCTCTATATGTTGCCCTGCAATCGACTGGCGACCGGTTCAGGGTGTACCCCGCCTCTCGCCCAATGACAGCTGGGATAGGGTCCAGCCCCACGCAAGCCCGAAAGGGATAGTCGGTATAGAAAGTGAATGAATGAATGTATTGGCTGCTACCTTGGCCAGGTCTCTCTTAATCTCAATGGGACTTCCTGGTTAAATAAAGGTAAAATAAATAAAAATAAATATAACCTCATGAGCATGATTTTGGTCTATGGGAGGCAGCTGGAGTGTTCAGAGAGAACCCATGCAAGCACGGGGACACCATGAAAACTCCACATAGAAAGGCCCTTACTGACTCAGGGTTTGAATCAGCACCCTTCTTGCCGTGAGGCACACACTACCTGTTGTGCCACCATGCTGCCTGATCATACTTTAGCAGTCTTCAAAATCAAATCAACCACAGTTAAGGCAAAATATGGGCTTGCTGTGAATAAAAAAAAACACTATTTCTTTTTCAATGTTTGATGACTCCACAATTTTAACTCTTGTAATGCTAATTTGAGCAGTAAATAGAAAAATAAATGTAATACACTTTGTGTGCAGGACCTGTCTATGTCAGATTTCATATCAGAAAAAGTGCAACTAGTTTGTAAAGACCTCTAATCACACAAACATGAGGCTGACCGTCAAAAGGTGTGATGACGCAGAGTGCCACAAAACCGTCTTCAGTAAAAATGCTTCAACAAGAGGTTTTCTTTAGGGGACAATTTAAAGAAATATCACCTGAGAGAGATTTTCAGTCAAAACACTGATTTTTGTGGCATTAAGAAAGAGTGCTGGCATGTCTTTGTCCTCTTCTTCTTGCTGCACCTACAATCACATGTCTTTATTTTTACATTTCTTTCTTTGTCTATGTCATTTTCATTTTTACCTCCTCCCCAGCGCAGACATCTTGCCAGGTCGTTGCCCGTGCCCAGAGGAAGGATACACACGGGGGGGTTCCTGTCCAGGTTGGCCTTATCTGCAGCAGCGGGACAAAATCACCACATGAAGTGAAACAAGACCAATCAAGAAAACAAAAATCAGCGCAAAGAAAGCGTCGAAGCCATTCTGCAGCACGATTTGTAAAACCACAAGACAATACGAATATCCAGTTGTACAGTCTATTTCGAGGGATGTCTTTTACCCAGCAGTTATTACCACTCTTTGTTTTGATTGATAAAAAATTGAGGCAATTTTTGAGAGCCAGGACAACTAATGCATCTTCAGGACCAAATAGAGCAGGACAGGATTTTTTTTTTTGTTCCCTTAAATGATGACTTGTGTTGTTTTCTAAGACACGTAATTGTTCCCATTTCACTTCCTCTGAATACAAAAATGGAATAAAGTAAGGTTCAATGCTTCACCATTTTCAAGCTCAACAAAAACATTGATCATCACTTTAAGAAACAAACAATTTAGGCAAAATTAAAATTCAGTGTTTTATTTACTGATGTACATGTTTGAATTAAAGGGTAAAAAACACAGCTCCACCAATCTTCACTGGGGATTTGTGAGAGTGTAAAATTGAAAATTCTATGGATAAGTGTTTGCAGCCACATCAACCATTACGATGAAGGAATTGTAATTGTACCTATGAAGTCCAGGATCCAGCCCACGGTGCCGTCTCCTCCACAGGCCAGGACTCTGAAATTGGGAACATCTCTGAAGAAGTTCAGCCTGCAAACAAACAAGCAAACACAGCCCAGTTTACAGTTTTTGAACAGATAAAGATGTAAGTTTTTTCAGCTCTTAAGCTCAGAGTTTGCCTTGAAATGGGCAAAAGTAGTCTCTGATATGCTGCTCCTGCAGACTGGAGGAAAAGTAGGTCTTGGGGAGCTGGTTTCTTTAAATCTTTTGATTTGTAAGTAAAAGGCACTGGAGGAAGATGAAGCAGGCTGTAGATGCTTTGACTGTTGATTTGCTGCCTTGTGACTCTGAATTGATTGGTTAATATGTTTGTATCTGTGTTTGTACTTGTTTTCCGTCTGTAACTTTATAAATGTGCTGCTGCCTGTCTTGACCAGGACACTCTGGCATATGAGATTTTCAATCAAAGTGAGTTTTTTTCTGGTTTATTATTATTAATAATAATAATAATAATAAACACCTTTAATCCCTCCCATCCCCCTCAAAAAAGTTTTTTAAATTAAATTTTACTCCACCTTAAATGTGATTAAAAGTAAACATTATTCTTTTCTTTCCACTGTTACTCTGGTATTCTTTTTTCATTATATAAAAATGTACTATGGTGAACTCATTGATATAAAATATCTACCACATGCTCCTTTTTTATCGATCACATTGTTTAACCATTAGCATAATGGAATAAAACATTAAAAAAAAGTTTGATAAAGGATCACAGATTTCAATTGATATGTTTCTTTATCATTCAAAATGTATTAACTACCCAACCTGCTTTTAATTAGATTTTTTTTCATCTGAAACTCTTAAAACAAGCTCAAAACATATTTTACATATGATCCCAAAACAATTGTACATTTCCATCAAATAAATGAATGAACAAATAAAAACATCCAACCATCCATTATATATGCCACTTATCCCTTCCGGGGTCGTGGGGGGCTGGAGCCTGTCCCAGCTGACATTGGCTGAGAGACGGGGTACACACTGGACCAGTCACCAACCGACTGCAGGGCCACATATAGAGACGGACAGGCATTCACACTCACTCATACCTAAGGGCAAGTGAAGTCACCAATCAACAAACCACTGTTGTGTGTCATTGTTAATGAATGCATACACCCTGATGATGAACCCAGAGGAGTCCACTCGATGGTTTGGCCACATCATGTTCATTGCCCGTTTTGTGAATTACTTTTATCTCATGAACATGAACTTCACTCAGCCTGCACTGATCTTGGATCAGCTGTTTCCAGAACAGCGGCACACGACTCCATAACTCTCCAGGAGCAGGAAAAGAAGCTGCTGTTACACCTGCTGAGCTGAAAAGCCAGCACATGTTTGTCTATGACGTTTTGGGAAATAAGATTTACCAGCATCTGGCGCATAACCCACTAAAATTTACTTGTCACATCTTCAACTGGCGCTTGGGTGTTAATATTCTATTTAACACATTTATTAGACCACCTGTCATGATAAGAGAGAACTTAAATATTTCAGATATTCTTCAAAACCAAACCAAAATACCCAAATTTGAGCTGCTCATTGGGCTTCTCTGAGAAGTCAGAAATTAATCAAGCATAACATTCAACTAACTAATTCCTCTGTTAAGGAATGTAAGTAAATAACTATACTTTGACATCTTAATAAAGAAATAATAATGTATGTTACTATTTATTGTGTTTTAAAGTAAAACAGTACATTTGTAAATTCACAGATAGCAATTATAATTATAATTTAGCATTTAAAAATATAATTTCGGTTAAAGAGCTTCTACATGCTGGTGCATTAACTATTACAGGAACGTACAAATGATTTTGCAGTTATTGTTGCTGTTAATTTAATGTGTGGCTCATTAAATTAACAGCATGTGGCATGAATCTTACATTTGGTTATGGTCTAATACATTTCTTTAGCACTGTAAATGTATTGTGATGTTTGGCTGATTATTTTACTTTGCTAAGGATCTTTTGTGAGTCCTTTTTATAATAACAGTCTGTGCTGATGTGGGCTTGTGTATGCTTTACCTTTATAAATGCGAGAAATAATCTGTGATGCATTAACTTTTCAGTACAAAGACTACTTTTCAGTACAAAGACATTTTTTCTTTGCTTCAGACAAAGAAAAATCTCTTTGTCTTTCCAATCAAGAGAGGATCTAAGATTTTGTTCATGTGTTTGGAGATAAAAGATTCATTAAGTCGCATGTTTTTTCTTCAGCCTCATGACAAGAAGAGAAATTGTTGTGTGTTCATGTAACAGCCTGTGTGCATATCATGAGCACAGTTTTGAGCTGGTTGCCACAACTCACTGCGCCACAGCATCCCTCCTCTAATCCAACAAAATAACACATGTGGCATTGACAATTATTCATCAGCGAGCGAGCCGGCCTGTTGGACAGCTAATTGGATCATGACAGGCAATGTTCAGTCCAACTTCTTCCGTTCCTTCACAATAACCCAGCCCTAACTGAATGAGCCAGCCCCGCAGCCTCGTATGGCGGGTAAATGATTCACTCAATTACTCTCCAACTGGGACCGCAAACCCTATTAGACGCAAAACAGACGGCCGCCAACATGAAAGGCAACTTCAGGGATGTTTAAATACCAAGAAACAAACACTTAATTTGCTGTGATTGCATTAGAGAGGCAGCTAATTGACAGCAGTGCGCGCGGCTGCCTCGGCCTGCAGTGTTCGACAGTGACCGGTCAGCTTGCTAATGTGCGCCGCCGTGTGTGCACTTGACAAAATACTAACAAGGTTACAGAGGGGGGAGGTCACATCTGGAAAGTTCAAAGCTTAGGGGAGGAGCTCTGGGTGTAGTTTAAGGCCTCACACCAGTGAAGGGCAATGAAAGTACAATGATGGGTCAAGAGGAGGGGCTGGGGTGGGTTTTGTGGGAGTGTTTTTGTAGAAATGTTGAAGTTTGACAGAAATCCCATCCTACCTTCTGACCAGTGTTGATTTTGACAGCACTTTTTAATTTGGTTTTAGTTTTTGCCTAAAATATTTTTTAGTTTTAGTCATAATTAAGTCATCTAAATTGTTTAAATTTTAGTCTAGTTTAGTTGAGGAAATTTCACAACATTTGGGTTGACAAAATCTGCTGTAAATTTAGTCGACTAAAATATGAATTGTAAGGGGTAATGCATTTTTTATGTTTCCTTGAATTTCTGAAGTCATGTTTTACACTTGGATCCCGCCACCATGAAGCTAAGGCAGTTGTGATTGGATGTCCCTCTTAACTCATCCAACCTTTCCACACAACCAAAGTAGCTGTGATTCCTAACTTGTCTCTGCTTTCTTCATGACCAAATTAGGTCTGATTTAGTCTGTCAAACACTTTAGTCTAGTTTTCATTTGTTAACGAAAATGTCAGTTAATTTAGTTTTAGTTTTTGTCAATGTACACTTGTTCTTTTTAGTTATAGTCTATTTTTTGTCAGGGGAAAAAAGGTTGTTGACAAAAACTACGAAGAAAACAATTAGTTGACAAAATGCTTCTGACCTACATCAGTCAGAAGAGCACAGGATCTCATAATTTTCGGTCCCAGGATCTTTTCCTGTTGTCTGTTGCAAAAGTAAGAACTGAACTGGCAAAAAAGGTGCTCAGGTTTGTGGCTCCACATACTTGGCATGAACTTCAAAAAGACCTGAAACTTAAAGATCTGGTTTCACTGGACACTTTTAAGACGATGCTAAGTGACTTGGAGGCGAACACATCTGGTTGCAGATGTTTTGACTGAAATTGTGACTTTTCTTTCTTAATGTACTGAAGTCTTGTTTTATGTGTTTGATGACTGCGTGTGTTTGTCTAAAACTGTTGAATGTGCTGCTGTCTTGGCCAGGACACTCTTGAGAAAGAGAGTTTTAATCTCAATGAGGTTTTTTCCAGGTTAAATAAAGATCAATAAATAAAAAATAAATAAAAGTGTGCATATAAAGAGGACCATATTTTCAGTGTTTGGATATAATGCAGTGCCGTTAACAGAGTCTCTGACTGTTCAGTTACAAACATGTGGCACATGACCCTCTGAATTTACACGCCAAACGGTAAGTCTACCCACTGTTTCTGCTTGGCGAGGGTTGATTTCAGACCCCAACTATGAGGCATAATAAGTTTGACCTTCCAATTACATTTTTTCCGTCTTTGTGTCAGTTTACAGAAATTCTGTTATAAAGTTTTTGAACTATTGTGTTCACAAGTAAGGGTGAATATGAGGCTCAATAACCCTGACACTTGAACGATGAAATCCAAAATCTAATGAATTCACCCTTTTATTGAAGAGAATTGAAGCAAAGTCTTATTTTACTCCCTCAAATCATGTTGGAGTTATCATATAAACGAGAATTGGCCGTACGGACAGACAAACAGACCCCCGAAATGCCTCTGCTCTCAGTTGTTGCCGCGGAGGCACAAAAACCTCAGACGGAAGGTCAGCCCTGAAAACTTGGAGCTGCGTCGGCACAATCTGTGACTCGTGGAGGTTTTTGTTCCCCGTGTGTGCCGCTGTGTATTTATTTTTTATAAGCCACAAAGACTCTGTTTTCAAGTCTAATCAAAGCCAAACAACGAGGCAGCACGGTGGTGAGGCAGTCCTGTATGTTTCATCGCCTCGTGCATGTAAATGATCCATTCATTGTCTTAATGACAGATGCGGATTATAAGAAAGCAGCCGCAGACGTGAGCCCCTCGTCTGTATGCGTGATCACATGTGGTATGGCGACAGTCTCACCCCACTCTACCCGTGTGTCACCGGCTCCATGTCCACATACGGGTTTATGCATATGGAGCCGGCAGCATGGCGCACACGTCTTCAGGACTGGTTACATGAGGACTCACCTCATTTGTGTGTCTGTCTGTGTGAGGGAAGTGACTGACGGCTCTAATGCTGCAGGCCTCTCTCTGCATGTGAAGATGGTTATTATAGGCCAGAAACTTCAGCCTGTTTATAAACAGAAGATCATCAGCAGACAGCATGTGGATTCTTTCTCCCTTGTCTTTGTGTCTGTCTGGATGTTGATCAAATTCATAAAAATTAAGAACGTATGATGTCCAAACAAGCTAAAGCCGACGTCAGGGACAGGAAACTCTGGTGACTAAGAGGGACACATAAACACTGCTCTCTCTGCCAGAGGGACAAACTTTGTAGAAACATTTAACAAGACATTTAAAGTGTTCATTTAAAAAAAAACAAAAAACACTACATTAGAGAGAGAAAATCAAGTTTTATGAGGATACAATATGTTTATATTATCTATAGGCAAGTCTTAATGTTCAATGACAACAAGCTCAACATTCTAATATAACCTTTTTAAGCTTCTTTTTTTAATCAGTTATAATATTTTACAGATGCCTGTATAAAATATTCACATAATTTTTTCATTCACAGAAATTTTTGTTGTTGTCTATAGTGTTCTCTAATTACCTTGTTTATTGGATAGAATTATATTCTATTTTATTTATATCCTTAGTTCTTTCTTAATGTGTGCTTTATTTCCTTCTCTGTAACCAGCTACTGTAACACCATAACTTCTCAGTTGGGATCGATAAAGTCAGTCAATCAGTCAGTCTGTCTATCTATCAAAACTCTCCTCATAGCCAATTATGTAAAGGAAATTTCTTTTCATCACCTCAATAATGAATATCTCATGTTATCATAGGTATCTGACTTTTGTTTTATGAGAGGCACATTAAGAGCGCACCTATTCTTCAAACAACATTTCCCAACATACCCTGGCATGGGACCATTCTTGGCCAGGTTGTACACCTGTCTTGGGTTCAGGAGGTACTGGAACTTTCTGTAGATCCTACAGAAGGAAAAAAATAATCAGAGAAACAACATTAGAAAAAAAACAAGCACAAAACTGATTGATACATATACTGTACCTCAGGTACAGGGTGTTATATGTTCTATGACCTTTTTCAATCGTAGCCACTGATCTAAATGCTCTGACACATTTCTTTTTTAGCCAAAAGCCACAGATCTACGCAAGTGTGGGATAAATGTGAGAAAACAGCTCTTGCTCATCATCTCCTGCATGACTTACAATTAAACTAGAACCCTCCATGTCCTTATAGTTGAACATGTCTGCAAGCAATGTGTAACTTAACAACAAAGACATTTTGCAATTTCTATGGAGATCTACTTTACTCTACAGCACGGTTGGGCAACTGGAGGCCCGGGGACCACATGCGTCCCTCTTCTTTCCTCAGTATGGCTCTTCGGTCAATTTCAAATTTCCAAAAATTTGCAATCATAAAGATAAACAATATGGAATGGAGTATTGAGTCTGATTTGCAACTACAATATTATATTCATGGGCAAAATGCTTTACAGCATGAAAAATGGAAAATGCTTGAATAAAAGCCTCATTTATGGTAACCTGATAGATTTAATTTCCAACAGTGGTTCCTGTAAAGGCCTTTTATGAAGCTTATCAAAGCATTTTGTGGAAAAAATAATAATACTACTACTAATAATAATTGTAATAATAAAACGAGTACTTTTTATTTAAAACACACCATATGTTTTAAACAAATCTTAAAGTGCTAAAGTTATAAAAACAGAGCACAATTAAAAAGGAACAAAATAACAAGAATAAGAATAAAATAAGTAAGAAGTAGGTTAAATGAACTTAAATAACCATCAATTACAAAGATTTTATGACAACCTGCACAACATCTGGTCAGGCTCTTTTGTAAATTTCGTTTGTCAGTGATACAAACTGATAAAACAAAGGTAAAGTAAATTAATCAACAACAAAAAACAGCATATACTGCAATCAGCCGCAATTCTGTGGTAATCAAATTTAGATTTATAGTTTTCTTTTGAGCTTGAAATATAAATATTGATTCTGAAAAATGCCAGATTTTTATTGTCTGTTAAATTTCAGGTATTTTTGATTGGCTTTTGGGTAGTACCCTCTTATTCTGAACAACTTGGACCTTTGAAACTGGGAGTAACATACTCCTCAAAAAAACTTTGAATCATTATTTTGGTTGATTATTTTTCCCGTCCCCTGTGGCAGCATTATTTGGTGTCAGCCCTGGTACCATTTCCAAATTTAGGACCAGGCTCTGTGAGACTGTTGAAGTCAAAGGCAGACCGTGAAGCGGACATCCCAGGAAGACAACACCCCACTAAGACCGGTTCCTCACCCTTGCTTCACTGAAGAACTGTAAGCTTTCTTCAAGGTGAGAGGGGGATTTTGGCACATTATTTTTGGGTGCTATCCACACATTTGGCTGTGTTGTTCATTTCATGAACGTAAGATCCTTATAAATTGTAGCTTGTTGTAAAGTTGATTAATCAGGCTTTCCAATGATATAAAATGTAATACCACTTGGAATTATCAAAGGGGAGAAATAATCAACCAAAATGTTGTTCCCAAACTTCTTTGGAGGAGTACATGTGTCCTTGAGATAATCGCAGTAGCTCATCCATGCTCTGCAGTTATTTGCTTAACATAAGACAAAGTGGGGCTTTTCAAAGGGCTCCAACCTCAGAGGGAGGATCCTTTTCCAGAAACTCTTTTGGACTTCATGAAACTCATTCTGATGCCTTTTAATACACTTTTCGGCCCTTAATGTAAATTCTAAATAATCATCTCCACAACTGAAAAATCTTACATGTGATGCACCTCTTTGCCTTTTTCTGTACATCTACAATAGAATTACCTACATACAGGAATTAAAAATTAAGCCCAAAAATGGTGAATTTGTTGCTGTCACAAGCCCTCGTCCAATCAGAGCATGACGCTGCAGTGGACTGGGCAGCGGGGTGGATGAAGCCCCCAAGACCCCCTGAGGAGAAACCATTAGAAAGACTAATTCATTTTAATTTCAATTTCATTATATCAACTGGCTGAAGTCATATTTTGATCTCATAATTTAAACAAATGAGGGCTGGCGTAATAAGGAGTGAATGAATATGTTTCAGTAATAAGCCAATTAGTCCTGGTTTAAAGAAGGGGGACGAGTCAAGGCCGTGACAGCCAGGAGAGTGTGTGTGCGTGATTATGTGTGTGTGCTTTGGGTTAATGGTATTGTGTTTTTATTTGACTACATATGCCTGCAGCTTTTGCAGCCAGAGGCAGCTCCGCTGCAGCCCCTCTCCCTCTCTCTCTCTGTGGGCTGAGGATGGGGGCTTCAGAGGCCTCTTGTAGCATCATGTTGAGACAGATTGTGTACTTACCTCTCGCCCTGCTTCCCCCCGCTCTTCGGATTGACAAACACAAGCAGAGGATGAGTGCCCTCTATTGTTGTGATCTGAATGAGAGATGTCAAAACAAACGGTCGGTGTTTGGAGACTGCAGGATGCTTCACAGGAATTCACTTTCAAGACCGATCCCTCAGACGCTTTATTGAGTGTGTACAGCACTTCCAAGCCATGCCAGTCATCTGATTTATTTTATAGTTTTTCTTGTTTCGGTGCACAGACACACAAGTGGTACCTGGCTGCAGCAAAGTGTGGGTGCTCTCCAGTTCTTTACCCGAGTCTGAAATGAGTCTGCTGCTAATTATAAAACCTAATTATAAAGAAGGGCAGTGGAGAGAGCATGTAAAGGTATTTCTTATGCAAAATTAAGGCAAATAAATCACAGAAATGTTCCCTTTGAGGTGATTCTTTTGCCTGCTTATTAAGTGTTTTCAAAGAAAATGAGGGCTTTGTATTTTCCTGGTGTCTACGCCCTCTTAAAAGACAGACACAAAATGCTGTCAGACTTAAACACAACATCTGAAGCACTCACACCAGCATCAAGTCATTTCTACACAAGACTAGGCTAAATACATTGAGTTAATTATTTCAAAAACAAAGCCATTTCTTGACAAAAACTGACTTTTATGTTTGAAGCAAAAAAAATACCCACATAAGGGTAAATTGCATATTTTTGGGACTAATTCAGTGGTGTATCATCTTCATAGGGGTAGAAGGACTGCTCTAACAAATGCAAAAACTTAAAAGACCTGTGATTTTCAAGAAAAAATACATATTTTTTTATTACAAAGTCATAAAATGTTAAGAATTTGACTAAACAAGAAGTCTAACAAGTTAATTTACAAGAGAAATATTGAAATGTCTCAGTTTAAATAGTTATAAAAGTACAAAAAATGAGGAAATCTTGAGGTCATGGATCACAAAATAGCCTGGTGCGCACCAGAAAATCATACCATATGAAGCCGTTTGCCTTGTATTCACTGCAGCCCATGAAAGGGGGAAAGATTTCTGGGGCCCAGAGTCATGGAGGGGCCCACAAAGGATAAGCAAAAAAAACAGTACATCCTAAATTCAGAGACTAACTACATTTATTTTAAACCAAAACACTTCTTGTTAAGCAGCAAATGTATACATTTTTTATTGTTCTCTGTTAAAATGTTATGAGCCTGTACTGTACTGATGTTTTTGTTTTTTGTGGGCCTCGGGAATCGGAATCATACAATTTATTTTTACAATAAGTAGGCCGTCCACCAAACCATGTACAAATTTTGTGGAAATTAACAGACAGCGTATGTCAGAGACAATAAATAAAGAGAAAGTACATTGGAGGAGACTCCTTAGCTCTGACCCTGTTGTGTGGTCCCCTTGGGTACTGAAAACTCACAACAACCTGGAAAATATGACTCAGCTGGAAGGAACTTTGGGTCAGTAATGACCATGTTCATAGACACCAATCTGGTGCCCATTTATGGACCTTTCAGGGGCCAGCAGGTAAAGTCTGGGTATATAAACCTGCTATTTGTTTACACATGAAGCTCACCTAGGTAAATTCAAGATTTTTGTTTTTTTCTGCGCATGTGTGATGGAGTTACAGTCCAGCTAAAGTTAACATAACTTCAAGTTCACGCTGACAGTGTGAGGCAATCTGTACATGAGTCTTTAGTGCTACATCAGTGTGGTCTGAAACCATGACCTGGAGCTAGGAGACATCTTCAAAGGGTCAACTGTGTGAAAAAAACAGAGTTTGACAATGCTATACATTTATTAATTTGCGGGAGTGCATGTACAAAATGACACAGAAGTCTTAGACCACTGGTGAAAGTGAGAGCATTTACACTTCTCAAAATTTCAAGTGTATTTTCTTTCTCTGAGTAAATAACACAGTTAAGGTGAAGAATCAACTAAAAAGTTTTCTTCTGAAATATTTTTTTTATGTTAGTTTTTTGTCTTCAGCTAGACTGCTTTAGTTCCTGTTTGGATCAAAGCGTCGTTTTTTTATTCAGAAGAAAATGACAAACTTCCAGTGGACAACAACAAGGGTTAAACTGTGGAGAAAATAAGTTTATGTGGGTAGAAAGTAAAAATAGCTAATGGGAAGAGAAAAAAGTGAGATGTTTAAAAGATTTTGACTTGTCTGCAGAGATGTTTGGGATTTTATTTTAGTTAGCAGAGACACACGAAGGAGTAGCAGTGTCCTTATAAAATAAGATAATACTTTATTGTCTGATTACTCAGAAATTAGTTTTGCATCACCAGCTCATCCATCATCACAATGTCGCATCACTTAAAAATAAAAGCATATCAATAAATACATCATAAAAGGTTAAAAAAATCAAACTATTCAACAACAGTCCGAACACCAATTGAGCCTAAATGCCTAAGAATGTCCCAAGTCAGTGTCAGGGGTATGTGTGTGTAGAGCTGTCCCACCTCCTTACCACTGTTTGTTTACCTTACATGATTGGGAAAAACAGGAGACACTACAGTGAGAAGTATCCAGTTGCTAGCTTGCTACTGAAGTTTAGAGATGATGCACTTTAAACAACAACAGCTGACAATAAATGCTTTTTAAAAACAGTTGGTGTTTATGGACCTTAATGCCGACAGCCCTGGTTGAACATTTTTGTCACCCGTCTGATTCATGGGCAGCTCATTTTGTTGATGCCAACACACTTTTTCCAGTTCCCCTAAGCTGTATTCAAGCTGTGGCCTGCAGCGCACACGGGTCCACATCAACAGTCTCTAACCCTGCGTCCCACTCCATGCAGTCGCTCTCCCTGACACAGATGAAGCGCTTAACTCCCCCTGTCTGCTATCCCAGCAGGCCAAGGGTGAATTAACGAGCTCCCTGTCCAGTCCAGAGTGATCCATTACTTCCTGTAATTATAAATAATAATCTTGATTATTATGCTGGTTAGCCGGCGAGGGGCAGAGATGAATGTGAGCGGGATATGATTCATATTTCTCTGTGAGCCTCACGCAGATAAGCAGTCGCCACTGACAGCGGCAGGTTTCCATCGCCAGTGTGCCGGCTGACAGACATTAGAGAGGATCAGACTGGAGGAGCAGCAGGGCCTGCGGAGACTGTTCATGTGTCCACACGCCAACTGCACAAGCTCATTTCTAAACACCATATTAAACAGGGAAAAAAACTGTATGCTGGGGCAATCCTGAAATAATTACTTTAATTGCTGGCCCAGAAATGAATAAAAACAGACTCAGGCTCAAACTGAAGCAGCTCAGCTTACAAAGCAGATAAATTAACCTTCACTATGTGAGGCTCATGACTTTAATGTTGCTGCTGTTAGAATCTGGAGGGTCTTTTTTTCTAGTCATTATCTGAGAAATAATTAAATAATATCAAGGGCTAAATGAACTGTTAGCTAATACTACATTGATATTATAAACAGAGATCGAAGTTTTATATTTTATATACAGAACATAGTCCACCTCTGTAGCGTTCTGTACGTGCTGGGCAATCCACAGCAAATTGCCCCCAGTCTTTAAAATTCATTTATTTCCACTTCCTGCACTACGATCCGTCTTTGTCACATGCCAGCAGTGCAGCACTGCATTGGTTCGCTGGAAATATGTGCAGAGTCTATTTTCAGCAAACCAAAACCTTCTGTCCATTTTCTGACTCAAGACAAGATAACATGCTCAGAATCTTGGGCCAATTTCAAAATACAGTGTTATGTGTAAATGATATCAGTGCAGACAGCAAATCAACACCAGGCAACCATAAACCACTGTTTACATGTTACACTTCCTGTTTTTCTTGTTACCTCGCAATCACCTTTCGAAATTAAATTTTCCTTGTGATCTCTTGTTTTCCAGCTTCTATATATGTTTATATAGATATATATATAGTGCTTAAAAAAATCTATTAGACCAATTCATTACTATTTTGATCCGACTTAAGTGATCCACACCACTAAAATTATAAAATTGTAAAAGTTTGAAAACAATATTAATATAAAGGGTCTAATAGTAAACCTTACCTGCAGTCCCTGACCATCCACTGTGACTGAGTTCGCTCTCTGCATCTTCCCTCGACTCGAATGACTCGACCGGGAGTCGTTCTTCAGCGTTGTCTGCCTTTCCTAAAGTCAAATATAGAGAAGCTTAAAGGAACTGTTTTTTTTATTTTTGAATGTGATTATCACTACATGGTAAAAAGTTTTTACTACACAGTTCATGATTTCAATAAGAAAATGAGGCACTTTTGTCCATATTCAGTCTTTTTTCTTTACAAATCTTTGTTTTATTTCCATTTTTATGTTTTATTCTGATTTGTTTTTCTTTTTCATTTGTCACTTTGTTCTGATTGTTGTTCCTAAAGTTTGGACTGAGATGGGAGAGAAAGCTTTAAGGTTCTCAGCTCCTTTTGCTTGGAAGAACCTTCAGACTGATTTTAAAATACAAGGCTTAATTTCCTCAACTGCTTTTAAATCTTTGGTAAAATAATTGGAATCCAGGCTTTTAGTGTTCAGCTGTTTTAACTGATGTTATCGATTTTACTGTTTTGTGAGTACTGTATAGGTTTGTGTGTTTGTTGAAAGTGTGTGTTGCTGCCATTCTTGGTCAGGTCTCCATTGAAAAGGAGCTCTCTGATCACCATGAGATTTACCTGTCTAAGTAAAGGTTAAAAAATGTGTTGTGTGAAGCAATCTGTATTGCCTGGTTGCTAGAGGTCCTATACAAAAAAACTTGCCTTTCTTTTGTTTAAACTTCTTTGTTTTTATCTTCTGTGGTTCCATTGATTTTTGATAACGGTTAATTCTGATGTGTTTTTTTCTTTGTCAGCTGTGTTCTGGTGGACTGTGTATACAAATGAACTCGCCTAACAATCTTAAATTCTTCTTAGAACATGGGACCTTTTTATTGTAGAGGTCAACCCAATAACAAAATGCAGATAACTTGTGTTTTAAAGTAACTTCACAAGCACTTTTTGGTTCGCAGTCTGTTCCTCTGACACAGACTTGCACCATTTTCAAAACAATTCTCCTCTCTGGGATGAAAAATAAAACACATGTTGGTAGAGAGCACCACCTCAAACCCAGAGTCAAACGAGGTCGGAGTCCTGGTGAGGAGCTTACCAGGATGATGGGGCAGATAGAGTTGGGTGGCAGGATGTGATCCTTCAGGGGGCCGCAGTCACACTCTGGTTTAACGTGGGAGGCACACTTGTTATGGAGCTGGAGGGGAAAGAAACAAACCCCATTTACCATCAAACTGGTGTCAGTGACAGTACATGCTCAAGTGTATATTTTATGGTTGTATTTCCTTTACATGTGTCTTCCTCTTTTGTTTTATTTCTATTAACTCTCATCCACAAACAAGACTTTCCTGGGTGTAAATTGGTGGAGGGTATCTGAGGTGCTCGAACAAAAGCTCAAGAAGAAGAAGCAGCATGAACCTAACAAGGAGGTGGCTGCTTCTCCTCGGGTGGTGTCTTACCGTGATTTGACACCACACACAGTGGAGCCCGGTCAGGCCCTGGTAACACTTAACGGTTTTGTGACACTTGTCGCACTTGGTGGGGCAGTTTCCCTCCACCCAGAAATGATGCATTACCTGTGGAGAGAGGGGAAGAAGTGAGAAGTGAACACATGGTGCAGAAAAACAAGATTTCATTTATAAAGACATGGCACAACAGTTAAAGAAGGCAGAAAAGACGAAGTTTTAATAGTTTAGGATTTGCCATTCAATTTACTTTTTTTAGTTCTTCAGAGATGTTTCAGTTTTGTTTGTTTGTTTGTTTCTAGTGCTATTTCTCAGTCAAGTTTATTTTTTATGAGGGCTGTCAGCATTAACATTAAAATCATGTTGTGTTTAAGATCTGTAATAAGTCCACTAGCTGTCCTAAATAATACTAATCACATAATATTTTGTTCTTTTTTTGGCACACCTTAGTAAAACCACTGCAGTATCACAGACAATGAAATTAAGGACACTACTACTCCTTTGAATGGCTCGTTATTCTAAAAAAATTTGAAAACAGCCCAAAATACATGTCGAAGTCAATATGCACATCATCTTTTTAATTATTTTTTACTGCGCCCAGTTTACCTTTCTGATTTTCACCTTTGTTTTATTCTTCCTTTAAATTTGTATTTTTTTTAGAGAGCTCACCTGGAGACAAGTGTGACAAATAAATATTTGCTATAAACATTTCAACGATGCAACAGATGGCTCTTCTCAGTTTGTCAAGGTACTCTGTATCTGCTGCCAACAAATAAACTATCAATAAAAAAATAAAAGTCACTTTTCACCTTTACCTTATATCCTTTTCTGGGCCATGATAAGCTCCCTTTACTCTGGTTAAGTTTATGTTGTAACCTTTCATCTACCAGCAGTCCTTTCTAAAAAAATGAAGATTTGGGGGCGCCAATGGTCTTGTGATCATGTCTGCATATACAGTGGCTGCTGTCTCAACAACACAGATCTGGCCTGTGGCCTTTATCCTTTTTCACTCTCTGGCTTCCAACTCCAACCACTGTCCTCTTCATCAAAGATGGACTAAAAGCCCCAAAATATACTGCACCTCAAAAAATTATAAATATAAAAATAGCAAGCAAACTCATAAGCATACATGAACAGTTTTGAAATACCAAATGATGACATTTTCACATGAGATTAATCACAACTAAATACAGAAATTCTAAAAGTGAATGAGATCTTTAAAACACTGTTCGACAATTTTTTAAATCTTTTAAAAATGCTTGTTTCAAGTAAAGCTTTATTTTGTTTTAGTGTTTGTTTTAACATATACAGAGCTTAAAAATTTATTAGACCACCACATAACGTAAGATTTATGCCATAGTTGCCCTAAATCAACAGCATTAATAATTACCACAATTATTTTCATGTTTCTGTAATAGTCAATACAACAGCATGTAGAAGCTCTTTAACTGAAATTATATTTTTAATGCAAAAATATGATTATTGTTGTCCATAAAAAGAGAGTTAACCAAAAAAAGAGAAAATAGTAGAGCATATTATTATTTCTACAAATTATAGTTACTTACTTTCATTCCTGAACAGAAAAAAATAGTTTTAGTGGTTGAATGTTATGCTAGATTAATTTCTGACATCTCAGAGAAGCGGTGAGCTGACTCAAATTTTGGAAAAAAAAGGTGAATTCAGTTTGAAATCACACATTTCTGATCAACATGGTAAAACATCTTGAGCTCTGAAAACAAATGAGTCTACACTGACACACTTTATGGTGCTTTTCTCATTTTTTATGACAGGTGGTCTAATACATTTATCAGTACTGTAAATTGTTTCGGCAAGTTCTCAGAAAGCTTCTTTAAAAATGAACTTTGACAGATTTTAAGGATGGATAAGGTATTTCTCAGTACACAGGTGTCAAACACAAAAACTAATAAACAATCATTAAACCATTTATTCAGTGAATAAAATGCTATAATGATGTGTCTGTGAACATGAAGTATGGCTGAGTTTTGCTATTTTTCTGTTTAGATCACAACAACAACCTTTGATACCACAAAGACAGATACGGGGACACTTTGGGTCCACATATTCAGCTTCAATGAAATTACTTGCTGATTAGAAGGTTACCTTGCAGCACAAGCACTGTTTATAAGTTGTTATTACTAGATACTTACTAGAACATAATAATTATAATGAGCCATTAGTAAGACATTTTCCCTTAGTACACATGGTGCACAGATTCTGGGTATATAGGTAATAAATGAAGAAGGCACTAAGGGAAAAATTTTAGTAAATAATTATGTAGAAACAGGTTCAATTTATTGCTTAGTAATGACAAATTAACAGCCAGCAGAATATTCATTCGTGTACTAATATGGAGCAAGTCAGATGTAAATATATGGTCTCTTAACTGCACTGTTGCCGAAAAGGAGAAAGAAAGAGAGGAAGGCAAAAAGAAAGACAAAATGAGCGAAAAGAAGAGTGAGAGAAAGAAAGGGGGCACTCGATTGAAGCCGCCTGTGCCTTTAAAGCAGACATACATGTCATTAGTGATGCTTAGCAGCAGACTGAGTTGATTTAATTCCATTAGAAGAACAAAAACTCTCATCCTAAGCCCCCGTGCAGCATCGCTGATCCAGAGCGTGCCGCCTGGTAAACACTCCAATTTGACGCACCTCTGTGTTTTTCTTGGACTTGACATAGGTTTTGATGCACGACGGAGGAGCGCGAGCCACGCAGCGCTCGTGGACCGTGTACTTGCAGACTGGAAAAGAAAGAAAAATACAAACTGGAAACTTTCAACCAGGAAAACAGAGAAAGAGAACAAACCTACATACAGACATAAGTGATATACGCCGGGGTATTTAATGTGTTTGTGAAAGTGTTAACTGAATGTGATTGTTTTCTGAGAAACAGCTGCTTTAGGAGGTGTGGAGAGTGGAGCACTGAAGCAAAAAATAAACATTAACTGAGGCTGAAACATATGCAAGTTTTTAGTTTAGATTATGTCCATTAAAATTCATTAATTTTTTTTGTCATTCTTTAACCAAACAAAAATATTTAAGAGAAAAAATAAATATCAGAGCTTGAAAAAAAGGCAAGAGAAAGGAGAATTACCTTACATGATCTGCCCTTCATTCTAAAATATCTTAACTACTAAGATTTTAATTCAGAAGAAAAAAAATACTGCTATTTGTTACTAAGTTATAGTTCATTTCCTCTCATTCAAAGTTGATCAGAAATAATTTGCCGATTAATACACCATGAAACAGAATCACACTCAAATAACACATTTCAATACTTGGGGCTGCATTCAGCCCACTTTCTCAATGCAGCCTGTGGGACAATTTTACGTGCATGAATCTATACAAAAATACACAGAAATATGTAACAGAGCATGCAAAAAAGAAATATTGAAGTATTAAAAATCAATCACTGTTTTAAATTTTGTTCTTTGAAAGCAAACCGTCAGTTCCTCAAGGAAATTGTGATCTCATGAACACAATTTAGCTGAATCTCCCAAATTATGTGACAGCTATTGCAACAATTAAAATAGGAAACAGCTGCAAAAACTTTTTTCCCTGCAGCAATCACAAAATCCTATAGTGTCTGAATACATAATTGGCTGTATTTTTTCTTTAAAATATTTTAAATCATGACTTTATTCATTTGACAAAACATTGAAATGTCAGTAAAAGATACTTCAAATGATAAATATTCCCTTTTACCAGAGAGTAGCTTAAATTCAAAATATTATCTGTTTAGCTCTTTAAGTAAAGCATTACTTTTGGAATTTGAGTGAAAGTGTTTGAAAAGAAAACAATTATTACTCAAATGTTCTAGTCAAAGCTTTATTTTTTTTCCTTTTCTTGATTTAAAGAAATTATAAATGTCCCATTGAGAGAATCATACATACATACAAATGGCCCTCTGGCATTCATAATGAAATAAATGTTGCCTTCACTGCCACTGAAAGTTGTCCATCCATTAATTCAGCTACTCAGGAGTAATAATGAATAATAATGGCATCCACTGTCTTCAGCTTTTCCCTGGATATTAGTTGCAATGTTTTTTTATTAAGCCTGATGTACTGTATATATAAAGCTCATAGGAAAGCAGTGCTCTCCATTGCACAGCATATATGTAGAATGAATGCAGAGTTGTTGACAACATGACTAATAACCACAGAATTGAGCTGTACGCCAATCAGAGCAAACTGGGCCCATGTGGGGACATAACAGAGCATAATAGAGACAGGAGCTCTGTCTAAGACAGAGAGAATACAGCACTATCAGGGGTGCTCTATGAAAACTTTAATGTATTTGTCGTAAAAAAAAAAAAAAGAATATGTAAACCTGATTAAAGGCGAATTATGAGCTCCTTTATGCCACAGCCTGCTTGAATTGTTGCAGACCATGTCCATGTTTATGTTCACAGTGTGCCCTTCTTCTGATGGCTACTGCCAGCAAGATCACACAGTTTAAATCATCTCAAACTGGTTTCTTCAACATAACAATGAGTTCTCTGTATTCCAGTGGCCTCCACAGTCGCCAGATCTCATCCAACAGAGCACCTTTGTGGTGCGGTGGAACGAAAGATCGGCATCATAGATGTACAGCCGACAAATCTGCAGCTGCTGCGTGATACCATCATGTCAACGTGGACCAAAACCTCTAAGAAATGTTTCCAGCAGCATCGACTCCACAAAGACTTCAGGCAGATCTGAAGGCAAAAGAGGGTCCAACCCAGCACTGGTCAGGTGGACCAGGTGAAATTATTCATGACAACATCTTAACAAAAACTGGGTTTGGTAGACTTCTAAGTTGACTTCTACTGATCAATCTGTAGTGTCGTTTTTGTTGAATGAAAATTGAATGAGCATGTGTTTAACACACATTTAGGGGTTGCAGTCTGTTGAAAACCTTTTGAAATATCAGATTAACAGTGAGAATAAATGTATCATGAGTGAGATGTCTGTTCTTTTTTATTTATTATAACTCCTAGCAGGAAACTATGAGATGCATGGGCTTAAAAACAGCACATTTGTAATCATGGGATCTGACTGTTATCAGTTTCAAAAGGCTTTGTGAACAACAGCTGAACAGACCTGCTGGCCTGGTTTATTTCACTGCCTGGATCTTGACCTGAATGGTCAGTGAATGACTCACATGAGCAGCAGAGTCCCTGCTTCCCCAGGCCGATCAGCATGTTCAGACACAGGTTACAGTATGCTGGCTTATTGAAGTGCTTCAGTCTCCACACATGCTGCCCGTCATCTTTAACATTCTACAAAAAGAAGCAGAACAATATTAAGACCGATTCTTTGCTTTATAGCTTAATGACATGATCATACATGGTGTTGCAAGAACATTTAGGTAGTTATTCCCGTAATTTGATTTCAGTCTAGGGTTTTTATTTGTCTCTTTCTATGTTGTCTCTAATTTTAGTGTCTAAACATAGTAAAACTGAGATAAAGCTCATTCATAAAAAATGACAATGGTGGAGGTTTCCCTTGCAAGTTGGTCAAATGGCTCCATCTAGTGGATGAAGTATGAACTGCAGGCGGCTGTTTTTTGGGAATCTCTCAGCAATAACAGCACGAACTACAGGAGCCCTGAGTGGACATATCGTTCATCACCACATCTTTATCCACGTTTACTTTGATAACAAGTTCAATACTGATATTTTCTCAAGATCTGGGGAAGTAACTCCTTAGCAAAGGAAAATCAACAATGCTATATCCAGATAATGACATATACAGTGCCTAACAAATGCATTACACCAAAACCTGATGTAAGGTTTATACCACAGATGCCCTAAATCACAGTACTGATAATTACCAAAGTATTTTTTATGTTTCTGTGATGGTTAATATACCAGCATGCAGAAAGTCTTTGACCCAAATGATCCTTTTAATTCTAAAGTATAATTATCATTATTGTCAAAGATACTGTTCAACATAAGAACAGAAAAAATAATAAAGCACATTATTATGTCTTGATTAAGATGTCAAATTATATTAATTTACTTGCATTCCTAAACAAAAAAATAGTTTTAGTGGTTGATTTGTTTTGCTTGATTAATTATTGACTTCTCAGAGAAGTCCAGTGAGCAGCTCAAATTTGGGTATAAAAAGGTGAATTGAGTTTGACATTCCTCGTCTCTGTTTGAAACGTATGTCTAATAATAAAAACATTTTTAGTTTTAAACCAGTCTTGAAAAGATTTCTAAGATGTTTTCTCATTTTTATGACAGGTGGTCTTATAAATTTGTTAAGTAATGTATACCTTATCACTGTGAAAAAACAGAAGGGACTATTTTATGATTTACCTGCACAAGTTTGTGTTTGCTTCTCCAACAGTAATATTTGAAGGGAATTTCTTACATAAACTCTGATGAATTTTTAAAAAAAATAGACTTCAGCTTGCTTTTTCCTCATGATACGTATTATAAGTATTTTGATTTTTTTCAGTAAACACATTAGCAACAGGGATTTTGATCAGCTCTGCCCCATAAGGGGAGAACCAGCACAGAGGATAGGCTTCACATTGCTGCAGATGGGGCCAAGAGCTCTGTGTAGTAGCTAATTTTAGGTGAGATCAAACTAAAAACACATTGGGGTGGTTGTAGACTGTACTTAACTCAGTTACTTTGTCTTACCTCGCTGGTAGCAAACACCTTTGCTTTTTAGTTGATACAATCCCAACTCAAAAATACCAAGCTATCTCTTCAAATAAAGAGTCTTTATTTACAACCATGCATGGATAGCTGGATAGTGCGCTTGGTCGGTAATCAGGAGGTTGCAGGTTCAAGCCCAGCTCCAGGCGACACATCCTTGGGCAAGACACTTAACCCCAAGTTGCTCCCACTGTTGTGTCAGTGGCGTATAAATGGGCATGAAAGGGCGTGAAAATGTTAGTTGATGCTGATGGATAACTAACATAGAAACTCTGAACCATCAGTGAGTGAATGCGAGAGCGAATGGGTAAGTCTGACCTGCGGCGTAAAGCAGCTTTGAGTAGTCAAAAGACTAGAAAAGCGCTATATAAGCTCAAGTCCATTTACCATTTACCATAGAGTCTCGAGCCTTTGCCAGGGCACAAAAAAATGGTAGGAAAAAATCCTGTGCTTTTATTTTGAAGGGGATTTTTATGTAGTTGAGAGCTACTCCTGAACTCACACTCCTGAACTGTAGGTGGTGATAATATCCTGTAATGCTAACTGACACATGTTTTCATAGAAAGGCGCTTTTTTATATAGTCAATAAGTAGGTGCTAATTAAAGCGACATATTTAAGACTTTTTGAAACAACTTCTTAGTGGCTCAATGGAATTTTTTTATTTCATATTTGTGCATGAAAGCTCTATTGAGTCTGTTAACAAAAGGCTGAAGTCACTGAAATGTTTATTTAGTGCTTCTAATTGTATATTACAAATACAAGGCTGTTCAGTGTGTAGCCACTGAGGTTATCACCACTACAGTTACATTTGTTTTCTCAAA